>PVHT021183617.1:6402274-6476773 GCA_004024745.2 Catagonus wagneri
TGAGGCTCAGAACTCTCAGTCCTGTAGCTGAGTCTCTGTGCTGCAGTTACTTTCCAGTCTGTGGGGCTTCCCACCCGGGAGGTATGGGGTTGCTTCTATCGCGTAATCGCCCCTCCTACCTCTTGATGTGGTCTCCGCTGTGTCTTCTGGAGCAGAGTATCTTTTTTGGAAGTTTACAGTCCATTTGGTTGAAGGTTGCACGGCATTTGGTTGTATTTTTGCTGTTATTTGGGAGAGAAGTTGAGCTCCAGTCCTTCTATTCCACCATCTTAATCCAATCTCCCTACTCTATTTTTTTTTTTAATGTCTAAAAATACTCTGGTTTTTCTTTAAATCTCTTGGGTCATTATTTATAGTTTTCTATTCCCTGAAGATATTATCAAGCTTGCCTTTGGTGTCTTTAAATATTGTAAGCATGACTGTTTTATAATCTTTGTTTGAGGATTCAAATAATTGCAGTCTATATAGGTATATTTTCCTATTAGTGTTGGTTTATGATGATTCTCATCCATGGTGTTTTATGTCATTATGTGACCTCCCCCCACCTTTTTTTTTTGGAGCTGTGTAGCAGTGTTCCTTAGAGATACTCTAAGGAGAGATAGTTAATGTGCGCAGATTCTGTGAGGCCTAGAATGAGGGGATCTTCGCCAGAGTGTCTCGTGTTGTATTTTCCAGGTACCCACATACACCGCCATCTAGGGCCATTATAACTAAACTCTTAGCATGAAGGTTTTAGAACTTCCCACCAGGTGATGTGAATTTAGACTACAAATCTGCAGGAGGGTTAGTTTGTGGTTATACTTTTTCCAGGATTTTTTTTCTCCATCCTTCGTCCACTGCCAGGCACCTTTCCTCATAGCCTCCAGGGGTGGAAAGGAGCAAGTTCATTTCTGGTTTACCTTATCCAAGGGAGTAACCCTTTGGAGTTACAACCTAATGTGAGGAGGGTCTCCCATTAGATCCCTAGCCATTAATGAACCCTGGGCTTTTGACTTATGTCTCTCTGGCTCCACAAGGTCACATCATTGAAGTTCAGATTGATACTATTTGGTATCTGCCTTCATACCAAAGCTGGATCTGTGCTCCATTTACCTCTCTGTGCTTATCCTCAGAGTTTACCCTGGTCTTTCCTTTCTGTCTTACCATATCTTGTCTGCTTTTAAGATTTAAAAAAAAGTTCTTTTCCAGCATTTAAATTTTTGTTCAGTGGGAAGTATGTGTATTTTCCACAGTATTCTTAGAAGTGGAAAACTAATCTTTTTCCTATGCAAATTTTTTTGTTTCCTTTTATATTTTTCAATGTGACAAACACATTTATGTTAGACTGAACACCTTGCTAGCATAAGTTGGAATGGCTGCTAAACATTCCATTGTTTAGATACTCCCTTCTATTGTTTCCATGTAGATGGTTCATTTTCCCCTCAAATACATTACACTGCATGAATAGCCTTAGACAAAAAGCTTTTGTTGTAATTAAGATTATTCCTTTAGGACAGTGTTTCCAAAATGAGTTCCCAGATCAAAGAGCCAGGGCATTCACAAGGATCCAGATACGTATTAGCTTCTAGTGGAGGCGCTGCCAGTCTACACTCCCCACCATATTTAAGGGTGTTGCATCTCTCAAGATAGTTAGGAGTCTTCTTTAGCAGGCTGTAGACTCACATGGTAGAACATTGACGAGGTATCAGAGATGACACAGAAAAGTCTCCCCTGAGTCCTGGCCCAGAGCTGCAGCCACCAAGCAGCCCCTCGCTCCGGAGGCAGCTCACTGTTACCAGGTTCCACATGTGGGTCCTTCCAGAGTTACCTTCTGACCAAGCACATGGGTAAATAGGGTCCTTTTGGGTTTTTTGGGTTTTGTTGTTGTTGTTGTTTGGTCTTTTTTTAGGGCCACCCACAGCATATGGAAGTTTCCGGGCTTGGGGTTGAATCGCAACTGTAGCCATTGGCCTACACCACAGCCACAGCAATGCCAGATCTGAGCTGCATCTGCAACCTACACCATAGCTCAAGTCAACGCCAGATCCTTAACCCACTGAGTGTGGCCAGGGATTGAATCTTCGTCTTCATGGATACCAGTGAGATTCGTTTCTACTGAGCCATAACTGGAACTCCTGGTTTTGTTTTTAAATAAATGGTGGCATACTACACACACTGTGCTGAACCTTGCTTTTTCCACTTAATGGGTGGCCTTGGAACTCACCACCCATCATTACATGAAGCACTTCCTCAGTCATTCCAAAGCAACACAGACCCCCACAGCTCAGGGAAACTATGGGACATTGAAGCTGCTAATGGACATTTCAGTTTCCAATCGTTTGCTTTAACAGCCCATGCTGTTAATAGCCTTGTGCTCACCCATCTCCCCACACGTGTGGGAGCATTTGAGGATGGGTTCCCAGAAGGAGGGTCGCTGAGTTTCAGGATGAGCGCAGTAGCAGTTGGCACAAAAATTGCCAAGGGTAGATGGGTCAGTGGCTTCAGTGTCCTGCTCGTTGTTTCTCTCCAGGGTGATGCTGACAGGGACCCTGTCCGACCGGCAGCCCGCTGAACTCCACCTTTTCCGGAATTACGATGCTCCAGAGTGTGTACGGGAGCCTCGATTCAGCCAGAATATTAACCTGAAGCCTCCAGCTCAGCCCTCAGGTTAAAACTACGTGTGACGCATCTGTGGGAAGCAACTGGCCCCAAAGTTCTGCAGGGTGGCGGGTGGGAGTCACAGGCTTGCCACCAGGGACCTCCCCCTCCCCAGCCCACGGCTGTCCCACCCACTGCCCTGATCTTTCTGAGTGAGCTGAGGACAGGCAGAGCCAGGGAGCCGGCAAGCCTCGGGCAGGCTGCACCCTGCCTCCCACCAGGATGGCGGGACCACACAGCATGGTTCATGTGTCCTGCTCCCGAGGACTCTCCAGCCTCTCCCTGTTTGTGCAGCACCATGTGCATACACACGTACACACACACACACACACACACACACACACACGTACACACCCTGAGATCTGAGGTACACACCTCCTAGGTCACTGGGTCCCCTTCTCCCCCACCCACAGAGCAGCTGGTGTGGCGGGCGGCCCGGAGCAGTGGGGCAGCCCCCACCTACTTCCGCCCCAGTGGGCGCTTCCTGGATGGTGGGCTGCTGGCCAACAACCCCACCCTGGACGCCATGACCGAGATCCACGAGTACAACCAGGACCTGATCCGTAAGGTGAGAGCCCACTCCGGTAGGGTAGGCTGGATGTGACCGCCCACTGCAGCCACCCCTGTTTCAGCAAACCTTTCTAAGGACAGACTCCTAGGTGGGCACATGGCTTTTATTCATGCCTTCATTTGTGCACTCAACAGCAGTTTTTTTTATTTTTTTACGTCCTCACCCGCAGCATATGGGAGTTCCCAGGCTAGGGGTCAAATCGGAGCTGTAGTTGCCGGCCTACACCACAGCCACAGCACCACGGGATCGGAGCTGAGCTGCCTCTGTGATCTACATCACAACTCATGGCAACGCCAGATCCTTAGCCCCTTGAGCGAGGCCAGGGATCAAACCCATGACTTCACGGATACTAGTCGGGTTCATTACGGCTGAGCCACAACGGGAACCCTTCAACAGCGGTTTTATCTCACACTCAAGCCTGCTTCCTTAGTGCAGTCTGCCGGAAGCACCGACCTACGGGGGATTCTAGGTCCAATCCAGACTAGGTGGTGAAGGGTATTATGACCTGTTACAGCATCTGCTGGTCGTGGGGAGGGCAGCATAGATACCAGACGTGGCCATGTTGCCCGGCCTGGAGGCACACGCTTGCCTTTGGGGAGCTCACATTTAGGGGAGATGGTCCATAAACAAGGACACGCCCATCCAGGTGTTTGAGGCGCTGTGACAGAGGGCTGCGGGGGCGGCCAGGAGCATCACCTCTGCTGAGAGATCCAGGGGCTCAGAAAGGGCTCATGGAGAAAGGAACCCAGTGCTGAGGCCTCTGAGGAGGAGGCAGAGCAGAGCCAGTGATCCGGAGAGAGAGAGCCGGCCTTCGGCGCGAGGAGTTTAGCGCAGAGATGCGCGGGGCGGGGGGCCCACGTGCTAGGAGAGGCCGTGCGGCGCAGTGGTGAGCTGAGGCCCTGGAGCTAGACTGCCTCTGGGTTTGGGGCCTGGCTCTGCCCCTGCTTCATTTCACCCACTGCATGGGGCCGCCGATAGTACCTTCCTGGGGACTGTCGTGAGGCTTATCTGTCAAGTGTTTAGGACGGTGCTTGCCCTCAAGGGTGCTGTATCCTTGCCGGCTATGTTATCACTGCGGTCATCACCAAGCTCCAGGTGCAGCCCCGGCAGAGAAGCGCGCGCCCTCTAGGGGCCAGATGAGGAAGGGCAGGCTTCCTGGAGGAGGAGGGAATCAGAGAGAGACAGCGGGATGGGGAAGGGCCCCCAAACATCACCCAAGTGGATGAGGAACCTGGGTAGGTGGGTTGCCGGGGTCGCCCAGCAAATTGGCAGCAGAACGTGTTCCAAAGCAAAGGAGAGGCGACACAGGCTGCGCTCCTGCTATGGGGGCCCGTCCCCCCTCCCCCATGCTCCCCCACGGCCCCAGCCATGGGCCTTTCTAACCCCGGGGGTGCCCCCCCGACCTGTGGAAAGGCCCACGGAGGGGAATGCCTCCGCTGACCTGTCCTGTCCCCACAGGGTCAGGGCAACAAGGTGAAGAAACTCTCCATTGTCGTCTCCCTGGGGACAGGGAGGTCCCCGCAGATGCCTGTGACCTGCGTGGACGTCTTCCGTCCCAGCAACCCCTGGGAACTGGCCAAGACTGTTTTTGGGGCCAAGGAACTGGGCAAGATGGTGGTGGACTGTGTGAGTATGGGCCCCTTCCCAGGCCCCCTCCCCTCGGGGTGTCTGCGCCAGGATGATGACTTCAGCCTCTTCCCATGGGACTCTGGGTTTTGGGGGGCCGGCAGGGCTCTGCTGACCCTCCTTGTCAGCTCAGGGGAGGGGGCTTCACGATTCAGAGTCTCAGTCCTGGCAAGGACGTTGGGCGACCACTTGCAGTGGAGTTTTAAAGCATCTTTTACTGAAGGTCTTCCTTCAGACACAGCCCCGTGGAAGCCCAGAGCGTCAGGTGGGCAGGGACGTGGCGGCCTGGCCACTCAGCCCCTCCACACTCGCTAACCCTGACCGGTGCTGCCAAGCCACCCGTCAAAACCATAGACTGGGCCTCTCTGATGGCCCAGCTGGGACGGCCACGGCAGCACCCAAAGGCACTGTGGAAGCTAAGCCATCCCAGAACCTGGGGACCCTGGGCAGGGGCTGTGGGTACAGTGTGGGCTGGACATTTATAGGCTGCTTCTCACCAGTGCACGGATCCAGATGGGCGGGCCGTGGACCGGGCCCGAGCCTGGTGCGAGATGGTGGGCATCCAGTACTTCAGGTGAGGGCTCGGCAGGCCCCAGCCCCCAGCCCCCGTCCTGGCCTGGCCATGACCTTCCCCACCCCAGCCCTCGCCCTGGGCTCTCCCTTGCCCCATTTGGCCACTCTGAGTCCCAAGCCCGCCCCAGTCCTAGCTCTTGTCCCCCAAGTGTCTTGGGGTGACCCCTCCTCCTTGACCTGGACAGACTGAACCCCCAGCTGGGGTCAGACATCATGCTGGACGAGGTCAACGACACGGTGCTGGTCAACGCCCTCTGGGAGACCGAGGTCTACATCTACGAGCACCGGGAGGAGTTCCAGAAGCTTATTCAGCTGCTGCTCTCGCCGTGAGGCCACCAGGCCCCCAGCCACCCCCCCACCCCCACCTACCCAGCTCAACACTAAGGGTGCCCGGGCTGGGGCGTCCGGGTGAAGCCCAACCACCGCACCGCTGGGCAGAGCCGGGCCCCAGCAGCTCTGTGTCCACAGCCCGGGCCTAGGAGGGTGCTGGGCTTCCTGCTTGAGGCTGGTCCTAAGGCCTCTCTTCGCTCTGTCCCCGCCTTCGGGCAGTCTGTGTCATTCCAGGCTTGGAAAACCTCAAGCCCACCTAGGGGTCGCCCCCCGACCTCCGAGGATGACTGGCTCAAACACTAAGGGCGCCTGGGCGTGGGCCGGCCAGGCCTCCCAGAGGGTGCTAGGCTCTTCCTGGTCCCTGGGGGGTGCTGCGACCCCTTCCGTCCTCTGTCCTCTTCCCTGGGGTTGGGGCTAGAGAAAGGGGGCGTCACTCACCCCATCTGGGGAAACCCAGGCTCCAGGAGCGGGGTGTCCCATTCGACTTTGCCCCTCAACACACACCCAGCCACCTGCACCACCCACCCGAGCCGCCCCACCCCGTGAGCGCTCAGCTCTCAAAGGTCGCTCCCGGGACCAGTTATTCTTCCCGACAGGAAGTGGTTTATAAGTAGAGAGGGGCCCCGGGGACCTCCTCAAACTGTGAAATAAACGGTTAATTCCAGTTTGCCTGGGTTGTGTGCGCTGTCGTGCGAGCCCTCCGTTCCCCCACCTGCCAGCTCCCCTCAGCCTTGACCTTCAGCTTTGACCGTCATCTTCCTTTGCCCACAAGGACAGAAGCTTTGTTTCCCAGGCTCCCCAGGGTAGGGACACCCCTTCTCTTTTTTAGGCCTCCCCAAATCAGGCCCCCAAGGGTGTTCAGAGGAGGCAGCCAGGCCTATTAGCCCCACAGTGGGGGGACAAGGGAGAGCCCCACTCTCCAGAGGAGTGGATGAGACCCAGAGAAGGCAGGAGACTCGGGCATCATCACACAGCAGGTGAGCAGGGCCGAGGCGTGCCCCCCACTCTGTGCAGCTCTAGGATCTGTGCTGCCCCGTCTCCAGCGTGCAGAGGCGCTGGCTGGCCAGCAGCGGACATGGGAGCCTCAGCCCGTGGGAAGCAGGTCTGAGGGGCTCAGGAGGGAGGGGGCCTGAGAACAGTGATGGCTGTGGGGCGTTCCTCCTGCTGGGGCTGGGGCTGCAGGGAGGTCCCGCATGGGGGCACAGCTTGAGCCCAGTAGAGTGGGCACTGCCCGGTGTAGGCAGGGGGCAGGGTGGAGGTCCCTGCTGGCCTGGGGCAGACTCGTCCTTGAGGAGTTGGCCTAGGAGAGTGGCCATCCCCACGCGCCCACCGGCCCGAGGCCCAGAGGGGTAAATAATTGAAGGGCAGGTCACACGAGCCTGCCCGCGTCACAAGATGCCTTCCCGGCCGGGTCTGGTTACGCCCCGGATCACATTCTGACATCCCTGGCTGGTGAATAATTAAGCTGCCACCTCCTCCCCGGCCGGCCCTCCATCTCCAGGTCCCGCTCTGCAGCCTCCTTCACTGCCCGCCGAGCCTTGGGCATTGGAGGGTACTGACCCCAGCGCTCCCAACCCCGCCAGCACCACCAGCCTCCTGTTCTGTGTCCGGGTGCCTCCACCCATGGCCCCCGAGATGGACCAGTTCTACAGGTCCACCATGGCCATCTACAAGGTGAGTGCGCGTGTGGCCCGGGCCTGGAGCACCCCCTCCCAGGGCTCGAAGGCCCGCTGGGCTGGCTCTGGAGGACAGGAAGGAAGGCTCAGAACCAGGCTGGGCTGAGCCGTGGGCGTGGGGGTGGGGGTCCCCAGGGGGCAGGTGGCCACTCCCCACCCCAACCTAAGCCTCCCAGAACGGTGAGTGACGGGCCTGCTGAGACAACACTGAGCAGAAGCCCCCAGCTATCACTCACTGGGCAGAGCAGGGGTTCGGGAGTGGGGAGTCCCTCTGGTTCTCTCTCTCTCTCTCCTTGTCTCTCTCTCTCTCCTTTTCTCTCTGTGGTTTCCGAGTCCCTCACTCAAACTTCCTACTGCACTCCAGAGGGGTGGCTGCAATCTTCAGAGACATATATTGAGCACCTTCTGTGTGCAGGACCCTTTCACCCGGGACCTCACAGCACCCCACCTATCGGGTAGAAAATATTCACCCCATTTGATAGATGAGAAAACTGAGGCCAGAGAGGTTAAATAGCTTGTTCAAAGTCACCCAGGGAGGAAGTGGGGCTGCTGGGATTTGAATCAGGACCCATGTCTGCCCAAAATTACTTAGTTAAATAATTAATTAAGCGGTCTGGAGTTCCCCTGTGGCACAGTGGGTTGAGGATCCAGTGTTGTCACTGCAGTGGTTCAGGTCACTGCTATGGCACAGGTTTGATCCCTGGTCCGGGAACTTCTGTGTGCCACAGGCACAGCCAAAAAAAAAGGGGAAAAAAGAAAAGACCCAAGTCCACCAGCCAAGGTTCTCTCCAGCTGGCCAAGGCCCAGGGCAGCACAAGTGACCCAGCCACAGCCCTGCACCCAAGGGGCCCTCCTTCTTTGAGGAGGCCAGGCTCTGCTGGTGCCCCTGAGACGGCCATCGGCAGCCCAGTCCAGCACGGCGGCAAAGCCTGGACCCGGGGCAGGGCTGGGCCACGCTCAGCTGGGCGCTCTGACAGACCGCAGGCTTCAGCCAGTGGGAGGAAGAGACCTTCCACGTGCAAGTCCCCGCTGCGCAGGCGGCGAGCAGGGCTGGCCAAGAGGACCCTGGCCTGGATCCTGGCCTCTGAGGACTTTATAGCTGAGCCAAGATTCTGGGTGATTCCTGGGTGGGTTCCCCCCGAGTCAGGTGTCTCACTGGGGCAGGGGGGCCCCTGATCCTGAGGCCCCGTGACTTACCTCTGCCCGTCACCCCTTCTTCCTCTCCCAATCTCCCCATGCCCGCCACCCTCGGACTCCAGAGTATCATGGAGCAGTTCAACCCCGCCCTGGAGAACCTGGTGTACCTGGGAAACAACTACCTGCGGGCCTTCCACGGTGAGTGCCGGCCCCCACCCGTGTCCCACCCACGGTCTCGGCACCGCACGCCAGATGCTCCACCCATCCCCGCCCACCGCGCTCACCCTCACCCTGAGGCCGAGAAGCCCTCACACACCTTCAGGTGCCCCTGGACGCTCCCGGAGACCTAGTGCCAGGCCCTGCAGGCCCACGGAACCCCAGCTCCACACACTTAGCGATGTCACCGCAACGCTGCCCCGGGAGTCCGCTGCCACACCCAGGCCACCCCCGCACCGCCAGCCCTCACCCCGACCCACCCCCTCCACACCCCTGCAGCCGAACCACACCCCTGCTCGGCGTCTGTGCCCATAGCCACCTGCTCCCCCTTTTCCCAGCACCTTCCTCCCCCATCCCCGGCCCCCAGCTCTAATCAGCAGAGGACTGTCAGCCCTCTGCGGGACGGACCAGCCAGGCACACCCCAAGCTGACTGCCACCCGACCCCCCCTTTGCAGGACTTCAAAGTCCTCACACCAGCGACCCGCGCCCACGCCACCCTCACCCCACCTCGTGTCTCTGCACCTGTGCCTCGCGACACACCTGGCCACGACAGACACAGCGCCAGGGTGCTGGGTGCAGCTGGCCCGGGCCCCGCCCCCGCAGGGAGAGCCCCCCATCCCGCTCTAGCCGGTGCCACCTCTCCACACACCGCCCACGGCGCCCCCTTCCTCGCACACACGCCTGTGCCAGAGCCCAGTGTCCCCCCTCCACGCTCTCTTCTCATGGGGAAGGAGAAGCCTCCAGAAGCGGGGGGTGCACACGAGGAGGGGGCTGGGCCCGGACGCATCCCTGCCTCCCTGCAGCTCTGTCCGAAGCCGCCGAGGTGTACTTCAACGCCATCCAGAAGATCGGGGAGCAGGCCCTTCAGAGTTCCACCTCGCAGATTCTGGGTGAGGCACCCCTCCCCCGGCCTCTCGGCCATGCTCCTGGGTCTGCGGGACACCCCTCCAGCCCCGCTTCCACCCCAGGCCTCCCCCTGCTGTCCGGGCTCCGGACCCCTCAGCCTGCCTCCCCCGGTGCCTCCCCTCAGGCCCAGGGCCTGCCTTTCCCCCCTTTTCAGGTCCCAGGAAACGAAGCCCCCCGCAAAGGCACAGGCCTTGCAGGGTCATCCCGGAGCCTGTGCCCCTCCACCCCCGCCCCCCACAGGACTTCTCCGGGGCTGGGACGGGTGCCGCCAGTCCGGGAGCCATATGGGAAACCTCTGGACTTTGGTCCCCAAGTCCAGCCTGAGGCAGGCCCTTCTGGCAGCTTCTGGCAGAACCCTTCCCCACCTCCTAAGACTGCTGCTCTCGGTGCCTGCAGGTGAGATCCTGGTGCAGATGTCCGACACCCAGCGGCACTTGAACTCTGACCTGGAGGTGGTGGTGAGTCTTAGACCCCGCGGCCTGGAGGGGTCACTCGGGAGTGCAGGCTGCGTTTCATGGAGAATGGGGACCCCACCTCCATGCCCTTTCTCGGAGAGGACTTTGGTGAGATGACAAGAGCAGCTGTCCTTTTGGGCACCTGCCAGGATCAGGCTCCGCCGGGTACAGTCACCTGCCCATCCTGTTAAACTCCAGCAACCTGGGAGGCAGGTGCCATTTCTGTGTCCATTTGACGAGAAAGCTGAGTCTCTGGAGTTCCCTTCGTGGCTCACTGGTTAACGAATCCGACTAAGAACCATGAGGTTGCGGGTTCGATCCCTGGCCTTGCTCAGTGGGTTAAGGATCTGGCATTGCCGTGAGCTGTGGTGTAGGTTGCAGACGCGGCTCGGATCGCGCGTTGCTGTGGCTGTGGCGAAGGCCGGCGGCTACAGCTCCTGTTAGACCCCTAGCCTGGGAACCTCCATATGCCGCGGGTGCAGCCCTAGATTAGGGAAAAAGACCAAAAAAAAAAAAAAGAAGAAGAAAGAAAGCTGAGTCTCAGAGGTCTAGCCACTCGCCCAAGATTCTGGAGAAAGTGGAGGAGCCAGGAAGAGAAAGGCTGTCACCCGGGCGCATCAGGCCCAGGCCCCTGTCCCCGGCCTTCCTCCCCCACCCCTCCCTCCCCTGTCCCAGGGAGCAGCCAGTGACCTGACCTTGTCACGCCTGGGAGAAAGCCCTTCTACCTGCAGAACCCAACCCCACTCTGTGCTAAGGGATTCCTGGCCCTGCTGAGCCAGCAGCCTCCCTGACGCCCTAGTCACAGCCTAGCCTCCCTAAAGAGCTGCACTCTGCAGACATGGCCTGATGTCACCGAGGGCAGCTGTCACGCTGTTCTCTCGGCCGAGGACACCCCGCCCCCACCCCTGCTGGCCAGCACAGCCGCTCCTCCTCCAGGAAGCCTCCCCGGACTCCTGGGCAAGTTCAGTCTCTCCTCCCTCTGGACTCCAGCAGATGTCTCTATCAGTTCTTAGCAAACGGTGGTGAAGCAAACCAGGTCTGCAGCCAGAGCACCTGGGTTCAAAGCCCAGATCCACCAGTTACTGGCTTTGTGACCTTGGGCAAGCTGCTTAACCTCTCTGTGCCTCAGTTTATCTGTCTGTGGAGTGGAGAGAGTCGTAATAACTGCCTTGTAAGACTCTCATGAGGATTAAGTGAATTAATAAGTACAGACTGTTGTCCCTGGTGCCCACAGCCCTCTGCCTCCCTTAGTTATGATAATTAGGAGTAGAATTGACCCCTGTCTCTAATCCTGCCCGGACTGGGGGCCGTGCCAGGGCTGGGACATGGTCTTCTTTCTGTAGCTCCAGGACCTGGGACGGGCACCTGGCACCGAGTAAGGCCTCACTGTCCATAGAAGGGAAAACAAGCTATGAAAAGGGAGCAGGGCTGAGCTAGAGGGAGAGGAGAGGGGGCCGTGGCTGAGCATGCGCAGAAGTGAGCTGGGGACCGGGAGCCCCGGAGAGGGAGAGGTGGGCGGGCCCGGCGGGAGGGGCCTCAGAAAGTCCACAAGCAAATTTTGTTCACAACCAATTGTGACAGTGCGAGCTTCTCAAATGTGTTGTATGGGAAGCCACTAAAGGCCCGGGTGCTCTCTGGAGATGCCATAAATCACTCATCAGTGTTGAAATGGGCGACAGTTTCATTAGGGAAAAAAAAAACGTACCTCCACCTACACTCGGTAAAATCACGGCCCTGGGCCCCTCTCTCCAAGACACCTTAAGGCATAGTGCTAAGCCCGCGCCACCTCCTGGGGTTTGGGTGGCGAGTTTTGGGGCTCAGGTCATACTGGCAGCCTGTGACTTCCTCTCCTTGTGTCTGATGGCTCTCCGCGTCATTTGTGGCATGTCTGGGCTGGACGAGGATGAGTGTCACCCAGGCCTGCTCTGTAAAGAGAGCTGCCCTCTTTGGATCCCGGTGTCTTGGCTGTGACAACAGGGCAAGGCCCTCGGCCAGAGCCATGCTGGACTGAGCACACCAGAGGCTGCCATGTGCCAGGCACTGCTGAGGGCACCAGGGATGCAGAAGGCGAGAGGGAGTCAGACAAAAGCCAACACAAATCGGAGTTTCTGTTGCGGCTCAGCAGATTAAGAACCCAACTAGTATCCGTGAGAATGAAGGCTCCATCCCTGGCTTCGCTCAGTAGGTTAAGTATCCAGCATTGCCCTGAGCTGCCGGTGTAGGTTGCAGATGCAGCTTGGATCCGGTGTTGCTGTGGCATAGGCAAGTATTTGCAGGTGTGGCCCTAAAAAAAAAAAAAAGGCCAGGACAAATATGTGAGTGTATATATGACAGGTTAGATGCAAAACAAAAATATGCTATGGAGAAAAATATAATTGGGAAGAGTCAGACTGGAGTGGGGGTGGGGGGAGAAGGTGTTGAAGGGGTGGAATTCTTAATAGACACTCAAGATGAATAGTCCCAGAAGGTGACAAAGAGGCTGAAGGAGGTCTGGGTGAGCAGGGAGACTTCTGCAGGAAGAGTGTTCTGGCAGAGGGATCGGCACATGCGAAGGCTTGAGGCCCTTGTGGCCGGGGTGGAGGCAGTGAGGACCAGCGTGGGAATGACCAGCTGCTAACAGGGCCTGGATCCTGTGGCCACGGAGGCGATGCCGGCCATGCCTCTGAGTGTGTGGAATAAAGAAATGACAGGATCTGACTCAGCTTTGATTGTTAAAAACCAAACCTTTTTTCGTTGTAAACTAACACAATATTAATGAATTGCTAATGAATCATGATAAGGCAAACCACCTTTGTGGTGGCTGTTGTTTTTGTAAGGCCGCAGCTGAGGCGTAGGGAAGTTCCTGGGCCAGGGACTGCATCTGAGCTGCAGCTGTGAGCTACACCACAGCAATGCTGGATTCTTAACCCACTGTGCCACAGTGGGAACTCAGCTCCCTGTCATCTTCTGAAGGTGACGAGTTAGCTTTATTCTTTCTGTTAGCACTAGCTTTATTTTTTAGTATCATCAGTCTCATAGACTAAAGTATTTGTTGTGTTTTACTCCTTTGCAACCATTATTTCATTGATGTTGCAGATGTCCCCTCTTGAACCAGGAGAAGTGAGTGCTTTGGGCCCAACTCTCATGGTTTTGACAGTGGCCTTATTATCTAGCCTGACAGCATGTTCTGGCTTCATCTGATGCCTTTTGCTGATCTCTATGTGGAATCATTCACCTCTCTGCAAAGCCCTCTTTTTACATTTGTTTGTAGTGAAAAATGGTATTTCAATACCATAATCTGGGCACTAGGGGTGTCCATTGCTGCTGGGTTGATCATTGCTCCTGGGATTTTTCAGTGGCCAGTACTATACACATACACAAATGTGTATATATAATAGCTGTGCTATGTATGCCTAAATGCATACATACAGATACACAGATGCATACGTATGTTTATACAAAGTATACACATATACACACATCTACAACATATATAGTTAAGATCAAATACTTCGTAAATTCATGCTGATACTTCCAGTTCAGATTCAGCACCAAATTTTTATTTAACCTCTTTTCTACTCCACCATATCTCTTTTGTTCCATATCAAGAATCTTAATTCTCAAGAAAACAGAGAATGTGACCTTCCCATCGTGGCTCAGCAGTCCACAGATCTCACTAGCATCCACGAAGACTCAGGTTTGATCCCTGGCCTCGTTCAGTGGGTTAAGGATCTGGTGTTGCCATGAGCTGTCGTGTAGATCGCAGACTCGGCTTGGATGGATCTGGCGTTGCTGTGGCTGTGGTGCAGGTTGGCAACTGCAGCTCTGATTGGACCCCTCTCCTGGGAATCTCCATATGCTGCAGGTGCGGCCCTAAAAAGACACACACACACACACACACACACACACAAATAAAAAATAAAGAATAGAGAGAATGAGAGAATAAGAATAACCCATTTGCTTTACCTCAAATTACATATACACAGTAGTATCTGACAAATAATACTAATTCTACCGTCACCGATATGATTTCTGAAAATAGTTAAAATCTGTTTTACATTAGCTCTCCCCAGCCTCCCCCTGATTTTAAAATGTAGTCATACCTTGGAGATATTGTGGATTCTGTTCCAGACCACCACAATAAAGCAAATATCACAAAAAGGGAGTCATACAAATATTTTGGTTTCCCAGTGCACATAAAAGTTTTGTCTACAGTATACTGAAGTGTATTAGCATGCAATAGCATTTTGTCAAAAAAAAAATTGATGTACATACCTAAATTTAAAAGTACTGTATTGCTAAGAAACGCTAACCATTATCTGTCTTTGGCAAGTTGAAATCTTTTTGCAACAGTTACATCGAAATCACTGATCACAGATCACCGGATCACCAGAACAGATTATGACAATAGTTTTCAAAAGTTTGCACTATTGTGAGAATTACTAAAGTGTGACACGGACACAAGGTGAGCAAGTGCTGTTGGAAAAATGGCGCCAGTAGACCTGCTCGATGCAAGGCTGCCACAATCGATGTGTGAAATAGTGTCTTTGAAGTGCAAAAAATGGGGTGTGCTGCCCTTGGTCTGCACTGTCAGGACCTAGAGCTGTGCTCCTTTTCACCCTCATGGATCTTCATTTACAAGTAGCTACATACTTAATGTTCACTACCAACCCCGTGTCCATGTCTCGCGTGTCATTTTGGTCTTGTTCTCTGATGGTCCCCACGGGAAGGCTCAGGTGAACAGTCTTCTCTGGGTTATGACACTGAGATTACAGCTTATACTGGCAAGTCAGTTTTGCTGGATATAAAATCCTTGGCTCATGTTTTCTTTCTTTCTTTCCTCCCTTCCTTCCTCCCTTCCTTCCTTCTTTTGTTTTCTTTCATCTTGGCCATTGCTGTTGAAAAATCTGATAATCTATCTTTTTTCCCTCTTGTAAACCACTTGCTTTTTTTTTTTTTTGCCTTTGATGCCCCACTCCCATTTTTTTCCTTTTCTTAAGCCTAGCAATTTTTTTAGAATATGTCTTGATGGTCTAGAAAATATTAGAACTGACCGATATTTTAGTTATGTGGTGTGCTCTTTCAATATGTAGTTTGAATTTTTTTTTTGTAATTTCAAGAAAGTTGTCTTAAATTACAGTTTTTAGAATTTTTTTCTGTTCTCTTTCTATGCATTTCTCCTGTGGGGACTCTTACTACCTGTATGTTAGACCTTCACAGCCTGTCTTTAGTCACTGCCTCTTCCTCGTGGCTGAATGGAGCCCATCTAATTGTACGGCTGAGACTGGAGTTTGGGGGCAGGTCTGGGCTGGGACATCCATCTGGGAGCCATCAGGGACCAGGGAGGTGAGGGGGAACCAGCAAAAGACAAAGAAGAGGCAGCCAGGGGGTTCAGGAAAGACAAGGAGAGGGTGGTGGGCCGGAAAGTGTACAGGAGGAGTGAGTGGTCAGCTGTGTCCAGTGATGAGATCGGGACAAGTTGGATGAGTCCTGAGAACTGATCATGGCTCTCGGCAGTGTGGACTCAGTGATTGTTTCCTTTTTTTTCGTTTGTTTTGTTTTTTTGCTTTTTAGGGCTCCAACCACAGCATATGGAGGTTCCCAGGCTAGGGGCCCAATTGGAGCTACAGCTGCTGGCCTACGCCACAGCCACAGCAACGCGGGATCCGAGCCGCATCTATGACCTACACCACAGCTCACGGCAATGCGGGATCCTTAACCCACTGAATGAGGCCAGGGATGGAACTCGCAACCTCATGGTTCCTATTCGGATTCGTTTCTGCTGCACCACGATGGGAACTCCCACTCAGTGGTTCTGACAGCAACATTCTTGCTGGTGTGGCGCCGCCACAGACAGACAGGAGGGCATTCCAGAGTCCACGGGAAGAGGGAGGTGGGCCCAGCCCACAGAGATAGTTCTTTCAAAGGGGTTTTCCTGTGCAGATGGCAAAGGGATTTCTTGAGGTACCAGAATAACTCCATACACAGAACTTACAATGCGCGTGCTCAACAGCGGGCCTGCCCTCAGCTTCTCAGCACTTACAGGACCTGCCAGTGGAGAGTGTGCCCGGGAGAGGGGAGACGGGGAGGGCAGTCTCTGTTTGGACGTGCTGCGAATTCTTCAGCCTGCTCTGGGGTGGTGACTTCCTTGTTTCAGAAGCCACCTGCTAATGATAGCCAATGGTTCCCCCACAGCAAGAGCTCAAAGTCTATTCCAGTATCAACTTCTTTGATCCATTTCTTTTGTTCTTTTCAGGGCTGCACCTGTGGCATATGGAAGTTTCCAGCCTAGGGGTTAATCAGAGCTGCGGCAGCCAGTCTGCGCAGCCTACACAGCCTCAGCAACACTAGGTCCGAGCCGCGTCTGCAACCTACACCACAGCGCACGGCAATGCCAGATCCTTAACCCGCCGAGTGACGCCAGGGATCGAACCTGCGTCTTCATGGATACTAGTCGGGTTTGTTACCGATGAGCCACGACAGGAATTCCTAGATCCATTTCTTTGGGAGTTTTGTGATGACTTTCCACTAACCCAGAGGTGTCTGGGCCCTGTTGGATTGGGGCGTCCCGGGTCCGAGTCCACTACACTCTTGGCGATTATAGCCAAGCCCTGGGAGTGGGAAGAATTACAGCCATCCTGTCCTGTTCTGACACATCTCCGTGGTGTGACTCAGTTCATAGGTGACCAGAAGCAGAAGGAGCCGTATCCTCTGACACAGAATGTGGCTTGTTCATAAGCGATGTTTCCTAAGCGAGAGGAGGGAATGGCCTAAACCAAATTAGGGAGAGGGCAGAGAGCTCCTAGCTTGTGGGCAGTACTGATAGCAATAGCCCTTTAGGCCCTATTTTAAGAACATTTTAACCGAGCTCCTGCACCCAGGCCTCCCTGGGGAGAGCAAGCGCTCCCAGCCTCCCAAGACTCTCAGCTTGGGGACCGGCCCCACTTCCCCCGCATCATCTCAGCAGGCCAGCTCTGCAGTGATTAAGATGTGGCTGGTGTATCTATTGATTTTTGTGCATTTTTAATATTTTCTGTGGCCTTCGGTGTGGTTCAAGTTCGTCTCTCCAGGTACCGCTCGCTGTTTCTACTAGCGCCCTGGTTGCCTGGCTGCCTGGATTTTGAGGGTCAGCCCCAACCCCACATCTCCCATAAGCCCTGTTGTTTATATTGGGAAGTTTTGCGGGATGTGGGGATTTTCAGGAACAGACGTTTTGTGTTCAAGCAGAAATCTTGAACTGGGAGGTCCCACAGGTGCAGGTCGGGAGGTCTCACTTCCGTACTGCCTGGATCCAGCAGAAATGGGTCCCCACTGGGCAGAATTAGGGACTCAGAGCATCTCCTATCACTGATCCCCCCCCGCCCCGCGTGCCCCCTCCACACACGTTGACAGCCACACTCAGGGTTTTAAGGCCAGGTCAGTCCTGGGGAGGCCAGACCCAAGCTCCCTTATAGCAAGGTTTCAGAAACAACTGTACAAGAAAAACTTACAATTTAAAGCTTTTACAACATTTTTTATGGCCACACCCATAGCATATGGAAATTCCATGGCCAGGGATTGAATCCAAGCCGCAGCAGAGACCCACACTGCAGCTGTGGCAATCCTGGATCCTTTTAACCCACTGGGCCAGGCCGGGGATCGAAACCACACCTCTGAAGCAATCCGAGCCACTGTAGTCAGATTTTTAACCCACTGTGCCACAATGGAAACTCCTAACTTCTGTCATTTGGTGCTCTTTCCTGACTACTAGCATTTCTTTTCCTGAGGGACGGAGCTCCCACGGCGTAGCACGGGGACCCCTGAGGCAGGAGGCAGGATCCACTGAGGGTCCTTGAGCAGCAGCTGCCAAGGCTGCGCAGACAGAGAAGCTGAGCGGAGGTGGGAGGGTCCCCAGGGGTGGCCGTGGAATGGGAGACACTCTTCTTTGCTCCTGCTCAGCCTGAACCCGAGAGCAAAGAGCGCAGCTGGAAGGATTTAGGTCCAAGACCCCAGTGACACGGAGTGAGCCTCCTGATGGGGAACACAGGGGAGCGTGCCAGCTGACCACTGAGGCCCGCAGAATCAAAGCTCATCGGGTTCTGAGGCTGGACCTTAGCACGTGGTCATAACTTTCCAGACGGGGAAACAGACCCAGAGAGGATCAGCAACTCGTCCAGAGTTACAGGGCAAATTGGAGGCAGAACCAGAGCTAGCAGAACAAAGCTCTTCCAAGCCGGGGCCCAGCAGCCTCCCTGGACCTCCTGGTCACCCAGGTGGTTAGCCACCTCCTTCTGACCTGCCACAGGGACCTGCCACACCAGCAAAGGCCTCAACAGGTTCTTCCCACAGTTCCCGGGTCACAGAGGTGGGGCAGATGTGTGTCGTTCATGCGCACAGCGGCCCCCCCCCCTCGTAGAAAGAGGCTATATGACTGGGGGCCCGGCAAGAAGTTCTGTCTTTGGCCAGAGGAATGAACATGAAGAAACACATTGTACGCATTCCAGAAACAAAATAAAAAGCAATGGCTCTCCCTGGGGAGTCAGGAAGGCCTCCCAGCAGAGGCGGCAGGGAGGCTGGTAATTAAAGATTGGTGGGAAATTCCAGGTATAATCAAAGCACAGACTGAGATTAAGAACCAGAAGATGGCGACACATTTATGGAGGGTGTGTTGTGTATGTTTGTTTAATCCTCCCTACAGCCCGGTGTTCTTATTATACCCATTTCCCTAGAGATTGGGCAGGTGCCTGGGGTGTTAGGCATGCAGTGGACAGTGTATTGGAGCGGGCAGTGCAAGGAACACCGGGGGCTGGGACTGACAGGGCCGCCCTGATCACCCCCACCCTGCACTCCGCACAGGTGCAGACCTTCCACGGAGACCTGCTGCAGCACATGGAGAAGAACACCAAGCTGGACATGCAGTTCATCAAAGTGAGTGTGGCCGCCCATCCTGGCCCATCACCAGCAGGACCACCTCTCCCCATTTGATGGATGGGCACACTGATGCCAGGGCTGGGCATCGGGTGGCCCCAGGTTAAACACGTTCTCAGCCGAGCTTCCTGCCCTCCTCCAGCCCCCTGGCCCATGGGCCGGGTGCCTTGAGCTCTTTGGCATGGGGGTCTCTCTCCTCTCTTCACCCCATTCAAGGACAGCCGCCAGCACTATGAGATGGAGTACCGCCACCGAGCCGCCAACCTGGAGAAGTGCATGTCAGAGCTGTGGCGTATGGAACGCAAGAGGGACAAGAACGCACGGGAGATGAAGGTGCAGGGGCTGGGCGCTCAGGGAAGGCCTCCAGAAGGAGGCGGCTGGTCCAGGAAGGAGAAAGACTTCAGACTGCTGGCACTGATGGAGTGGGGGGGCCGTGAGGGACCCACCCTCTGCCTCCAGCCAGAATCCCCTTCCCTCCAGGAGAGCGTGAACCGGCTGCACGCGCAGATGCAGGCCTTCGTGTCTGAGAGTCAGCGGGCGGCTGAACTGGAAGAGAAGCGGCGCTATCGCTTCCTGGCCGAAAAGCACCTGCTGCTTTCCAGTACCTTCCTGCAGTTTTTTGGCCGGGTGAGCTGGGGCCGGGGTGGGGGGAGCTGATGGCGCCCTCTAGGGGCTGTGCTCTCTGTGAGCGGGCTGCGCCCAGGAACGCCCCTCCCTGCGCTCCTTTTCCCTTCTGACACTCTGTAGGTATTTATCTTATTTTCGCTCTCCATCTATTTCTTTCTTAATTGGTTTCCGTTTTTATTTGTGTCAGCAGATATTCATTCATTTCTTCAGCCATGATTTTTAAAATTCTTACATTCATTAACTCGCTCGTGCATTTATTCATTTACGTGTGAACCACTTTTTCATTCTTTACATATATTCACTATTTACAAACTCGTAGGTTTATTTAATTATTGTCTATTAATTTTATCATACTATTTAAATCTTCTATGTCTTGCTTTGTTCTATCTGCTAGACAATTGCGTTTCTAATGGATTTCACTTTCCGCATTTAGCTGCCATGTTGTTTAGCGCTGTGGGGTTTATGACTGCACTATTATACCCTCTCTGTAAATACTGCCATTCATTTATTTAATATCTCTCATAATCCAGTCTGACTTCTTTTTTTTTTGTCTTTTTGCCTTTTATCTAGAGCCGCGCCTGCGGCATGTGGAGGTTCCCAGGCTAGGGGTCTAACAGGAGCTGTAGCCACCGGCCTTCGCCACAGCCACAGCAATGTGGTATCAGAGCCACGTCTGCAACCTACACCATGGCTCACGGCAACGCCGGATCCTTAACCCATTGAGCAAGGCCAGGGATCGAACCCGCAACCTCATGGTTCTTAGTCGGATTTGTTAACCCCTGAGCCATGAAGGGAACGCCCAGTCTGACTTTTTAATGAGTTTTATTTTCTCCATTATAGTTGCTTTACAGCAGTCTGATATTTTTAATTCCACTTTATCTGACATTAATATTGCCCTTCCTCCTTTCTCTTTTCGTATCTTTTAAATGTTTTCTGTTACAAAGATATAGCTCAGTTTTTATTTTTGACAAGTCTGACAATCTGTGTCTTCCAACAGAAGAATTCAGTCCATTCCCATTTAACATAATAACTGATATACCTTCTTTATCCTTTCTGGATAACTTGCCTTAACTATATTGACTTTATCATTTCCTCTTTTTTCCCCAGTATTGTTCTTGTCAGCTTAACTGTACATTTCCCTGTCAACTTTAATAATACAATAGCCAGTTATTTTACCAGCAAAAGCAAGTTTATTCAGGAAGAGTCAAAGGAATTGCAACTCAGGATACGTTAACTGTGTCAGACTGTGAGCAAATCCAGGAAAGGAAGCTGGAGAGCTTCCTTTTAGGGGGAAGAGAGGATAGTGGGGAGGGACTGTAATAACCAAAGAGTCAATTGGAGGAAGCTGGGAGTCCAAAATATGGATGTTTCTCATTGGTTGAGCTGGTACAGTCTGATTGGCTGGGCTCTCACAGGGTTGGAGGGAGAAATTTTCTGCTGTTGCTGGAGAATAAAGCAGGTATCAGCCTCCTGCAGGAGCTGAAGGCTTGCTTCCCTTTCTGCTTGGAATAGTTAAAGACCCCTGGCAGGGCATAAGAGCTCCCCATAGAGACCTGTGCCTACTCCAGTTTTAGTTGAGATTTATTTAATTAATTCTGCATCCATCTCCACTGTATTAATTTGGGAATTCTACTGTTCTTTTCATCTCAGCTCATGATAGCCTCACTCTGTGACCTTCAAAATCACATATGTTTGTCTATTATCTTTTTCAAAAAATACTGGCCCTCTCCCCCCCTCCCCCAACACACACACAACTTGGTCCATCGCTCCCCTCTCTCCATAATCTGAGACCTTGAGGATATTGCTGCCCGCCCTAGTGCTCTAAGATGAGGCATACAAAGTCTTCACTGCTCCTCTCATCCTTCCCAAGCCCTGCTTCTCGGTTTTGCCAAGAAACTTCAGGACTTTTTAGTTCCAGACCTTCACTAGTCGTTTCTTGGCAGCATAGCCCTTCTATTTCAAGAATTTGTACTTCGAGCATGGATATTATCATTGCCGGTACCCCAGCGTCCCCCACTAGCATTTCACCGCACACAGGATCAGGGACACTGCTTACCACTGTTTTCAATCCTTTTCACCTCCCACTATCTTGACGTTTCTGTTTTGATTCATTGGTGTGGCTGGAGAACTTGCATAAGTATTTTCTGCAGTTACGCTATCTGAATCCTTGCATGTCTGCAAATGTTTCACTTTAACTGTGACTGGTGAGGGGTGTAGCAGCTGATTGAAGGACTCCAGGCTTTTTTTTCTCTCTTGTGGTTCAAGAGGAGGTGCCCCTGTTTTCCGGTGCTCTGTGCTGTCGATGCTGGTCTGGCTCCTTTCCCTTTTAAATAACTGGTTCTTTCTCTGCGGATGCTCGGAGATTTTATTTTCTTTGTGTCCTTGGAACTCAGGAACTTGTCCGGGAACCACCTAACTGAGCTCCGGGTCGGTGCCTCTCCAGCTGGCGAGTTCAAATCTTTCATTCAGTCCAGGGAGCTATTTCCCCTTCTGTTTCTTCAGTTACCATCTCTCTGCCATCATTGCTTTTTCTCCTGGGACGCCGGTCGTTTGGACCTGCATGTTTATAACTGCCTTCTCCCTCACCGTGTCTAGTTCATTTATTCTTGCTCTGGATTTTGAGCTATTTCTCCCCCTTGACCTACAGGTCACTATTCTGTTCGCAACAGAACTGTCCTCTGTCTAGTTCAGTTTTCAATTTTAAATCTTACAGTCATGCTTGGGGAGCTCCCCGGTGGTCTAGTGGTTAGGACTCAGTGTATTCACTGCCGAGTCCCAGGTTCAAGCCCTGGTCTGGGAACTGAGATCCCACATCAAGCTGTTGCATGCCACAGCACCCCTCCCCCCCAAAACAAGTATCATGCTTTGTCTGGGCGAGAAGATCTTTGTTTCACAGTAAGTGCCTGTATCAAGTCCCTGTTAAGCTCATCACCCCCTTCTCTCAGCTGGCTGGGCGGTTTGCTGGGTTCTCCTCACTGACCCCTGGGTGCTCTTGGATGCCTTGTTTCTTTCCTTTGTCTCCTCGTGTCCTGTTCCCACCCTGGGCTGAGTTGAACTGCAGGGGCTCAGGCAGCGTTGCTGGCACACGTGGGGGGACGGGAGAACGGAGCAGCCCACCTCACCGTTGGCTTCTCTGGGTTTTGCAGTTGTGCAGGTGTATCTCTAGGATAATTCTCTAGAAAGGGGATTGGTGAGTCCAGGGAGATAAGCACTGGTTGCGCCAATTTATACTTCCGTCGGCACTATCGGAGATGCCTGTGTTTCCCTGACAACAGTGTGTGAGTAAACATTTTCATCTTTGCTAATCAGAAGGGTAAAAAAGAGAAGTTCCCGCTGTAGCTCAGCGGTAATGAACCCGACTAGTGTCCAAGAGGTTGCGCATTTGATTCCTGGCCCTGCTCAGTGGGTTAAGGATCCAGCATTGCTGTGAGCTGCGGTGTAGGTTGCGGATGTGGCTTGGAACACTGGTGTTGCTGTGGCTGTGGTGTAGGCTGGTAGCTATAGCTCCGATTTGACCCCATAGCCAGGGAACTTCCATATGCTGAGAGTGCAGCCCTAAAAAGCACAAAGAAAAAAAAAAGGTAAAAACAGTATCTCAGTGTAGTTTTTACACCTGTCTTGTGAGATTGACATCTTCTCATGTTTCAGAGCCATTTGATTTCCTTTCCAGAATCTTTTCCTCCATTTTTCTTATGCATTTGTAGGAGCTCCTTATGTTACTGAAATTAGCCCTTTCTTGGGGATGAGTTGAGAATATTTTCCCAGTTTGGCATTCGTCACTTGATGTTGCTTATTGTAAGCTTTGACATTTTTTTACATTTTTTAAAGTTTTCTTGAAGTATAGTTGGTGTAATAATTTCTGCTGTACAGCAAAATGATTCAGTTATACATATGCATATCCATTCTTTTTCAGACGCTTTTCCCCTATAGATTATCCAAGAGTGCTGAGTAGAGTTCCCTGTGCTATATAGCAGGTCGGTGTTGGCCATCCTTTTCATACACAGCAGCGTGCACATGCCGGTCCTGAACTGCCAGTCTGCCCTCCCCGCCTCCGTTCCCCTTGGCAACCATAAGTTTGCTTTTGAAGCCTATGTCTTTTTCTGTTTTGTAAATAAATTCATTTGTATCATTTTTTAAAAAGATTCCACCTATAGAGAGTTCCTGCTGTGGCGCAGAGGAAACGAATCCAACTAGGAACCATGAGATTGCAGGTTCAACCCCTGGCCTTGCTCGGTGGGTTAAGGATCCAGCGTTGCTGTGAGCTGTGGTGTAGGTTGCAGACGCGGCTCAGATCTGGAGTTGCTATGGCTGTGGCATAGGCCAGCAGCTGTAGCTCTGATTAGACCTCTAGCCTGGGAACCTCTGAGAGTGCAGCCCTAAAAACCAAAAAAAAAAAAAAAAAAAGACTCCACATATAAGTGATATCATATGATGTTTGTCTTTCTCTGACTTCACTTAGTATGGTAATCTCTAGGTCGATCCATGTTGTTGCAAATAGCATTACCTCATTCCTTTTTAATGGCAAAGTACTATTACATTGTATATATGTACCACATCTTCTTTATCCACTCATCTGTCCTTGGACATTTAGGGGGCTTCCATGTCTTGGCTATTGCAAATAGTGTTGCACTGACATTGGGGTGCATGTATCTTTTCGAATTATGGTTTTCTCCAGGTAGATGTCCAGGAGTGGGATTGCTGGATCTATGGTAGTTCTATTTTTGTTTTTTTAAGGAACCTCCATACTGTCTTCCATGTAGTTGTACCAATTTACAGTCCCACCAATTTCAGTGTAGGAGAATTCCTTTTCTCTGCACCCTATCCAGCGTTTATTGTTTGTAGACTTTTTGATGATGGCCATTCTGTTTGGTATGAAGTGATACCTCATTGTAGTTTTGATTTGTAATTCCCTAATTATTAGTGATGCTGAACATCTTTTCATGTGTGTTTTGACCATAAGTGTTGACATGTTAAAAAAAAATTTCTTTTGGGAGTTCCTGTTGTCCAGCTAGTATCCATGAGGATGAGGGTTCGATCTCTGGCCTTGCTCAGTGGGTCGGGTATCCGGCATTGCTGTGAGCTGTGGTTTAGGTTGCAGACTCTCTCAGATTCTGAGTTGCTATGGCTGTGGCCCAGGCTGGCAGCTGTAGCTCTGATTCTACCCCTAGCCTGCAGCCCTAAAAAAAAGACAAAAGTACTTTTGGAGTTCCCTTATGGCTTGGGGGGTTAAGGATCCAGTGTTGTTGGTGCTGTGGTTCTGGTTACGGCTGTGGTGTGTGTTCGATTGCTAACCCAGGGACTTCCACATGCCACGGACATGGCCAAAACAAATTTTTTTTTGTCTTTTTAGGGTCACACCTAGGGCATATGGAGATTCCCAGGCTACGGGTTGAATTGGAGCTGGAGCCGCCGGCCTATGCCACAGCCACAGCAATGCCAGATCTGGGCCATATCTGCGACCTACACCACAGCTCACGGCAACACCAGATCCTTAACCCACTGAGCAATGCCAGGGATCAAACCTGCTACCTCATGGATACTAGTCAGATTTGTTTCCACTGAGCCGTGACGGGAACTCCAAAGATTATTTTTATTTAATCAAATTTATCAGTTTTCTATAGCTTAGGGGGTTTGTGTCATCCTTGGAATGGCTTTTCCACTCCATACATTTTTTTTTTTTTAATCCTCCCATGGTCTCCTCCAAGGTTTTGAAATCCTGTATGGTGTTTTCCCCAACCACTGGCTATACTGCCTAACTACAGGGCTGAGGGGAGCTGGTGAAGTTGAGTGCCATCCAGGCTGGGACTCCGTGCGGAGGCCATTCCTCCGAGAACCCCCTGGCATCCTGGCAGTGCTCTCAAACTGGACAAAAACTCTTTTTTAAAATATGGTAAGCAAAACCTAGTGGTCTCACTTTGCTTACTGCCTCTGGAGTTTTGTCTCTGTTTTGCTGATTAATTATGCAAGAAAACAGAGGAGGTGTCCACCTGGACCGCTCGCTCCTGTGACTTGAAGCCCTGAGCCTTTCTGTGTTGCTGCCTGAGAGCACTATGAAATTTTCAGTGGCTGGGCCAGACTGAAAGGAAAAATCATCAGAAAGTACAATCACAGGAGGCTTCTTCAGGACCGACTAGTACAGGCCACTCTGCTCCTTCCTGGATGTGAGGCCTCGAGCCAGTCATTAACTGCTCTGGCCCTCAGCATCATCTTCTATAAAATAGAGATAATAATGGCACCCACTTCCCAGAGCTATTTGGGAGAATCAAATAATATAATGCAAGTAAAGCCTTTAACACCCGGCCTGAAACAGAATAAATGCTCAACAAAAGGAAGCTTATATTATTCCTAAAGTGACAGTCCTCAGCTTGGCCTTGACGGAGCAGATGTTTGAATGGAGAGACATTTATAATTGGAGAGTAGAGTGTTCGGATTGTACCTGGGATGACCCGAGTGACAACACAGAGAGGTCAATGACACTGAAAGAAGTTTTATTACATATCACAGTTCCCAAGAGAAAGGGTCACACCTTGCCATGCAGGGCCCCATGAGGGTAGCACCAGGGGTTGGTCAAGAGGCAGAAGGAGCCAGGGCAGAGCCTGGCCCAGAACCTTCTTTATGGTTTCCATGGCAAGGGACGGGCAAAGCAGTGTAGGCAAGGACTTGCTTAGGGAAGCAGTGTAAGTAAACTTGCTTAGGACTGAATGGTTTAAATAATTTCAGGGGGAGTTCCCATTGTGGCTCAGTGGTTAACAAATCCGACTAGGAACCATGAGGTTGCGGGTTCGATCTCTGACCTTGCTCAGTGGGTTAAGGATCTGGAGTTGCCGTGAGCTGCGGTGTAGGTTGCAGACGCGGCTCGGATCCCGCGTTGCTGTGGCTGTGGTGAAGGCCGGCAGCTACAGCTCCTGTTAGACCCCTAGCCTGGGAACCTCCATATGCTGCGGGTGCAGCCCTAGATAAGGCAAAAAGACAAAAAAAAATAATAGTAGTAATTTCAGGGGATTCTAGGCTATAGTGATTGTCTCTAGCTGCCTTTAAACTGGCTCGGGTGACTTAGGACAGAGGAAATATCAGCTTGGTGTGTGAGTTAGACGGAAGAGGCTGGCGATTATGGATTTTGGCTTGGTTGGTTTGCATATGAAAAGTGGGCTTGGGGCAAATTGTTTACTATCTCTAGGAACTATCTAGCCCTGTGAGCGTCAGTCTTTTCAGAATTACCGAGGCCTCAGTACGTCAAAGCATCATAAAATACAGAAAATTTAAAACTTAATTAATACATACAGCAGATCTAAGACTTAAAGCCCTCCCGCCCCAAGTTGTTATAGAGTATGTGCTCAGCTTCTGAATTTCCTGACCTTGAAAGTATTCAAGCAGAGTCAGATGCCCTGTATGGGAGATACTAGAAAAGGAATGCTTAGATAAACTAAAGAGACAGACTGGAAAAACTATTTGCAAGGCTTCTTTTAGAAAACTACTCAGACTGGCTTAAGTAGAAAAGATATTTATTGTTTTAGTGACTAGAAAGTTCATAGGTTTCAGGTACAGCTGGATCCAGGAGCACACAAGATGTCATCCAAAATCTGCCACTGTCAGGAGTTCCCGTCGTGGCTCAGTGATTAACGAATCCGACTAGGAACGATGAGGTTGCAGGTTCAACCCCTGGCCTTGCTCATGTGGGTTAAGGATCCCGCGTTGCTGTGGCATAGGCCGGTGGCTACAGCTCCGATTAGACCCCTAGCCTGGGAACTTCCATAGGCCATGAGTGTGGCCCTAGAAAAGGCGAAAAAAAAAGGACCAAAAAAAAAAAAATCTGCCACTGTCTATTGCTTAGTTGTAGTTTCCAGTGTTGGCTTCACTCTCTCTACTTAGCAAACTTCATGAGGTGAAAGAATATATATTTTCCAGAATATTCCAGCGTAAATACTGGGATTAGGTTCTTTGGTCAGTTTTCAGGTAGGCGCCCAGCCATCCCTAACTCCATCTGTGTAGCCAGGAGAATGGAGTAACCAGCGTGGCCCGGCCTGAACTGTACCCCTACTCCTGTATCAGACAGTGGCCCAGCCCTGCTCAGGGCATGCAGACTGAGAGAGGGGTCAGGGGAAGCTCCTCACGGAAAACTGAGGGGCCTTTGACAAACGCGGGGGTAGGGTTGGACCGCGGGTGAACCTACAGTGACCACAGCGTTCACCGGCCGCTTCCACCTAGAAACTCCGGTCCTCCTCAGCTTACAGGGCTGGAGTTCCCTAGGATTCCGGGGGCCGCCCGGATCTGCCTGACCCCTGTGTCCCCATCCGGCCAGGCCCGGGGCATGCTCCAGAACCGCGTGCTGCTGTGGAAGGAGCAGTCGGAGGCCAGCCGCAGCCCGTCGCGCGCCCACTCCCCGGGCCTGCTGGGCCCCGTACTGGGGCCGCCCTACCCCTCGGGCCGCCTGACGCCCACCCGCCTGGACATGGTGAGGCCCTGGGCGGCCCCGCCGCCGTTCGTGCCCCCGCCGCCGTTCGCGCCCCCACCGCCCCCGGGACCCTCCGCGGGGCCTTGGGGCCCTCGGCCCTCGGTCTGGAGCCTCCTGCCCCCGAGGGTCCCCCGCTACGCGGCGCCCCTCGGCCCGCCCTTCCGCCCCGGCGCGGCCTCGGCGCCCCCGTGGTGGCTCGGCCGGCGGCCGGAGAACCCCTACGCCGACGCCTGGGACTGGGGGTGGGGGCTGGACTAGGGCGCCGCGGCCCCGCCCCTGCCCGCCGCACCCTCCCCTGCCCGTCTCCCCTCGCAGCCCCCGCGGCCCCTGGGAGAGTTCGGCTCCCCCCGCAGCCGGCACGGCTCGGGCTCCTACGGCCCCGAGCCCACCGAGGCGAGGCCCCTGCCCCGGACGCCGTCCGCCTGTGAGTACCCTTGGCCCCCGGAGCGCAGAGGGAGGGCCCGGGACCCAGGCTGGGGACCCAGGGCCGGAAAGAGGAACCGAGGTTGCGGTGCAGCAGGAGGGATCGAGGGTAGACGCGAGGGAGAACTTCCCACCCACGTGCGGCGCCGCTCTCCCGTCCTTCGGCAGCCTCGCTCTACGGCAGCAGCACCCAGCGCTCGCGCTCCAACTCTTTTGGCTCCAACTCTTTTGGCTCCAACTCTTTTGGCGAGCGCCCGGGCGGCGGGGGCGGTGGCGGCGCCCGGAGAGTCCGCGCCCTGGTCTCGCACTCGGAGGGCGCCAATCACACGCTGCTGCGCTTTTCGGCCGGAGACGTGGTGGAGGTGCTGGTGCCGGAGGCCCAGAACGGCTGGCTCTATGGCAAGCTGGAGGGCTCATCCACGTGAGTGGGAGCCTCGGGGCGCAGGGCGGGTTGAAAGGAAGATGGGCAGACCTGGGCTCCAGCTCCGACAGAGTCTTCCGGGACGGAGGCCACCCTTGGGGCTCGGACAACTCTCCCCCTTTACCCTCCCCCTCCTCGTCCACCCCAGCTTCCTCATCCATTCAGTGAGGGTAGAAAGAGCCTCTTTACCGAGTTCAGGGTGGGGGCCTTTGAGAAGGTGGTAGAGGATGGGGAGGGAAAGTTCTCTCACAAGCGGGAGAAACCCTATTGCTTGAGCACCTACTGTGTGCCTTACACGAGGGAGGAGGCAACTTCCTCTCTACCCTGGAAGAGCCAGCCAAGCTCTGGAGTTCCCGTTGTGGCTCGGTGGTAATGAACCCGACTAGGATCCATGAGGACGCATCCCTGGCCCAGCTCAGTGGGTTAGGGATCCGGCACTGCTGTGAGCTGTGGTGTAGGTTGCAGATGCAGCTCTAATTTGAACCCCTGGCCGGGGAACTTCCATATGCCGTGGGTGCAGCCCTGAAAAAAAAAAAAAAGAAAAGAAAAAAAAAAGGGAAAGAGTCAGCTAAGCTCTGCTGGAGGGAAGGGACCAGAGGGAGGTGGGCCCGGGACCTGCCAGGCTGAGCGTGCTCGCCTCCTTACAGTCAGCATCTCCAGTTCCTCCCAAGCTGCTCCAGCCCCTGGTGGGACATGAGGCCGGACAGGTGGTTTTGAACGTGGAGAAAGTCCTCCTTCGGAGGATGAAATGAGTTACCCTGCGAGCCGGGCCTGGCACACAGCAGTGCCCAGTAATCCTCGCCTCCTCTTAGAGGTGTTACTTTGACCACCAGTGTTGTCTGGCTTTTTGCTTATGGCACCCTCTGCTTCCACCCCCAGGAGCGGCTGGTTCCCCGAGGCCTATGTGAAGCCTCTGGAGGAGCTGCCCATGAATCCCACGAAACCCTTGAACCCTGTGACCTCCATGAATCCCATGAACCCCGTGAACCCCATGACCTCCACGAACCCCATGAGCCCTGTGAACGCGCTGCCTTCCAGGTACCGCTGTGGCCAGAGGTGGGGCAGGGGTGGGGACACTAGTGGAGGGTGGTCCCACCCACCAGGGAGGGCATCTGTGAGCTGCAGTCCTGAGTGAGCCCAGCACCCTTAGGCCCCTGGAGAAAGGGCGCCCCACCTCTCTCCACGTGAAGGACACTGTGTCCATTTCTCTGCCTCTGAGTCTCAAGACTGCCTTCAAGCCAACAGTCTCCTTTCATCCAGGGGCAGGGGAGAAGGATGTAGGATGCTCGGGGGCAGCAGATGGGGTCGGGTGCGGTGGGGCCTGACCCCTGACCTGCTTCCCTCCTTTCTTTGGAATCAGGTCCTACCCGCTCCGGGGCAGCCAAAGCCTTGATGACCTTCTGGACCGGCCGGGTAACCCAACGGCATCCTCAGAGTACTGGGACGGCCAGTCCCGCTCCCTAAACCCCAGCGGGGTCCCGAGCCGCACCCCCAGCCCCACACCTACACCCCTGCCTGGCAGCCGCCAAAGTAGCATGGGCAGCATGGGGGCGGCCAGCGACGTCAAGGTGAGCCCCTCGGCCAGCCTGCCCTCACCCCTGGGGTGGTCCTGTGGGCAGGGGGCCCAGAGACCAGGTAACCTTCCCTGCCTGTTCATGGAGAGGCAGGGTGGGCTTCTGAGTCTGGGGCGGAGGATGGAGAGAAAGCATTCTGCTGGGGGAGCCCGGGAGCCCTGCTGGGAACACCGGAAAAGGCCTCTCCCGGGGGCGGTGTGAGCACAGGAGATGCTTCGCTGGCCCAGAGGCTCCTCAAGTCCCAAACCCACGGCATTTTGGCTTTCGGAACGCTGGACTTCATTTCCCAGAAGCCGCCGTGGGGGCCTCTGGTCCAGTCCTCTGCCGCTGAATGGGGAGCAGGAGGGGTGGTGGCTCACTTGCTTCTTCCCCCCTAACCCTGGCCCTCCATCCACCCTTACTCCAGAAACTTACGTCCTGGGAGGAACACCCCCCAGAGCTCTTCCCTCGGTGAGTCCTCCAGCAAGGATCAGAGGGGGCAACAGAGGACTGGGGGCGGGCAACAGTGTGGGTGTGAATGAAGATGACCCGATGGGGACAGGTGGAGGGGTGGACACGTGGCCCAGATCCTGCCTGGATCCGCAGGCAGTTGTGGACCCAGACCTTCCTCACCCTCACCTTTCTCCGCACAGGGGCACAAACCCCTTTGCCACCGTAAAGCTGCGTCCCACTGTCACCAACGACCGCTCAGCGCCCCTCATCCGCTGAGGTGCCTTCCTCCACCAGGGGTCTGAGGTCGTCCCCTGCACACCTGCCCAGGGGCTGCCTGGAGCTGGCGGCAGCAGAAGCAGCAGCAGTGGATCCAAGAAGCCGGGGCCCTGATCCTGGGGGTGGCTGCCCTTCCACAGACCACGCCCCGGCCTGAGAAGTTCCAAGGACACTGGCCTGGGGTCTGGGGCCTTCAGAATAAAGGAGGCGGAACTGGGGGACAAAGCCATTTCTTCCCCCCACCCAAGGAGCCCCGACTCTCCCTGGGGGCCTGCCTCGTGTCCCCCAACCTCTTCCCCCCTTGTGCGTCCCAGTGGGGAGGAGTCCCTTACACGCCCCCTCCCCTCCCCTGCCCCGCACACGTCCCCCGTTTAACTTTTGTAAACAGTGAGAAATAAAGCAAGTGAGATATGAAGGTGGCGGCAGGACTGGCGGAGTCTGATTTGGGGGACAGGCTGAGACAGGCTGGGGATGGAGCCCTCCCCCTGGAGAAGGGAGTTCAGGAGGTCCCACTGGAGTGGCGGTCCCCTGGGAGGCTTCACTCACCCCAGCCCCTCGCATCTCTCATTTTAAGTCCTTAGGTCTGTCCTAACTCCCACAAGCAAGCCAAATGTCCCCACCTCTGACCCAGGCTCATTTCTTCTCTGGGTTCCCCAGGAAACAGTGGCCTCTCCAGAGGGGGAGGGGCGGCAGTGGCTGAGGTCCGGGACCACCAGCAAGTCACCCTCTGGTGCCCTGAGACACAGCACCCTTTGTTCTGGCCCCTCCCTGCCCCCTCAGTCCCAGGCTCTCCGGCCTGGATTAGCCTTATCCACGGGAAAGCCACAGAGGCCCCTCCTGGAATGTGGCCTGGGAGTGGGGGGCAGGTGGAGAACTGAGGTGATCAGGGCTCCCGGGGTCCCTCCAGGGCAGGGCTGTGCCCCGTGTACCGCCAGGACCCCCAGGGCAGGACTCTGTGTGTCCTCTGCCCGAGGCTCCAGGAGGTGAAGGGGCCTCCCTTAGGTCCAGCTCTCCTGGGACAGGCCTGGGACAGAGAGCCCACCAGGGGGCCCAGCCTGGCCCTGTGCCCTGGTGGCTGCCCTGTCCCTTCTCCGTTCCCAGGCGAAAGCCTCTTAGAGGGGGTGGGGGTGGGGGAACACTAAGCCCCAGGCTCGCAGGAGCCGGCAGCTGATCTGCAGGAAGCCTGGGCATCTTCAGCTGCGGCTCCCATCAGGCTGGGCTTTCAAGGGGGAGCCAGCGAGGTGGCCCCTCCCCGCAGACCTCAGGAGATGTGAGGCTGGACACGCAACCCACAGGACGGCTCAGGTAAGCGTGGGGCCAGGGCCGCCAGGGACCACCTCCTGTCCCGGTCCTCAAGCTCAGGGCTGCAGCTGCGGTGAGGGGCGACACGGGAGAAGCCGGAGCTTGGTCTTGGTGGGGGAGGGGCAGAGTCCCAGATACCCACGGGGCCCTTGGCATCCCCCAATTCCAGGAGGGAGGCCAGCTCCTGCCCTGCCTGTGGTCCATCTTGCCTGTGAGGAGCACCCCCCCCCCAACCCCAGTCTGTTATGGGGGCACATGGAGCTGCTGCGTGAACCCCTGCGTGGAGATCTGGGAGTGTGAAGGGGCTGGGGACTGCTAAGGGTCTGGAGGGCAGAGGGTCTCTCAGTGCCCCCTCAAAGGGCCCCATCTGCCCAGTGGAGCCAGAGGTTCTAATTAACGCCAACCCCAAGATTCCCAGCCGGCCTGGGGTAATCAGTCACCCATCTTACAGGTGGGAAAACTGAGGCTCAGCAAGGGGAGCGGGACCTGCTCAAGCCAGAGTAAATCCGTGGCTAAGCTGGGATGAGCTCGGCTCCCTTGGCACGGCTAATGCTGTTATCAGGTGTTTTGGTTTTATCTCCATAGTGTGCTAAATGACAATAGATATTCCTGAGCACTGAGAAAAATTAGGAACATGGTCCAAGGACAAGGAGGAAAATGAACTTCACCCATTTTGCAGCAGTTATTTGTCTCCCAGCCACTCCCCACCCCATACCGTGTTGGTTCCTTTGTCCTGAGGCCCTCAGGCGTGCACACTGGGGGCTTGTCCGCCCTCACACACACTCCCAGGGACGCCCCGGCTGCCGGCTCCCCCCTCACCTGAACCCCCTCTGCTGCCACTACTAGATCCTGAGGGGCAAGGAGTGGCCTCCAGAGGGCGTCTTCCTCCAGTCACGACTCGGGTGGGAACGATTCTGTTCTCCCCTCAGCTTCGCGCCCCTTAGAGGAGGGGGCTTTTGGGTAAGATTTTCAGTTCCCCCTGAGGGCTCCATTCCGAGCAAGGCTCTCGTGGGTAGCCCCGTGCCTCAGTTTCCCCGCGCTGGGTCCCCATCCGCCTTTCTTGTCTGGGCTACAGACCCTCGCTGCTCCCTCTTGTCCCCTCTCCCCCAGCAGAGGCAGCGGCGATGGGCGCTAGCGGCCCCCGGCGGGGCCCCGGCCCCCCAGACGGCGGCTGGGGCTGGGCCGTGCTGGGCGCCTGCTTCGTGATCACCGGTTTCGCCTATGGCTTCCCCAAGGCCGTGAGCGTTTTCTTCCGGGCGCTTATGCGCGATTTCGGCGCGGGCTACAGCGACACGGCCTGGGTGTCCTCCATCATGCTCGCCATGCTCTACGGCACCGGTCAGCGCCCCCTCGCGTGTCCCTCCTCGCTCCCCCCAGAACTGAGGGTCGAGATCAGGGACCACGTGACACCCGACCCTTTGAGCATCCCCCAGGCCCCTTGGGACCGGCGTGGAAACCCCTTACTCCCTGTGTAAACCTTGGCACCAGAGAGCGAGGAGAGGGCAGGGGGACAGCAACCAGGTGTGTGACCTGGCAAGCTTGGCCAACTGGAAGGGCCCCTCCATTTCCGTCAAAAGACCCACATCTGCCTATGTTACAGGTGGAGGCACTGAAATCTAAATAAGATTCCCATCCCGGAAGCCCTAACCACCTTGGGGTGGGGGAGATGCTGGAGTCATCCCGGCCAAGCAGGGGGCAGGGGTGGAGGTGAGGGGTGGGGGAAGCCTGGGGAGGGAGGCAGCTCAGGCTGCCGTTCCAGCTGGAAAGATAATACAGTGGGGCCGGCCCTTCTGCTTTGGGTTCCGTGTTCTCTGGAGGGCTGGGGACGAGTCCAGGTCCCTCCCCTGTATTCCCCCTAGGGTGTCCTTCAGTGAGTCCCAGACAAGCTATGTGACTTTGGCCAGACAAGCAAGGCCTCTCTGAAGCAGGGGTGGCTTTATCCCTTTGAGTTGTCTTTCAAGGCTGGGAGGTGCAAAAAGCCTGGAATGTCCACCAGAGAGCAGACTGTTTCCCAGCCTGAGTGGTGACCCTTCCCTGCCCACAGGTCCAGTGTCCAGCATCCTCGTGACCCGCTTTGGGTGTCGTCCGGTGATGCTAGTGGGTGGGCTGTTGGCCTCGGCAGGCATGATCCTAGCATCCTTCGCCACGCGCCTCCTGGAGCTATATCTGACAGCTGGGGTGCTCACAGGTGAGGGCACCCACTGCTCTCCTCCCTTGTGGGGGTGGGGGTGCAGGGGGGGGTCCGGAGTCCTTGCTGCAAGACCCCCCGCCTCAGTTTCCCCACGAGAGGCCGTCCTCGTCCCTCGGCTCAGTCGTCCTGGGTCTGCCGACCTGTCGGGGCCTCGTCCTTCCCTCTCGCTGGGGACTGGGGTGGGGCGCCCGCGGGGAGCCCGGCACAGCGCCGCCTCGCCCGCAGGCCTGGGCCTGGCCCTCAACTTCCAGCCGTCGCTCATCATGCTGGGGCTGTACTTCGAGCGGCGGCGGCCTCTGGCTAACGGGCTGGCGGCGGCGGGCAGCCCCGTGTTCCTGTCCGCGCTGTCGCCGCTTGGCCAGCTGCTGCTCGAGCGCTTCGGCTGGCGCGGCGGCTTCCTGCTGCTCGGCGGCCTCCTGCTGCACTGCTGCGCGTGCGGCGCCGTCATGCGGCCGCCGCCAGGCTCCGGCCCGCGACCGCGCAGGGACAGCGCGGGCGACGCTCCCGGGGAGGCGGAGGCGGACCGCGAGGGACTGCGCCTGCGCGAAGAGGCGCCCCCTGGCGGCCGGACCCGCCGGCGCCTGCTGGACGTGGCCGTGTGCACCGACCGCGCCTTCGCGGTGTACGTCGTCACCAAGTTCCTGATGGCGCTCGGGCTCTTCGTGCCCGCCATCCTGCTGGTGAACTACGCCAAGGACGCGGGCGTGCCTGACTCCGAGGCTGCCTTCCTGCTCTCCATCGTGGGCTTCGTAGACATCGTGGCGCGGCCGGCGTGCGGCGCTCTGGCCGGCCTGGCGCGCCTGCGACCGCACGTCGCCTACCTCTTCAGCCTGGCCTTGATGGCCAACGGGCTCACGGACTTGAGCAGCGCTCGCGCGCGGTCCTACGGCGCCCTTGTCGCATTCTGCATCGCCTTCGGCCTCTCCTACGGCATGGTGGGTGCGCTGCAGTTCGAGGTGCTCATGGCAGCCGTGGGTGCACCCCGATTCCCCAGTGCCTTGGGCCTGGTGCTACTCCTCGAGGCCGTGGCTGTGCTCATCGGACCGCCCTCTGCCGGTGCGCCCCGCAGGAGGAGAGGGTGGCGCGGCCTAGTGCCCCTAAGTCCGAAGGAAGCCCCCTCCCTGTCCCAGATGGGACATCCAGAGATGAGAGGAAGGGACCCATCCGGGGAAACAGCCTGTTGGGCTGAACGCCCCTTCCCATGGCCAGTTAGCCTCTTCTCCACGCAGTAGCACCAGTTCTGGGTGGGGATGGAAAAGCCAGGTAATGCCCCAGAAATGTGCCAGTGGATAGCAGCTGGCCCACTGGCTCATCTCCTGCACCAAGGCCTTGGGAAGTGCAGATGCTTATTCTCCCTTTGCAGGTGGGGAGCTGAGGCACGGAGAGGCCTAGTGCAAGGAGCAGCCCCAGAATCAGAGCCGAGTCCTGCACTGTGCTCAGTGCCCGTATCTTTGAAACACTGAACAGAGTGCCTCTGAGGGTGACTGAGATAGGGACGGTGACTTTAGGGAACCAGGAGCAGTGGGGGTGCTCATTGCGCTCACAGGGAGGAGGGGCGCTGGGGTCTTCCGCTGTGCACACTGCCTGCTGGGCGCTCTGCACTCATCACGTCTTCATCGTGGTGAAGGTGGAAGGCGAGGGCTTCAGCTCGGGCTGCAACCTCACAGGGCGTGCTAGGACCCCACAGGAGAGGGCACTGGGGGGGGGGGCATTGGGGGATCCTGTTCCTAAACAAGTAAGGCAGGAGTAGGGGACATTAGAGTCTTCCTGGGCTGTCAGGTTATCCCTGAATGGCAGGAACCTACCTGTGAGCGGGAGAGAACTGAGGTCAGGCTGCAGGATGGAGCAGTGACAGGGCCACCTTTGCTGGGGCCCAGGCTGCACCTGAGTTGGGATGAGCAGCCCGTCCTTCCAGGGCTAGGCTAGCTGAACACCCTCACCAAGCTCTGTCATCTCACCTGGCCCAGTGGGAACCACAGAGACCCTGGATCCTGTGTGGGCGGCCCTCAAGCCCACCCCCCAAAGCTCCCAAACCAGCCAGAACCTCAGGGATCCATCTTCTGTTTTCTTGTGTGACCCCGGGGTGGGTCTAATAGGCAGAGAAGAGGTAGGGTGAGAAGGTGAAGAATTCTGCCGGGTGTGTGTGGGGGGGAGAGAGCGGGGGGAGATGGGGATGGGACTGGCTGGCTTAGAGGAACTCAGGCAGACAGTTGGCCGGGGGGACACTGGGCACCTCCCTGAGGCCACAAAGATGCAGACTGAAGGGTCACAGTCTGGTGTGGACAGCACAGGGAGGGGAGAGGCACAGAGGAGCCACACTTTAGGGGAAATATCTGCAATGAAAAGATCTTCCTGAGTATGAAAGTACCATGTACCTGGGATAGAAAACTTGGAAAATACCGAGAAGGGGATAGGAGTTACCGACCCGCAAGCCCTGCCCGCAGCCCGTGCTAACGGTACTTCAGTCTGGGGTACGCGGCGTCTCCTGGGTTGGGGGAGACTGGCCCCCAGGAGTTTTAGTGGAAAGAGCAAGGGTTCCAGGCTCCCAGGAGAGCAGCGCCAAGCCCAGGGCCCTCTCCCTACTCACAGGTCAAATATCTTCCCCGGGGCAAGTCACAGGGTACGTCTGGGGTTTGAACTGGGGGGACAGGAAGTCCCTTGTAAACAGTGAAATGCTGCCTCCCCAAAGGCCCCGTATCATTTAGTTAAGGAGGTGAAGTGGAAGTGCTAAGGTCTCGGCCCTCGTGCAGTTTTGCATCTGTAAAATGGGATTAATGACTAGATGTGTCCCCAGTGAGCCCCAGCAAGAGCACTGCCCTTTATCTGAGGGTGCGGGGTGTGCGTGTGGAGGATGGGGTCCCCCGCAGGCCCTTACCACCCCTCTGCTCTCCCCAGGCCGCCTGGTGGACGCGCTGAAGAACTATGAGATCATCTTCTACCTGGCGGGCTCTGAGGTGGCTCTGGCTGGTGTCTTCATGGCTGTCGCCACCAAGTGTTGCCAGCGTCGCTCTCAGGATGCCCCAGCCAGCCCAGGCACTGAGGGCGGGGCCAGTGACACAGAGGACGCTGAGGCCGAAGTGGACTCTGAGGCCCTGCCCACCAGCGCTGCAGAGCCCGGTGGCCTCGAGGCCCTGGAGGCGCTGAGCCCGGGGACTGCGCCCTCAGAAGCTGAGGGGGAGGCAGAGCGAGGGCTGGACTCGGAGTCTGTGTAGCTTGGAGGCACTAGATGGGGGTGGCCAGGGACTTCAGGAACCCGCCATCCCTTCTGAAAGTCTCGGCTGCCCCAGGAGGGCCTGACACACTGGGGGCTGCTCTGGGGGGTCACCCCGGGGCCCACTTGGGGAGCTGCTTCTCTCATCTGCCCAGGGGGCCATGGCCAGGCCCTGGTCCCGCCGCTGAAGCTGCTGTGTGCAGCAGGGTCTGGGCGTGAATCTAAAGTTCATAAAGCTGAGCTGAAAGACAGAGGCTCCGTCCCACGGCTCTGGCTGCTACCCGGGGGGCGGTCAGGAGGGAGTCTGAGGCTCTGACCCAGCGGGTGTTGGGGGAGGAAGTGGCAGAGATGGAGGAAGGCGGGAGTCAGGGGTCGTTCTGGCTCCACCCTGCGCTCAGAGCCGAGCACTGAAGTCCTGCTGCCAGCACCTGCTTCTGGAAGGGCCCAGAGCAGGGAGCGCACAAGTCCGAGTCTCGGGCTGGCACTGAACCCTCAGGCTCCTTTGGTCACTCTGTGACTCCACCCTGCGGTGGGTCCGGGAGGGCAGGGGGGTGGGAGAGGGAGTCTCTCCCAGCAGAGCGAGCGCAGGGTCTCCTCTCTCCAGGGAACATGCTCAAGGGACCTGGGACTTTGCTCTGAACATTCGTCCCCGCGGACGCCACCGCTGACCTTGACATCTGCTTCTGCGCCCTCTAGGGATGCCCCTGGGCTATGGCCTCAGTGGCACTTTGCACCAAGTGCAGGGAGCTCCAGGGCTCACGGGAGGCCGTGGGGATCTAGTCTCTCTAGTCATTCTCTCCCCACAAACTGGACACCCCTTTCTTTGCCTCCCTCCTTCCAAACCAGGAACATGGTGACCAGGGCCCAGTGGGGGAAGCGGCCTTCCCACCGTGGACCCCGACTCCACTCGTCCCCACTCCTCAGGAGAGCCCGGCCCGCGGTGGCCCCCTGGCCCCGCTGGTCTCATTTTCCTTCCATGCCCCAGGAAGGTGTGGGAGGCCCTGCAGATGCCCGGCCAGCTTACACCGCGTCTGCTCCTGCCCTAAGCCACCAGAGCAGTGACCACATCTTATTTAACAAATACTCCCAGAGCACGGCCTGCCGGGCACCGCTCCAAGCCCTTCACAAACGTTAACTCATCCAGTCTTCCTGGAGACCTAAGGCAGGTTCCCCTACCTGCCACCTTCACAGAAAGAGAAACCGAGGCACAGGACGTGACGGGGTGGCTCAGGGTCACAGAGGCTGTGACTGGAACCCAGGCTGTCTATGCCCTTGGACTCCACGCTGGCTGTCACTTCAGAGAGGAGGTGCGGGCTGACTGCTCTAGGGCACCCTCGTGGTGCCAGCCCATCTGTCTCTCCAGCTCCCGGTCCTGCCTGGGACCCCATTCGGCTTCTGCCCAGAACCTGCACACTCAAAGCTGATAAACAGGAAAGTACCCCGCTCCAGTGTGGACCCCACCCACCCCTCACACACCTCCCATTTTCAGGATGACCACGTACTGTCTAAACAGGGACACTCTGAGAGTGAAGAGAGCCACGGCTGATAATCACACTAGGCCACAGGTGCAGACTGGCGCTGTCCGGGCGAAGCCAGACTCACGGCCGCCCTTCCTCTACCACTGTGCACAGACACGGAGTAGTACCGCGACACCGTCCACTGGGCTTCTCCCCTCGGCCCTGGCAGAACAGGCAGCCCGGGGTGGCCGTGGCACCCTTTACACTCCCTCCCCAGTCTGGGGCCTTGGGTCCTCCCAACCCAGCTCTGTCCAGCCCTTCCCCAGATACATCTAAGGCTTAGTTTGTGGCCAGAAGCACTGGAGGATCAAAGAGGCAGGAAGGGTGTGAGAGGCTCCACAGAGCGGAAAGCCCAGGAGGCAAAGTGGAGTCTTCCAGACTGGACGGATCTGAGGCCAAATCCCTCTCCATCCCATACACCACGTGGCCTTGAGCAAGACTCTTCTGAGCCTCAGCTTCCCGCCTGTAAATGGGGACGCGGTGCAAATCCAGAGCCGCCATGAGGCGTCAGTGCTATTACAGAAAACGTCATGAAACCTTGTTGCCCCCTCCACGTGGTCAGGGAGGCAGAAGAGGAGGCACCGAGGGGAGACAGGGTCTGAGGCCACCGCAAAGAACCGAGCTCCATCTGGGTTTGCGTTTATTCGGTACAGGCCCAGCGCCCGGCCCTCCCCCAGGGAAGTGGCTGAGCTAGGGGAACAGAATAAATAAAGGCCGCCGAGGTGAGTGTGGACTGCGGAGGGGCCGGCCTGGTCGAGGCGAGGGCGTACACGAAACACTGGCCCCCACCTCGGCTGTCCACCTGCGGCCCCCCACTCCCGGCAGGCTCCAGGGGGGCAGTGAGGTGCCCACGAGGAACAGTCCTGGACTTCCTGCCACCTCCACCCCTCTTCCTTTCTGCCCTCTTTCTCCTTCCTAAGGCAGGTCCAGAGACCAGGCTCTCCAGCTGGCTGGGGAGGGAGAGAGAGAGGGAAGGTGGAGGGGGCCAGAGTCCAGGTCCCAGGCCACAGCCCTGGTGCCTTTCCTGCGCGGGGCCCGGGTTCGCTGTGCTAGGACAGAGGAGCAGGGACGCAGGCGCCCCAAGCCAGCAGGCCTTTATGCGCCCCCTGTTGTGCGGCGGCCCCGCCCCGCTCCCATGCTGCCGTCCTCCCACGCACCCTACCCCCCAGATCCGCACCCCGAGAGGCACTCAGGAGTCACACCAGCTTCCGCCCTTGTCCAGAGGCCCCGCCGCTCCTCGCGCGTCCCTGGACGTCTCCCCCGGGGCCGTGTCCTCCTCGTCCTCGTCCTCGCCGTCGGCGAACTCGCCCTGGCCGGCGCCGTAGGCCAGCGTGGTGTGGGCCAGGTCCACCTCGATGGGGAAGACGTCGGCGTCGCGCAGCACCGCGTAGCAGTCGTTGTAGTACTTGGACATGGTGGACACGAAGCGCTGCAGCTGGAACACGATGTCCTGGACTGGGGCGGGGCGGGGCGGGCAGACGGGCGCCAGTGGGCGGGGGCTGCCTGCGCCTGCGTGGAAGAGTACTTCCGGGCCCGCACTCCCCGACCCCTCCTGCCCCGCCCTACACAGACCCCAGGCCTCCCAGCTCCCAGCCCGGGATGGGGGAGCCCTGCCAGGGTGGGGGCGGTGCGCCCCCAGGAGCGCGCGGGGCGTGGCCAGGCCCACCCAGGCCAGGCTTGCCACCTTGGCTCTGACGCGAAGCTCTGCCACGGGCTGGCCCTGGGGCCTCGGGCAAACGCTGTACCCTGGGCCACAGTTTTCCCAGCTCTTAAGTGGGGAGAAGGTGGTACCTCCTGGGCGATACCGAGGCCTGCCTGAGGCAGGGTGCGGCCCGCACGCACCGGCGCCCACCCACCAGCCTCACCGTGCTTCTGGTCCAGCAGCTCCAGCTTCTCTAGCACGTCCTTGCGCATCTGGGAGAAGCGGGCGCGGGCCTCCTGGCGGCAGCGCAGGATCAGGCGGTACTCGTAGTTGCCTGTGCTCACACGGTACAGGGGCTCCCCTAGGGCCTGGGGCGGGGAGTGGGCGCATCAGGGAGGCTGCTCTGGGACAGAGCGGGGCAGGGGGCAGGAAGGCCGCAGAGCTGACCCACCAGCTCGCACCCCTGTACTGCATGGCACTTTTCAAAGCTACGATAGCTCGCTGTTCTGAGATGCCAGGGACGCTAGCAGTGATAACTTCGTGGGAAAACCCCAAAACCCAAACCCTTGCCACATTAAATAAATGAACATTTAGTCATAAAGGGACCCTGCTATCAAAAACACTAAAAAGGCAGTTCCCATTGTGATATAATGGGACTGGTGGCGACTGCAGGGCCAGGACACAGCTTCGATCCCCGGCCTGGCACAGTGGGTTAAAGGATCTGGCTTTAAAGAGGTTGCAACTGCAGCTAAGATCTGACCCCTGCCCCAAGAACTCCATATGCCACAGAGCAACCAAAAAAAGGGGGGAAAAGAAAAGAAAAACACTAAAAAGTAAAAAAAGGCCTCTTAGGAATCAGAAAAGTCAAGTTTTTCCCTGCAAGAGCCTCACAAAGTCTCGGGGGCAGCTGGCCTGGGAGCAGTCACTGGGGGTGGTCCCACTGCAAGGTGCTCAGCCAAGGGCCTGGCCACCCCCGCCCCACCTGGTGGCCTCTCCCAGGTTGGCCTGACGCACCGTGTTCCTGGCAGACCCAGGACGTTCTTGGGGCTCTGTGGCAGGCAGGGGAGGGCCTGTACCCCCACCCCCCAGCCCTCCCAGGACCAGGGCCGGGCCCCTCCCCGTGGCACTCACAATGCAGCTGTATTCCTCGTCGTCCATCTCCTTCACCTTCAGGCAGTACGACTGTGGGACGGGGGGGCCAGGCTGTCAGAGGGCCACGCCGCCTGGATGCCCACCCTGACGTCCCCAGGTCCTCCCGGGTCTCACGGTGCCCCTCGGCCACCCAGAGGAACAGCTGTGCCAGGCCTGCGTACCCTCAGCCGGGGTACACTGAGACGCGTCAGGGAGAGGCTGGCCCCTCACTCGGACCGCCCTTGTTCAGGAAGCTCAGGGCGGCAGGGCAGCCCCGAGGGCACTAATCTAGGAGGCTGGAAAGGGCCTAAGAGACGCTCCAGCATTTACCACGAACAAGTCCCAAGAGATGCTCTAGGGAACAAAGATTCCGTGGTCCAAGGAGCTCGGGAAGGCCCTTCAGGACCCGTGTTGTCACAGGCTACCAAAGGCTCTGACAAGTCCTGAGGAAAAAGACCTTGGCTCACTCAGCGGGATATTTTCCCTCAGCTCTTCCGACCACAGAATTGTCATTTGCACACACAACTTCTGAACATCTCTTGGCACCCACTTTATAACCCCTGACCTAGACTCTAGCCCATTGTTGAAAATGACCAAAAAATTGCCATGGGGTCAGCACGGTCCAGAGTGAGGGTCCCCCCGCCCCCAGCTCCTGGGCTCCCAGCGGCTCCTCTGAACAGCTGAGGCAGATGGCTGCCTGATTCCGCAGTACCCCCCGGCCCTGGTCCCGCACCCTCAGTCTGGTGTGACAGAGGTCCCGGCTCCGTCCTGCTGGCCGTCGTGTGGCCGACTGAAAAGGGCCAAATCCCCAGGTGGGCTCTGACCCCGCCACAGGCTGGAGACCACTCACCAGGTACTCGAACTTCACGTCCAGGTACTTCTTGATGGTGAGCCGAGTGTCTGGGATGGCTTTGTTGAGGTACGTGTTCAGGTCCGTCAGCATCTGGAAGGGAGTATGTGGCGGATAGCTAGGCCTCCGTGGGCGGGGCGGGGTGGGGTGGGGGGTCCAGCCTGGCCAGGGCGACAAGGAATGGCACTGTGTCGATCCTTCTAGACGACTTAGGTGTCAGGGCCAAAAAGCACACCCTGACGGCCTTGTGCATTTCAGGGACAAGAAGACAGACCAGGCCAAGAGCAAGCTGTGACTCTGGTGGAGCCAGGGCCAGAAACCAACCTGGAGGTCAGTGCTGAGGCCAAGGAGGCGGTGACTTACGCATGGTCAGCTGTATGGGTGCCCAAGCCAGAACCTGCCCCCTAGGTGCTCCAACTCTGGTACAGGAACCCTTTCTGCTCGCCACACTGTCCCCTCTCTACCCTCACATGCGACACACGCACGCTCCCCGCGACCTACCGGCTTGATGGTTTTCAGCAGCCGGATGCCAAACTTCTCGATGCTGCGGTGGGCGTCGGCGAACTTCACGAAGGCCTCACTCGCAGCTGGCTGGGGCTCCCGCACCCCGATCACGGAGAATACGTCCCCAAAGGCTGCGTGACAAGTTTGTCCTGAAGGCCGCCCCTATGTGACCCCTTAACGGAGAAGCCAGGGATTTGCTGGGGAGAAGCAAGGCAGGGGCACGGCAGGCTGGAGGCCGAGGGCTGTCCGAGGTTTACACCCCAAGGGAGGGGGGTCTACATCTTGAGAAAGTGGGTCTGTCCCTCTAAGAGTTGGACCTGCAGCCCCAAGGAAGCTAGGTCTACACCCAGGGGAGCCGGCCCTCCCTCCCCAGGGACCAGACCATGGGAGGAGGCTGGGTCAAGGCTGGAGGAGGCGAGACTGAGGGCAGAGCGCTGGTCGGGGAATCTGGACCTGAGGCTAACTCTGCCCCAAGGAGCTGGGGGACCGTTTTTTTCTGTCTGGGCTTCATTTTCCCAAGAGTAAAACTGTAACTACAGCAGCCCTGCCAGCGAACGGACTTGGAGGAAACGAGATGGTGAAGAGCAAGGGCCTGGGACAGAGATGGGACAGGGCCCGGGTGAGCGACTGTGCCCCTAGACGACGCCCAGCCCGAGCCCGGCCTGAGGTCACAGGCTACGGTGTCCGCCGGAGCGCGGGCAGGAGAAAGGCCCCAGCCTGGCCGCCCCTCAGGTATGGGGGGGACAGGGGCTCCTCCAGGGTCAGGGAGCAGGTTCAGGGGCCCTTACCCCGGTGCGTCTGCGACAGCTCATAAAAGGCCCGTAGGAGGTTCTTGGTGTGTTCCGTCATCCCTGTGGGAGAGACCCAGCCCAGGGGGACGGGGACACATGACGGGGACCACACTGGCCCAGGACACGGCCTCCAAACCCCCACCCCACCCAAGGCACGCACTGTTCCTGGTGTTCAGACTTTTCTCACTAGGTTAACATTGTGCCATTATTTGATTTTCATGAATAAGTGTTAACTTTGATAATCAAAAAAGTGTATCTTAAGACTTTTTTTCCTTAAGAGTTTTTAATGGCCGTGGTCCTGGAATCATCTAGGCTGGCGTGCCTGCCCCACTGCCATCACCTTTAGAGCAGGGCTCTGGAGCTCCCGCCACCCCAGGTCAGAGCCAGTACTGGGTGCTTCCTGGATGCGGACACCCCACCCACAGCGGGGCTGCGCCTGCCCACCTTTATACAGCTCGGCGGTCCGCTCCAGCTCCTCGAGCCTCTTGACAAGCCCATCTGTAGGGGTCAGAGAGCCGGGGTGAGGGGAGAGCTCCAGGCTTGCGAGGGGCGAGGTGGTCCTGGTGGAGGACCAGGAGTGGCACAGAACGGGGACCCTGGGAGGGGATTTGGCACCTCAGGGCCAGCTGGGCTCAGTGGTGCTCTGTAAAGAGCCCAGAACATCCAGACAAGTGCGGGTGGCAGGGCTGCCCTCAGTGTGTCTGAGAGAAGCGCCACCCCGGCAGGCTGGGGCGCACCGAAGGGGCGGGAAGGCAGTGAGGACACAGGTACTTCCAGAAGTCACGGGTGGAAACCAGCTGGGCCTCCCCCAAGGCCAGAGCCATGGGCGGCTCCCCACGGGCAGCAGAAGGCAGGCCCAGGCCCGGCAGCCAAGGCCCCCGTGCTCCTAACTCCCTCCCTGCCAACGCCGGGGCACAAGGCGGAGACGAGGAGAGACAGGATGCATCAACAACGGCTCTGAGACAGGCTCAGGGCAGCCCCTGTCACCACCGCCAGCTCAGAAGGGAGAACAGTCTGGGGAGGGAAAGAAATCCAGGAAGGGCTTCGAGGAGGGGCCCGTGCTGCAGTGGGCCTTGGCGATCTACCCAGCAGGCGTTTATCAAGCACCCACTGCGTGCCGGACCCCGTATCAGGCCCAGGAAGGGCTGTGGTGAATGAAGTCCGAGCTGTGCCCTCAAGGCTCACGGTCCAGCAGTGACAGTGGCCAGGCCAGGATCAGGACACTAACAGCTGCAAGGTGAGGAGTGGGGGCAGGTGGACTGCCAGGGAAGGGCCGGCTCCAGGCGAGGATGGGCAGGGCTCCCACCCGCAGCAAGAGCCACCCTCCTCCATCCCCATGGGGTTGAGGTCCACACCGCCACCCCCACCAGGAGCACTGGCAGCAACTGTGGGGCAGGGCCCGTGTTGGTGCTTCCTGGCCTGATACTTCCTAGGGCAGGGCCCGGCCTTCCTGCGTGCCCTCACACAGCTCGGTCCTCCCTCCGTATGGGCCTCTGAGGCAGGGACTACTTCCCTCACCTTAGAAAGCCAGGGACAGAGAGCCAAAGCAACTTGTCCAAAGGCACACGGCAAGTGTGCCCTCTGCTCCCTAGTCCTGTGCTGACCTGGGCCAGGGCTTTCTGAGTGGGGGCAGAGCTGGGGGTAACAGAAGCCGGGTCTGGGCAGAGGTGGCGGCTGTGTGTCGGGCTGTCGGAGAGGAAGGCTCGGGCTGGGGGCTGGAGGGGGGCCCCTCGGAGGTCTTCAGGAGGCTTTGGCTGCCCGGCCGGCCTCCAGGCCCTGGCTCCCCAGAGCCCTGGCACGCAGCCAGCCTGGCAGGAAAGGAGCCACGTAAGCGCCGTGCGGTTGTTTTTAGCTGGGTCATGGGACATCATGACAGCTTCAATTTTAGAAACCCTATTTAAGGCTGGGGAAATTGCAAGGTTTGGGGGGAAAAAACACAACAACCAGTTCTAATTTCATCGCAACGCATGGTAACTACAGTAACAGGGCTTTATAGACGCTGAGGAGCTGGAAATAGCAGCCGCCACTTTTGTACACCATTTGGAACAAGCTCAGACCCCACCCCCACGTCCCAGCCAATAAAGCCCAGTGTGCCCAGCTGAGCCTACAATTTATATAGGTATTTATATCTGTCCCCACACGTACACAGCAGAGCTGCTGCTATTTATAAACCGAAGCTGGTGACGGCAGGAGCAGGACTGAATGTTTCACTGCCCACATCCCCCGCCCTGGGGAGAGAGCGTGTGTGCACATGCATGCGGGGGTGTGCATATGCATGGCCGCAGTTTTCCCTCTGTCCCAGGCACACAGCCACCTCCAGCCCTGGGCAGGGACTGCTGCGACAAGGGCAGCAGCGCCATCTCCTGGAGAGAGGCAGGGGCCGAGTGGGCAGCGTGGAAGCAGCATGCTGGGGCTGGGTGAGGGCTGAGGCCTGGCTGTGTGAGCGGCTGGGGGCAGCGGCGAAAGCGCCAGCTCGGGGAGCCAGAAGGAGCTCCCCCCCACCCCCCTTGAGTCTGTCTCCTCATCTGTGACCTGAGAACCCTTGCTCAGGAGCGAGGGCCACTGGCTGTAAGATGTCTCCTCTGACCTGACCGCTGTGGACGCTCTCCAGGAGCTGGAGAGGCCTCCAAAGATGCAAAGAGATGGCAAATGTCGCCCCGCAAGCAGAAGCCAGGCCCAAGCCAGCAGGACCCAGGCCGGCTCGGGGGGGCAGTCACGGTGCCCCTCCCCCTTAGTCCCTCGGGGGGGGGGGGGCGGGCAGAGGTGGGTGGGAGGACTCACCGTTGCACAGGATGGCCCGGCTCAGGCCCAAGGCGTCAGCGGTCCCCGAACTCATGTTCTCTACCAGCCGATGCTTCACCTTCTTCAACACTGGACCCAGGTGAGAAAGGGACTCAGCGAGGCGGGGTCTAGGCGCCCAGGCCATCCCAGCCCCACCGCAACTCACTGGGGGCCACACCATGGGCAGAAGGGGCTGAGCTGGGGTTTGCTGTGGGGGTGGCTCTGAAGTGGGGAATGTCCTGGGTGGGGTTCCGGGAGCCCCCGCCTTATTCACTCTACTTGAGGGAGGCCTTGGGAACCTGGAAAAGCTTAACCAGGGCGCGGCACTCCAAGAGGCCACTGGCTACCACTGAGAGCCCAGAGCTGCCCAGGGTTGATATCGGCTGGCAGGCCAACCAGGGAGAAGCCTTTCTCTGTCCCTCTTCCACATCTGGGAGCAGAGGCATCGTCAGTGACAACTGGCCTCAGCTCCAGACTCGGCTACGGCGTACGTGGGTCTGTACACAGTCCCCGAAAGGGGACAAGGATGGGACCAAAGGGTCTTAGAGGAAGGACCTCCAGGACAGATTCATCTGCCCTCAGCCTCTTTCCTTAAAAACCAGGAGGAGACTCTGACCCAAGGGCCGAGGATAGGGATGCCGGACCCCAGAGCCGAGAGATGTGGGTGTGCCTTCACCCAGGGGACACAGAGCCATCCTGAGCCTCAGGCCTTGATCTGGAATCAAGTGGCTGGTCCAGAGGACCTCGAAGCTACCGTCTAGCTCTTGAGTCTTTTTTTTTTTTTTGTCTTTTTGCCTTTTTATGTAGAGCCGCACCCGCGGCATATGGAGGTTCCCAGGCTAGGAGTCTAACAGGAGCTGTAGCTGCCGGCCTTCACCACAGCCACAGCAACGCGGGATCCGAGCCGCGTCTGCGACCTACACCACAGCTCACGGCAACGCCGGATCCTTAACCCACTGAGCAAGGCCAGGGATCGAACCCGCAACCTCATGGTTCTTAGTCGGATTCGTTAACCACTGAGCCACGAAGGGAACTCCTAGCTCTTGAGTCTTGAAGCTTCTGTAGAACCAAGGCCCAGCCTCCCTAGCCAGAGGCAACGTGGCCCAGGGCAGGCTGTGGACAGAAGGGCTGGCCTGTGACCCTCTGCCCAAAACCTGAGGTCCAGGTCAGACCCGGAGCCCCTCTGGGAGCAGGTGGGCAGAAGAGGCCAGGGCTCAGTGGGGGCGTGTGGGTAGACATGAGGCACCAGGCCAGGGCCAGGCCATCCTCCTTTTCAGAAGAGTGAAGGCCCAGGGAGCTGGAGGGCTGGCCTACGAAGGACAACCCTAGGGCAGCCAGGTCTCAGAGGAGGCGGCCAGGGGAGGGGCTGAAACATGGGGCAGGGAGAAACCAGGGAGGGGTTCCTGGGACCAGCAGCTGGGGAGCACCCATGGGCCTCCCAGGCCCTGTGGATCAGCTTGGTCGGAAGAGTCAGAGAGCACGGCCACGTGACCCCTAATGCATGAGCATCAGGAGGCAGGACGGGCTCACGGCCCCGGCCCAGCTTACCGATGTCCAGGGACATGCCCTGCTTGGGGTCGGCCTGCAGCTTGTTGTAGTGGATGGTCACCTCCCCCTGAAAAACAGGACAAGCCAAGTTGCGACGGGGCCCTCAGGAACCCAAGCCCCTTCCCTGGGGAGGCCTGTCTGCCCCGGAGTCTGTGGTCACGAGAGCATCTTGAGCCCGGAAAAGGACCAGAGCAGCCATGGAGTCAGCGCTGCCGGGACAGGGCCCTGCGTGGTGACCGGGCTGCTCCCCGGTCCCTCCTCTCACTGCAGCCAGGCCCTGGAGAAGCAGCAGGGACAAGGGCAGACACGGTCCCTGTCGTCACCGGGCTCACAGACCGGTGGCCTCCGATGTCTTGTGCCCCTGCCCCCTCACCAGGCCACGACCACGCAGCAAACCTCTGCTGCATCATTCTTCCTGCCGCCCAGAGTACCTTTCCCTGTGCGCTAAACCATCTCCGGCCTCAGGAGGCCCCTGTTCACCCCGCAGACGCCCCAGCGCTTGCTCTGCGCCTGGTGCGGGGGCAGCCCAAGCCCCCAGGGCCCGAGGCTAGCAGCGAGGCCGAGGCAGCTACACACTGCAGACGAGTAACTGGAAGAGAGGTGCCTCCCCGACCACGTGAGGCCACCACGGTCACTCTCGTTCTTGAAGTTCTAAGCCCCTTGAACTGGAGACCGAATCCATTCAAAGACAAAACAGGATTTCAGATTGAGGCCCAAAGGGAGGCCAAAGTGACCCAATGCAGTGAGTCAGACGCTAAAGGCTCTGGGGCCACAGCAAGTGCGCTCGGGCCAGCGCGGAGCCGCTGGGGGTAAAGGGAGGAGCGCCGCGGGGGGAGTCGGGCTGGGCTCTGGTCCAGCCGTGTGACCACAAGTAAATCCACCCCTGCTTCCAGGCGCTGGTAGAGTGGGGGCTGAGAGGGAATCCCTGCCCGGCACCCGCATGTGGGAGCTGGGGAGACCCCTGCATAATGGCAAGGCTGCCCACGCACTTGAAGGGCCCTTGTTCTCATGGCAACGTGAGGGGCTGGCACGAGACAGGTCTCAGAGGATGAGGAGGGTTCTGATGAGTAGAGGTGGGGTGGGGGGCGCCCAGAGGGGCACACGCGGCACAGTTCTGTACCGGAACGAAACACAGCCACCACCTTCCATGATGAGCTCCTCTGCCCCACAGGGCATGGCCGGGGTAGTAAACTCCAGACCCGGTGCAGGAGAAGAGCGAGTAAAGGGGAGAAGGTGGAACCGCTGGCCGGGGCTAAGGTAAGGAAGAGGGACTGTCAGGGAGGCTGGGCCAGACCCTTAAGACACAGAGGATGGGTGGAAGGGGAGGAGAGGGTGGGTGGCGAGAGAGAGCTGAAGCACTCGGCCAAGCTCCATGCACAGCTGGGACTCTCCACCCGGAGACTTAAATCGTCCTGCAGCTTTGCACCTCTTTCAGTTTTGCTTTCTCAAGAGTTACTAGCAGCAGAATCTCTAGGAAAGGGCAGAAGGGCTGCACGCTTCCGGGCGTGGCCGGGATGCTCCCTGCCGTCCAGGGAGAGCATGGCCCTGGGGGAGGCCTCGGCTGGAAGTGGGGAACAGGCAGTGTGCAGTGTGGTCTGCGGCACCGAAACCGGCAGCTGGACCAGGAGCTGCCCCGGGGCCCGGAAGGCACCCTGGGGATGTGTCCGCCCAGGAGGACCCAGGGGACTGCAAGGTCCTACAGGACGGGGCTGGGGGCCGCTCTTTCCCCCTTAAACCCTTGGGCCCAGCAGAGCCTGTGGACGTTTACTGGGTGTGTCCTGACCACCCAGGTGGCTTCACCTTGGGCTTCTAGTTTCGGCTGAATGGGGACTCACTGGCTTGCCCTGAGGTGTGGTTCTGAGAGTTCAAGGACAGGGACCGTTCAGTCTTGGCACCCACTCTCTCGCCAAGGCCCAGTGCAAGTCCTGCAGCCTCATCGGTATTCACTGAACGAAGTGGGAAAAACGAGGGAGGCCGGGCTGTGACCCAGACCCTGACGCACGGGGGTGCTGCCGGGGCCTCTGGCAGGCTGGCGGTCTCCCGAGTGCCTCTGGGTCCCCCCACCGCCGCAACAGCCCTTACCTTCACCTCCTGAATCATCTTGGCCACCTCCACCTTCGTCTTTCCTTTGATTGACCTGCCATTGACCCCAGTGATCTCATCGCCAGCTGCCACGGTGCCGTCCAGCGCAGCCGGGGTGTTGTCAAACACCTGTGGGGTGTGGGGTGGGTGTAAGGGGGGTGGCAGGGGAGAAAAGGAAAACCGAGAAGAAACGTGGGGGGGCCGATCATTCCCTCCACCCCGACCAGCACCCGGCTCCGTCCCGGTCTCTACCCTCCTTGTCTCCTTCTTTTCCCCTCTTTTTAAGCCGCATCTGCAGCATATGGAGGTTCCCGGGCTAGGGGTCCAATCGGAGCTACAGATGCCAGCCTACACCACAGCTACAGTAACAGCGGATCCTTAACCCACTGAACAAGGCCAGGGATCAGACCCGCGTCCTCATGGATACTAGTTGGGTTCATTACTGCTGAGCCACAACGAGAATGCCCTAGTTTCTAAATTTTCTACGCAATGCCTGTAGAAAGAATATTTTATGTTTCCTTTTTTTTTTTTTTAGTCTTTTTGCCTTTTATGTAGAGCCGCACCCGCGGCATATGGAGATTCCCAGGCTAGGGGTCTAACAGGAGCTGTAGCCGCTGGCCTTCGCCACAGCCACAGCAACGCGGGATCCGAGCCGCGTCTGCAACCTACACCACAGCTCACGGCAACGCCGGATCCTTAACCCGCTGAGCAAGGCCAGGGATCGAACCCGCAACCTCATGGTTCTTAGTCGGATTCGTTAACCACTGAGCCACAAAGGGAACTCCTATAATGTTTCATGTATGTAGTTTTACGAGGGGGAAAAATGAAATAATTAAGATGTTTCTTTCTGCTACCTTCCAGGATCACACTTAAAGCACAGTAATTATTGGGAGTTCCTGTTGTGGCGCAGCAGAAACGAATCCAACCAGTATCCATGAGGATGTGGGTTCAATCCCTGGCCTCGCTCAGGGGGTTGACAATCCAGTGTTGCCATGAGCTGTGGTATAAGGTCACAGATGTGGCTTGGATCCTGAGTTGCTGTAGCTGCGGTGTAGGCCGGCAGCTGCAGCTCTGATTCGACCCCTAGCCTGGAACCTCCATACACCTCGGGTGTGGCCCTAAAAAGCAAAAAAAAAAAAAAAGTAGTTATTTGGAAAAAAAAAAAAAACTGGTAAAGGAAATCAAAACAAGAGATGTTTCATTGGTCTGGGAGGATGGAGTCCAAGGGCCTGCAGAGGGGTTAACAAGAAAGAGCTGACCTTTTGCTGGAAACTGCAGCAGAGCTCTGGCAGCGTGCTTAGGTGGGTGGAAAGGGGGGAGGGACTCAACCCCAGGCGCCCCCCTCCCCTGCCCCAGCCTCCACCACCCCTTCTCTGGGGAACACGGAGGTTTATGCCCAGAGAAGCTCCCAACCGTGAGGCCCAGGGATGAGCAGGGGATGGGAGCACCAGACTGAAGGGCTTCGGGTTAGGAGAGGTTTACACACTGAGGAGTGAGTCCCGCAGCCGCTTCACCCCTGGGGGCCCCTAGGAGCCAGAAGCCAAGCTGAACGCCCTCCCCTCAGGAGCCTGGAAGGATGACCCGGCCCTGAAGGGCTCCACAGGAACGGCCTCTCTGTGTGGACACTGGGCGCCTCTGACTCCTGCCTGCCGCACAGGGGAATCCACCCGCTGACACAGGACTTCAAGACGTTGTAGTGACTGTGAGGGCTCGCTCTCTCCTAAATATAAAGAAAGGCAAGGAATACTGGGCCCTTGAAAGAGCAGCCCCAGTGAAAAACCCCCAAACACTTAAACGGAGAAAAGGAACCATAGGAAACAGAAACAAAGCAGGGACAACACAAAAAGAAAACCTTAATAACATCTTCACGTTGATCTGAAAACTAAGAAGAGGATGATATAAAAGGATCGATTGGGAAATAGGAAAGAGGAGTTCCTGTTGTGGAACAGTGGAAACGAATCCAACTAGCAGCCGTGAGGTTGCAGGCCTCGCTCAGTGGGTTAAGGATCCGGCGTTGCCGTGAGCTGTGGTGTAGGTTGCAGACGCGGCTCGGATCCCGCGTTGCTGTGGTGTAGGCCAGCAGCTGCAGCTCCAATTTGACCCTTAGCCTGGGAACCTCCATATGCCATAGGTGTGGCCCTAAAAACCAAAAAAATTTTTAAAGAAAGAAAATAGGAAAGATGTTGCAGAAATGCAAAACACAACTAAAACTAAAAATGCTAAAGGAATTTTGGAAATCGAGCAGAGGAAAGTGAAAAAAAGTTGGATAATCCAAAGAAAGGGAAAAGAGCATTAGAAGGTCAATTCAGGCAGCGCAGCGTTTAACCAAGAGGAGTTCCAAAGGGGAGACATAAAACACGGCCAGCGGGAGGTCAGCAGAGAGAACACGTGAGGTGTTCCCAGGAGAGAAAGACCTGGAGCTCCGGGATGAACCTGCCCTTGGAGGCTCCGGCACAGCAGTCACAGAAAAGCCTGTGTCAGGAGCCATCATCATGACACTTCGGAAGCCCAGGGACAAAAGGAGTGCCTGAGAGTCTTGACAGACCACGAGTAAAACACATTACAAACAGGATCACAAATACGATCGGCATCGGGAGATGTGGCAACAATGCTGACGACACAAGACAAGAAAATGATGTTACTGAATTCCTAGGCAAAAATTACTTTCAAACTTGACATTCGTTCTTGAATTTGATCCACACAAGTGTCAACCGAAAGGAATAAGAATAACAACAACCAAAAAAGACAGAATAATGCATTTTCAGAGGCACGAAGTCTCAAAAAATTTACCTCCCATGCAGCCTTCCTCAGAAATACAGGAGACGTGCTCCACCAAGAAGCAGAAGTGAGCCAAGAAAGAGGGATCCTGGAGGTGGGGGGGATCCAGTCCAACAGGGGAGAGGGCAGTGGGGGCAAAGAGGAAAGACTCTGGGGTGGGGGGAAGGATGATAGGAAATGTCTGACCAAGGAAAATGTACTGAAAAAACAGGGAGAGTGCAAATGGGGGAAAAAAAGAACAAAAAACAAAAAATTACATTTTTAAAAGAAGAGAGAAAGGAGTTCCCGTCGTGGCGCAGTGGAAACGAATCCAACTAGGAACCGTGAGGTGGCGGGTTTGATTCCTGGCCTCGCTCGTGGGTTAAGGATCCGGCGTTGCCATGAGCTGTGGTGTAGGTTGCAGATGCAGCTCGGATCTGACGTTGCTCTGGCTGTGGCGTAGGCTGGCAGCAACAGCTCCGACTGGACCCCTAGCCTGGGAACAGCCATATGACATGGGTGCGGCCCTGGAAAAAAATCCAGAAAAGATTGAGTTAAGAAAAGAAACACAGGTTCCTCAAAAACTTAAACACAGAGTTACCATATCACCCAACAATTCTACTCCAGATTTATATCCCAAAGAAATGAAAACCCAGGTGCACACAGGCACTGGCTGTGAATGCTGATGACAGCATTATTCATAACAGCCAAGAGGTGCAAACAATCCTAATGCCAAGACAGACGAGCAGATGAACAAACAGTGGTCTATCCACTCAGTGGGATGCTCCTCAGCTGTAAAAAGAAGGCAGTGGAGAAACAGGCTGCCATTTGAGTGCACCTTAAGGAGAAATGATTACTCAGAGGGCCCAGGCTTCTTGTGGGGCGAGGAGAAAGTTCCAAAACTGGAGAGGCGGAGGCGCACGTGGTGAATGCACTCGAGGCCACTGGACTGGATACCTTATGACCGTTAATCGTATGTCATGTGTTTCACCACAACAAAAAAAATTTTTGGGGGGCATTTTAGGGCCTCACCCACCGCATATGGAAGTTCCCAGGCTAGGGGTCAAATCAAAGCTGCAGCTGCCGGCCTACGCCACAGCCACAGCAACGCCAGATCCGAGCAAGTTCTGCAACTGACACCACAGCTCACAGCAACAGCAGATCCTCAACCCACTGAGCAAGGCCAGGGATCGAATCTGCATCCTCACGGATGCCATTCAGATTCATTTCCGCTGAGCCATGACAGGAATCCCAAAATATTTTTTTTCAAGCACAGCCACAGAAGACCGGGCAGCTGAGGACGTGAAACAGCATGTTATCATTCTCCTAGCTCTTCGAGGGCGGGGGGGTCTCTGTTTTCTTGCTTTCTTATCCCTAGTGCCTAAAAAAGCCTAGCCAGGCTCTCAGAAAATATTTCCCAAACATAATACCTGTTGCACTGTTACTGATTTAACCAAAATTTATAAGGTAACTATGTTGGGAAGATGGAGTCAGAGAAAGCAAAGTGGTTTTGGAAGAAAGCTGAATTTTCATCTACTGGACTATGGGAAGTTGACAGATGTTTGCAAGTGACAGATCAAGAAATAACTGGATGAGCACCTTTCTGAAGAAAGTGGGAGCGCATATCTGAATCAACAGCTAAAAGGGCGGGAAGCGGTGTTGCCGCTGGGATGGGGGTGGGGATAGGATGCGGGTGGGGGAAGGGGGGTGAGGAGGGGTAGAGCGGTGGATGGCTTATTTGACATTGGCCTTTAGTACTCTGGACTTGTTCAAAGCAAGTCAGATAGTCTTTGACAAAAGCACAACTGAGTTTAAACAAATCAATCCTATTACTTTATAACTGCTCTTCATACTAAGAACAAACCCGGCCCCCAGCAGGTGGCAAGGCAAGGTGGCCAGAGAGGCTGGGAAGCAGGTGGCAAGGAGGCCAGGTCTGGGGGAGGCCTCCTTAATACCTCCTGGGTCAGAGGAGGTCAAAGCACTTCTAAAGGCCACACTCGGAGCGGGCAAGACCAGATCTGGAGAATCTCTGCCTTCGAGGCCTTAGAAGTGACTCTTACAAGCTCCTCAGAGAGACTGAAGTTTCCCACCTGCCGCCAATGGGTACTTAGCTGGGAAGGTTAGAACAAGGTAGAGACCAGGTCAAGTTTATGTCTGAGGTGGCAAGCTTCCTTCCAAGGCTAGAGAAAGATCATTGACTCTGACCAGTCACCAGCCACATGGCAAAGGAGGCTTGCCTCCACTCCTGAGTCCCAGCTGACAGAATATCACCAGGGCGGCTTCCTCTGCAAGGAAGGACCACAAAATTGTTCAGGACCCCTGGCAGATCACCTGGGAAAATGAATTGCCATAAAAATAATCGCAGCTGCTATCGAGGGAGCGCTGCTTAAGGTCCAGACATGGTGTTATGTCATTTTATTTAATCTCTGTAACGACCCAAAGAAACTCAGATCCACGTTTTATATCCTCACTTTCCAGGTGAGGAAACTGAGGCCCAGAGAGGGTAACATGTTAATGAGCAGGGAAGCATGCACTTGAACTTAGGCCATTATTATTTCATAGCCTTTCAGTCTTTCTACTGCGCTTCACTTGTGCTAGTACCGAAGGCTGAGGGTTTTGTTGATTCATTGAAGACGTTTTTACTGAAGGTCCACTATGTGCCAGGCATTGTACTAGGTGTTGACTGCAGTGAGAGGGCAAACTGGGATCCTGCCCTCGTAGTGCAAAGAATCTGGAAAAGCAGGTAGGTACAGAATTGATGAGCAAATCCACAAGTACAGAGGGTGACAAGTGCCGAGAAGGAAAAGAGAAGACTGAAATGACAGAGAAAAACCTGGGCGGACCTGCTGAAAGAGGGGTGGCCAGGGAGGCCTCTCTGAAGAGGTCAGACCTCAAGAATGAGAAGGAGCCAGCTGTGCAGAGTGGAGAAACGAAAGTCTGTCGTGCCACGTGGTGTGGTGGCTCGCCCCCTCCAGCATCTCCCTCCCACCCCAAAGCATTCCAATACCTGGACTATGTACAGGCAGGGACAGTACTGGGCTCCTCCTCCAATGCTGATCCCGATCAGGTTCTGAGCATCCTTCTGCAGGGTCACCTTCCCAGGCACAGTAGGGATTCCACTAGAGAAAAGCACGTGAGGCTGAGTCGCCTGGAAGAAGGTTGCCTGGAGGGGGAGGGCCCAGGGGTGGGGCCTCCAAAACCCCCAAGAGCCTCAGCGTTTTCTCTTTCTCACTTGGCCAAAAGACAGCATTTTGTTGTTGGAACGTTGCAGCGTGCTTGGAGTCATGCCATGGGGCATCAAACCCCAATTCTGCCATTTATTGGCTGTGGAGCTTGGGTAGGTAAGTCACTTTCTCTGCATCTCAGTTTCCTCATCCATAAAACGGTATGGATAAAAAATGGCCACATTATCAAAATTCCTGTAAGAAAGTACCTTCCAGAGGCACTTAACACCAACCCAACCCAGATAAGGCACTCCATAAAAACAGGTTCCTTCCTTTTCCTTCATTCTCCCTCTAAGGTTTTGAGTTGCACTCTGTCCTCATCACCTTCTCAGGCACATATGGACTATTAAGGCCACCTCCTCCAGAAAGCCTGCTATTAAACAGTCCATCACCCATCTCTCAATTGCTGTACTCACTTACCTCTCAGATTTCACTACAAATTAGCGATTATTTATGTTTTTGTAGTAAATATTCTCATTTATTCTCTTATTCATTCAACAAACATTTCCTAACAACCTACTGATGCTGGACACCATACTAAGTTCTGAGGACACAGAAAGGCATTGAGTCCACTTCTTACTCTGAGGGGAGACATATTCTAATAAGAAAACTAACTTAATTTGTGAAAATTTGCCCCACTCCACATCCATGAGAGGAAGGAAGTTATGTTTATGATATCCTATTCACCCTTTAAAACCCAGCTCAACTGCCACCTCCTCCATGAAGCCTTCCCTGAACACCCCAGCAGAGGCACTTCTCTGCTTGTAGCTCTGCTCTCCTTGTAACCAAGTCATTCACCATTAGCACCCCTACAGCCCTGAAATGTAATTATCCGTCAATGGGTCCACAGCCCCCTACAGAGGATGAGCTCCTGGAAGGGCCGGATTCATTTCTGACACAATACAAAAGTACAAGACCTAATCCCCCACTGAGAAGCAAGGGTCTGAGGAACTAGGAAGTCCAGGACCCTAAGAGCCAGGCCTCCAGCACTGGTGGGACTTGGGGTAACAAAATACTCACAGTTTATCCTCTTCGATGTCATAATCCAAGTCTGCAAACATGGTTCCGAGAGTTTCAGTAGGCTGGCTAACTGCCCAGCTCGGCAGGGCAGGGGGAATGGGGAACTGGAGAGAAAAGAGCTCAGAGTTTAGGGAACCAAAGTGCCTAAATGCCAGTCCCAACCCAGGCGATCTAAGAGAGCCGTGGGGACCCCCCCTTCCCTCCCCTCCGGATGATGGGGGTAGTCCCCGGGATTGGGGGTGGTTAGGAGGCTCTTACTAGGTACAGAGGGGGACTCCAGGCCAGGGCGGGGTGCTCAGATCCCAGAGCCCGCCCCACGGGTCTCCAGGCCCTTAGGAGCTGCCTCTGTCGCTCACCGGAAGCGTCGGTCCCACAACCAGGGCCGGGCCAGGCTGGCACCTGAACCCACCTGCCGTTCCACCTGTCGGCGGCCGCAACTGTCGCGTCACTTCCGGTGGGACGCGGAAGTCCCGCCTTGCTGCCCTGGGTATTTGCCCCGAGCGCTACAAGAAACCCTTCCATCCCTGGTTCCCAGGGCTCTCAGAACCAGGAAAGAGAACAAGTATTGACGGAAGCTCCCCATTAGCATGAAAAAGCGGAAACAGAGGAAAGATCTGGACAGAGCGACGGCGCTCAACCCCGCCCCTTGCCCTCTGGCCGCCGCCATCTTGGTAAGGGCAGGATTCTTCCCAGCTTCCTCAGCGGGACCTCGGGGACAGAGCCGCCTGGCTGGTTGCCGTGGCAACGGAAGCATCCTGAGGTGGGGAGACCTCTGGCGAAGTTTGGTGGACTACAAACTGCAGCACTTACCCTTCACATTTTCAGATGTAGGGTGCTGTGACTGCTCTACTAGAATGACAGTGTCCAAGCTGGGCGGAGCCTTCGAGATGCCAGCCTAATCGGAGTTTTGCAGCCCAAGAAACTAAGTGCCTGGGAGGGAAGAGATTTGGTCCAGAGCCGCCCAAAGTTGGTGTAAGACACAGGTTTCGACCCTGAGAGCCCTACCACTTAGTCTAGTGCACTTCTAACACCTGCATCTGTGTTCGGCAGCTATGCTGTTGAGGACAGACTGGTCTCCCTTCCCTTCCCTTTACATGCCTCCTTTCTCCAAATACAAACTAAGAGCTTTGAGGCAGTTGCTTTCTATGGTATTTAGTGAGACTCCTCACACCCCATCTCCTTCCTTAGTTCTGAGGAGCAGCTCCCCTGGGGTCCCACTGTGGGTCACAGCCCTGTGTATCTTTTTTTTTTTTTTTTTGTCTTTTTGCCTTTTTCTAGGGCCGCACCCGCAGCATATGGAGCTTCCCAGGCTAGGGGTCTAATCGGAGCTGTAGCTGCCGGCCTACACCAGAGCCACACCAACATGGGATCCGAGCCGCGTCTGCAACCTACACCATAGCTCTCGGCAACGCTGGATCCTTAACCCACTGAGCAAGGCCAGGGATCGAACCCACAACCTCATGGTTCTTAGTCAGATTCGTTAACCACTGAGCCACGATGGGAACTCCCTGTGTATCTGAGCTTCAGGAAACACCATCAGTGCTCCCAGCCAAAGGGTCCAACTGTCATCTCTCCACCAACCTCTGGTACCATAGGTATTGTGTAAAGTAGGTTCCCTGGTGGGGGTTAGTGCTCCCAGAACCCCAGCCCTAGAAACCACTTCATCCAGACAGCATGGGCTCAGGCCTGTCCAGCTTCTCCTAGGAGCAGCAGAGGAAGGAGAGATGCAGAAGGATGCTTATCCACATATCCCATGGCCTGATAGGAGCCCCACCCTACTCCGTCCTTGGGGAGCAAATCTGAGTCTCAGCAGTTGTGCAGAATGCCACTTAGCATGCACAGCAATGACTTTCCCATGTACCCACTGCTCTACGGTTCAGATCACTTTCCCAGGATTTCAGAGTTCCCCTTGGCCCTGTGAGAGGATAACAAGTACTGTCAGTCCCACTGTGCAGGTAAGGGAACCGAGGCTCAGAAGGCACTTTACGTTCTCTCCCGGGGGGTCAGCCGCAGAACTAGGGCTGGAACCTCCAGGCCCTGTTTGCAGGCCAGAATTTGATTTAAAAAATCAGCAATCTCCAAACCCAGATAATTTAGCATGGACTATAGTTTTTAACGCCTCACAGTAGCTCAAGCCCAGACCTTGCCATTGTGTAGCTGGGGGATCTTGGGCGAGTCACTACCTGACTCTGAGCTTCAGGTATCTGTAGCCTGCGGGCAGCGATTCTCCCAAAGGTACTTGTGAAGGTCAAGATAACATGGAACAACAGGTGTGAGTAAACAATTCACATGACACAGATGTCCCTGACCCCCCCCAACCCACTTCAGTCCCTTTTCCCAGGTGAGGGCGAGATGCCCAGACTCCTCTTCCTTGTCTTCCCCATCTTCCAGGCCCAGCTCCGATCCACCTCTCACAGGCAGCCCTACCAGACAGTCCCGGCTCCTGAATCTTGCATCTTCTTCTGAGTTCCTGAAACGGTTGTTCTTTGGATCATGCATTTGGTAATTAATTATATATTGTCTTGGAGTTCCTGTCGTGGCTCAGTGGTTAACGAATCTGTCTAGGAACCATGAGGTTGCGGGTTCGATCCCTGGCCTTGCTCAGTGGGTTAAGGATCTGGCGTTGCCATGAGCTGTGGTGCAGGTTGCAGACGCAGCTCGGATCCCGCGTTGCTGTGGCTGTGGCGAAGGCCGGCGGCTACAGCTCCTGTTAGACCCCTAGCCTGGGAACCTCCATATGCCGCAGATGCAGCCCAAATAAGGCAAAAAGACAAAAAGAAGAGGGGTAGGGTAGAAAAAAACCCTGGGCCTTCAAATGTGAGGCTTGGCTTGCCTGCTTTCTAGGGAAAAAAAAAAATTATATATTGTCTTATGGAATTCCTTCATGGGTTTTCTGAGCCAGTTCTGTGTTGATCACTTTTTGTCTGGGAAGGTTTCCCTGCTTTAAAATTAGGGTTCAGGGGAGTTCCCTTGTGGTGTAACGGGTTAAAGATCTGACACTGTCACTGCCCGGCTTGCTGCTATGATGGGGGTTCAAGCCCTAGTCAAGGAATTTCCACATGCCTCAGGCATGGCCATAAATAAATAAATAAATAAATAAATAAATAAAATTAATTGGGGTTTAGGGCTTGTGTCTCCACAAACCATAAGCTGCTTCTCCCTGTCTCTCCTCTTCCTGGGTTCCCTTTCTGTACTGACTTTCTAACCCTTACCACATCCCCGTTCCACAAGATGCAAGGAATCTGTCAACAGGTGTCACTGTGACCAACAAGAAAAAAATCCAGATGTGTGTTAGTGCGAAAATACTATGACTCGCTTTATGTTTTTCAGTGGATGCTTCTCCTGGGTCAGCCCACACAACATGGCAACTGTTCCACACAATTCAGGGGGTCGGTTTGGGACCATGAACTCATTTGAAGGGCAAGAAAGTTTGAGTACATTGTTCCAGCACAAGTAAGCACTTGTCTTTCCAGTTGGTCTGGAAGCCCCTGGGGGCAAGTCTTCTCCTTTTCTATATCTGCCACAGAGCCTGGCACAGGACCTGGCTGCAGCTGATGTGCCATAATAACAGCTGCGGTTTTCGTTTGAAATGAGATGTTCTCTGGGCCCTGGAGGAGGGGACTAGAATGGAAAGAGAGGGTAAGAGATGCTGAGGGTGGGGACCTGAACAGTGGCAGTGGCCCAGCTTTCCTCCAGTAGGCTGGAATCACCAGACAAGTTTCGGTCCTGAATTTGAAATCTGCTTTTTTAACAATGATCTCCCAACCTAGAGGGTTTAACACGGACTGTTAAACACAGGATGGCCCCAGCTCAAACCTGAGCTCTGCTGTTTCTGAGCTGGGGGTTCTTGGGCACATCAGCCTTTGCCTCCGAGCTTGGTGGCTGTAGTCTGGGCATGATGATCCCTCCTGAGGCAGAAGCTATGAAGATGAAGATAAACGAGAGAAACAAGGGTGAAAGCGGCTTGAGAGTGATTCACTTGGCAGAGACAGCAGGGGTTTCTGTTGTCACTCCTCATTATAATCATTTTGCCAATTCAGAGGACAAGGGCCAGTGGCACACTTCAAGGGCCTTAGGCTGCTCCGGCCTCTGCATCAGACTCGCCTAGGAAGTAGCTCACATGCAGGCTCCTGGCACTGTCTCAGACCTATCGGGTCAGAGTCTGGGGAGGGGGAAATCCTGGAGGCTGCGTTTCCCCAAAGCTCCGTGGGTGAGTTCAGTCCTCCTGCAGCTTGAGGACCACTGTGCCACAGGCTCAGAAGGTACAGTGTCTGTGGGTCCTCAGGGTGGGCCCGTTCAGCCACACCCCCGATCCCTGCCCTGGGGGCCTCACCACCTGGGAGGAGCCCAGGATGCTTTGTGAGCCCGCAGTAGGGGCTTCTGCCCAGGCCAGAGGCCAGGAGAGTCTTCCTGGAGGAAGCAGCATCTTAGCTGAGTCCTGAAAGAGGTGCTGGTGGGACTCAGGCCTAGAGGAGAGGCATGGTGACCCAGGCAGGGGATACAGCTGGTACAGGCGATGGCGTAGTGTCCTGTCCTCAGAGAGTCACAGTGTGGCACGGGAGACGGACAGTGAGGGCAGTGACAGGCCACCTCCAAGTCCTGGCCAGTCCACAGGGAGAATTGAAGCCCCCACCCCCAACTCCTGCTGCTCCAGGGTTCATTCAGGCAGGCAGATGACCTCTGGCCTAGCCCTGCCACAGAAAGCTGTGTGAGCGCAGCCAAGTCCCAACCCCTTTCTGGGCCTAGGTCTCCTTCAAGATTCCTACCCTCAGGTTTTGAGCCTCAGATTCCATCAGAAGCTTGCCCCTTACAACCCCATATTCCTGGGGAAGTGCTGCCATCCAGTGGCCATGGGGAGAAAAACCTACTGGGGCACCAGAAATCCCCCACTCCCCCCCCACCCCGCACTCCACCCTCCGGACCCCCCCCAATTCTGCAATCTTTCTCTTCCTGTCAGTCACTGCCCCTCCCCAGCTCAGCGCTGGCTGGGGCGACCACCAGTCTTTGCAGTCTGTGGGTGGTGGACGAGGCTGCTTACATGCATGGCGAGCTGAGCCTGACCTGCCCATCTCTCAGTGCTGTCATGGCCCCGGCACAAGGCCTGACTCCTCACTGACTCGCCATTAGCATCACAGGCCCCTATAAAGGTCAGGGAACCGGGGGTGGGTGGGTGGAAGTCGGTCCAATTCATCAGCAGCATAGAGGCTAAAAGCATAGGTTCTAAAAGCAAACAGGTAAGAGCAGTAATACTAGCAGCTAACATGTATTGGGCATTTCTGGTCAGGGGACAAGAAAAGCAAGGTCCTGCCCCGCAGAGCTCACATGAGTGGGAGAGGCAGTCATCCACCAAGGTGACATCCCCACTTCAGAGTGCTGGGCAAGGCCCCACAGCAAAAGGGGAGCCCAGGAGTTCCCGTCATGGCTCAGCGGTAATGAACCCAGCTAGTATCTGTGAGGCCTCAGGTTCGATCCCTGGCCTTGCTCAGTGGGTTAAGGATCTGGACTTGCCATGAGCTGTGGTGTAGGTCGCAGACGAGGCTTGGATCCTTCATTGCTGTGGCTGGTGGCATAGGCTGGCAGCTACAGTTCTGATTCAGCCCCTAGCCATATTCAGAGGGTGTGGCCCTAAAAAAGGGGGGGAGCCCAATGGGAAGGGATGTGGCTGGTGGGAGCTGGGGGATGGGCAGGACAGAGCATTGGTTTTGTGGCAGCTGTGTGACCCTGGAAACGTCCCTTGACCTCTCTGAGCCTTAGACTCCATGGGGAAAACGGGTGTTATAAGATCCTGAGTGTTGGTTTTATTTTTATTTGCTTCTATTTTTTACTTTTTAGGGCTGCACCACGGCACATGGAGGTTCCCAGGCTAAGGGTCCAGTTGGAGCTGTAGCCACAGGCCTGCGCCACTGCAACAGCAATGCAGGATCCGAGCCATGTCTGTGACCTACACCACAGCTCATGGCAACACTGGATCCTTGACCCACTGAGCGATGCCAGAGATCAAACCCGCAACCTCATGGCTCCTAGTTTGGATTTGTTTCCACTGCGCCACGACAGGAACTCCTATTTTATTTGCTTTTTAGGGTCATAACTGTCACATATGGGGGGTCCCGGGCTAGGACTTGAATTGGCGCTGCAGCTGCCAGCCTACTCCGCAGCCACAGCAATGTAGGATCTAAGCTGAGTCTGTGACCTACCTACAGCTCCCGGCAACACCAGATCCTTAACCCACTGAGCAAGGCCAGGGATTGAACCCATGGCCCCATGGATACCAGTCAGGTTTGTTACCGCTGAGCCACAATGGGAACTCCCCTGAGTGCTGGTTTTAAATTTAAGTCAGACCATGACACTCTCTGCACAAAGCCAACCAGCATCTCCCATCACACGCAGAATATCTCCCAGGTTCTGACCTAGAGATCTGGGCCTGGCTGCTCCTTCTCTGTTCATATCCTGTTCCAGGGCCTCTGGCGGCTCGCTGTTCCTGGAACGGGCTGGAAGCTTTCCACCTCAGGGCCTTCACTCTTGTAGCTCCCTCAGTCTGGAACATTCTTCCCCCAGGTGTGCTCACTGCCTCACGTCATCCACATCTCTTCTGCCCTGTTACCTTCTCCAGGAAGCCCTCCGTGGTTGCCAGCTAAGCACAGCCCTTGGATGGTCCCTTTCAGGACATTCGCTCATCTCCAGCCCGACACGCAGCCCAGTTCGGGTTACACATTCATTCGTTTGCTTGTTAACCAGTTTCTTGTCTGTGTCTCCAAACTGCAAGTTCCCTGAGAGCAGGAACCTGGCCTGTTGTAGGTCGAACCTCTATCGCCGATACCTAGCATGTCGCCTGGCACACGGTACCTTCATCACCTGATGAGTGAGTGAGTGACTGACTCTGAGAGCAGAAGCCCAGAGACCAGGCCGTGGTCAGAGACAGTGGAGGCCTCCAACTACAGCAGCAGGAGTCCGCACTCGACCATCCTGGTGCTGGGAAACTCAGGAGACTAGAGGAGACTGAGGGAGTTGGAGAGCTGGGGGCGTTGCTTCCCCATCCCCTGAGGAAACAGGGAGCAGGGCCTGCCGGGCTAGGGAGGCAGAAGGGAGCCCTGGTCTGGAGGGAGCCAGATCCCTCCAGGCATGGGGAAGGCTCTCCCACTAGGACAGCAGGGGTGGGGGGAGGGGGGAGCCTAAGCGTGGCTCCAAAGCACTGGCATCCTTCCAGAAGCCCATTCCTAGCTTTAATGGAGCCACAGCCCTCATTACGTGGGCAGCACTCTCCTCGTCTCAACTGCCTCCTCTAAGCGGCCGCGTCTGGCCAGAGGTGGGATGTGGGCCCTCTCGGGACCCCAGCCACCCCCAAAGCAGCTCTATTCCTGGCTCCGCTTGGCGTGTAATGGGCTGACCCCTGACCTTCCCCCGCTCTCCCGCCTAGTGCTCTGCCCCCCGGGTTAGGTCAGTGATGAAAGCCGGTGGGAGCCTGGCGGGTGGAGGCAGGAGGACAGTGCCTTTTTGTTCCCACCGCTGGCAGCAGGGCCACGCTGGCTGCCGGCTGCAGAGGGACTGACTTCTGCTCGCCCGCTCCTTTTCTCCCCTTCTCTCTGTTGTTCTCTTTTTCTCTTTCTCCAGGTCACGGGTTCTCAGACCTTGAGTGTGGCTGGGAACTTGATGGGGAATTAACACCCACGCAGATCCTGGGACACCCCCAGAGACTGGGAATCAGCAGGCCAGGCGCGGGGACCCGTGGCTCAGTCCCGGTAGGACCCCGCTTTGGAAAAGAGCCTGGGACCGGAGCCAGAAAACCTGGGGCCTCGCTGGATCTTTGAGCTCCACCAAGTGTGAGATGCATCTGGGGACACCAAGAGCAAAGCCAGCCCCGCGGGAAGGTGTGGGGATGGCACGTGACACAGCTGTGACTCTGTCTTCTCCCTCCTTTCCGCTCTGACCTGTCACCCCCGCCCCCTGCCCTTAGGGTCCTACACGTCGGGTCTTTGTCGGGCTCCCTGTTCTGTCCATCAGTCTAGCTGTTTGTCTTGCACCAACAAATACCACACTGGCCAAATCACTAGAGCTTTAGCATAAACCTTGCCAGTTGGCAGAAGCCCCTACCTTATTCTTCAGAAAAATCTCAGCTATTCTTAGTTCTTTGCCCTTTCTGACTGCTTTCAGAATCAGCTTTTTAAAATAAAAATTAAAAAAAAAAAAGAATCAGCTTGACAAGCTCCACCAAAACCCAGTGGGGGTTTGATCAGGACTGAATTGAATCTAGACGTTAATCTGGGAAGAGCTGACATTTTTATGATATTGAATCTCCTGATGCAAGTTAATGGCTGCCTCTCTGCATTTATTTCGGTCTTTTTCTTGTGATTAAAATTTCAAATGTGCAAGATTACAGAAAAGAGGATAACGAAGTCCTTTTTTCTAACCCAGCACCAAGCTTTCCCAGCTACCCGTCGTGGCCGCCGCACCTTCAGCCACGATCCTGTCTGCCCCAACCCCAGCATTCGTGATTTTTAAGCCAGTCTTTGGGGTCCCTGTGACTGTCTTCCAGTAACGTTTTCTGTCTTTCTGTTTTCAAATAATTTTAGATTGACAGGAAGTTGCAAAAATAGAACAGTTTTCCCCAACGGTGACATCTTACATAACCGTGGCACTTGACCAAAACCGGGAAATTGACAATGGTACCATCCACAGACCCTGTTCAGATTTCACTAGTTTTACATGCGTGTGCATTTGTGGCGGGGCGGGGGGGGGGCCAGTCCATGCAATTGCATCACCCGTTTGGACTCGTATAATTGCCATCACAATCAAGGTGCAAAGCTGTCCCACAAGACCCCCCCACCCCGCCCCCCATGCTTCTCATTTAGGGCAGCGCCCATCTGCCCCCTCTTCTCCCCAACTCCTCCAGTCGCTTAACCTGTGCCAATCTCTACGGTGTTGTCATTTCGAGAATGTCCCATTAAGGTAGCCTTTCAAATAGGATCTTTTCACTCAGCATAATTCGCCGGAACTCCAGCCAGCAGTCACATGGACCAATAGTTAATGCTTTTTTATTGCCCAGTGGTAGTCTGTGGTCTGGACGTACCAGTTAGTTTAACCATTCACTTTCTGAAAGGAGTTTCGGTTCTTTCCAACTTTTCTCGGTTGTTTTTAGTTTAGTTTTGTTTTTTTTAATTAGGTTATTTTTCTTTTTTGTTTCCTTAGGGCCGCACCCTCGGCATAAGGAAGCTCCCAGGCTAGGGGTCCAATCGGAGCTGTAGTTGCCAGCCACAGCCACAGCCACAGGCACACCAGATCCCAACCGTTTCTGCGACCTACACCACAGCTCACGGCAACGCTGGATCCTTAACCCACTGACTAAGGCCAGGGATTGAACCTGTATCCTCATATACTAGTCAGGTTCATTACCAATGAGCCATGATGGGAACTCCTAGGTTGTTTTCTTTTTTCGATGTTTTTAATTTTTTTATTACAGTTGATGTACAATGTTCTGTCGATGTTTCCTGTTCAGCAAAGTGACCCAGTCATATATATATATATATATATATATATATATATATATATATATCTGTGTGTGTGTGTATATATATATATATCTGTATATATATACATATATATCTGTATATATATATACAGATATATATATCTGTGTATATGTATATATCTGTGTATATGTATATATATATCTGTATATATATATACACATTCTTTTTCTCACATTATCCCTCATCGTGTTCCATCATGAGTGATAAGATATAGTTTCCTGTGCTATACAGCAGGATCTCACTGTTTCCAACTTTTAACTTTTACCAGTAAAGCTGTGTGTACAGCCATGTACTTATGCCACTGTGGGTATAAGTTTTTGTTTCTCTATAATAAATGCCCAGAACTGTGATTACTGGGTCATATTGTTTGTAGACATTTTGGAGGTTTTTTCTTGGTTTGTATGTTTTTTGGCCACCGCACAGCATATGGAATTTCCTGAGCCAGGAATCAGATCTGAGCCACAGGTGGAACCTGCACCACAGCTACAGCAATGCTAGATCCTTTAACCCGCTGTGCTGGCCTGGGGATTGAACCTGCGTCCTGGCGCTGAAGAGAAGCCACCACTCTTGTTGTGCCACAGCAAGAACTCCAACAGTTTTGAAAAACTACCAAACTATTTTCCAGGGTGGCTCAGTAATATTTTAGGCTTTTCTCTGTAAAAAATTTTATTAGATTTAATTTTTGTCGTTATTTGTAAATGGAGGATTTTTTTCAATTACATTTTGTTTGATCCATTGTTTTTAAATGCAGTTCCTTTTATTCACATGATTTACATGAAATTCATCATTTTTTTTTTTTGGCTTTTGTCACTTTTTTAGGGCCACACTCGCGGCATATGGAGGTTCCCAGGCTAGGGGTTGAATCAGAGCTGTAGCCACCAGCCTATGCCAGAGCCACAGCAACACCAGATCTAAGCCATGTCTGTGACCTACACCACAGCTCATGGCAACGCCAGATCATTAGCCCATTGAGCAAGGCCAGGGATCGAACTCACAACCTCATGGTTCCTAGTTGGTTCATTAACCGCTGCACCATGACGGGAACTCCAAATTCACCATTTTAAATGTACGGTTCAATGTATACTCACAAAGCTGTACAACCACCACCTCTATCTAATTCCAGAATATTTTGATCACTTCAAAAAAGAAATCTTTATTTGATAGTAGTCACTCCCCATCCCCCACCCTCTGGCCCCTGGCAACTGGGTTTTTGTTTGTTTGTCTGGCCTTACCTGTGGCATGCAGAAGTTCCTGGCTAGAGATCAAACCTGCACCACAACACTGACAACGCCAGATCCTTAACCACCAGGCCACCCCTTGGCCACTACCAGTCTCCTTTCTATTTCTATGGATTTGCCTGTTCTAAATGCATCACACCAGTGAAATCCAAATATGTGGCATTTTGGGTCTGGCTACTCTCTCTTAGCATCACATTTTCAGAGTCCATCCACATGTTGTAGCTGCAATTGGTTTTTTGGTTGTTGTGGGGGTTTTTTTTTTGTTTGTTTTTTTGGCCACACCCACACCATGTGGAAGTTCCTAGGCCAGGAACTGAATCCGAGTTACAGTGGTGCAGCACCAGATCTTTAAGCCACAGCACCACAAGGGAACTTCCACCACTGTTTTGTTTTGTTTTGTCTCTTTAGGGCCACACTCGCAGCATATGGAGGTTCCCAGGCTAGGAGTCGAATCGGAGCTACAGCCACCAGCCTACACCACAGCCACAGAAATGCAGGATCTGAGCCATGTCTGCGACCTACACTACAGCTCACGGCAACACCAGATCCTTAACCCACTGAACAAGGCCAGGGATCAAACCTGCATCCTCATGGATGCTAGTCAGATAAGTTTCTGCTGAGCCACGAGGGGAACTCCCACCACTGGATTTTGACATTGATTTAATATAGGAATATCTTCTCTCTAGCTCTGCTGAATTTCCTTCATAGCCCTAATAATTGGCCTGTAGATTATTTTGGGTTCTCCATGTAGACAATTATGTCATCTGCAAATAATGCCAGTTTCCAATCCTTATGCTTTTTTTTCTTTTCATGTCTTACTACCCCAGGGAGGACCTCAGATACAATGTTTAATAGATGCGTGGACAAGGGCAAGCCTGTTCCTAATTTTAAGGAATATATCTGTTGCCCCTTTAAGAACTATGCTTGTGCTGGTTTTCGTAGGTAATCTTTTTTTTTTTTTTTTTTGTCTTTTTTGTCTTTATCTAGAGCTGCACTGGCGGCATATGGAGGTTCCCAGGCTAGGGGTCTAACAGGAGCTGTAGCCACCGGCCTATGCCACAGCCACAGCAACGCGGGATCCGAGCCGTGTCTGCAGCCTACACCACAGCTCACGGCAACGCCGGATCCTTAACCCACTGAGCAAGGCCAGAGATCGAACCTGCAACCTCACGGTTCTTAGTCGGATTCGTTAACCATTGAGCCACGAAGGGAACTCTCGTAGGTAATCTTTATCAGTTTTTAAGGGAGTTCCTTTGTATTCCAAGTTTGCTAAAACATTTCTATCAGAAGTAGATGCTGAGATTTACTGTAGGTGCTAAGATGATCATATGACTTTTCTCCCTTAGTTTATTAATGTGATAAATGGCATCATAGATTTTCGAATGTGAAACGAACTTCTCGTTTCTAGGATAAACCCAGGTCCATCATGAAATATATATCCTTTTTATTCATTGCTAGGTGTCTTCATCTAATACCTTATTTAGGCTTCTTGCGTTGAATTTCACAAGTGGGTCTGGGCTGTAATGTCCCTTGGAATGTTCTGCATAAGGAAAGGAGACATTCCTGAGTCTTAAGCATCTTTCTCAGAATCTCTCTGTCCCATGCCTGCCTCTCTCTCTCCAGGTCCCTCTCTGTCCCTCCCCATACACATTGCTTTGGCTTGAGGGGTGCTCCTGCGGGGGGGCAGAGGGCAGAGGCACCACCTGATCACCAAGGCAGCCTGAGGAGATGGAGCTGAACGCTGGGACCTCAAGCTTCGGGAGGGACCCAGAGCTGCGACTCCCCAAACTAGCCAAGGTGCTGTCCCTCCTGGGCCCCTCATTGAAGAGGGAGGCTTAACAGAGATCTCCACCCTCCCCTTCTCCATGAGGAGGGGGAAACCCTCCAGAGGAAGTAGCTAAAAGGGGCAGGGGGCAGGGGTTAATGGCCGCATTGTGCTCAGGGCTGACGGATGGCCGGCCGGCTCGTCAGTGGCAGTGGCCCAGCCTTAGCAGCCGCAGGGAGATCTGCCCCCGACCCCACTCAGTCATCCTCCACGGGAGGGGCCCCGCTGGCCTTTGATAACCACTGGGGACCACCCTCCCTGTGGGAGGATGCTGAGCCAGCCTCTTTGCCGGGGTCTGGTCCGCTGCGGCCCAGAACGCAGCCCTCCATCTCCACCCTGTCCCCTACCACCAGGAGCTGCAGGTGGCCGCAGGGGGCATCCTGACTGAGGGCCCCTTGTCCCATCAGGGACAAGATGACCTCAGGGGCACCCAACACGCCAGCCCTGGCCCGTCTCGAGGACCACTGGGTCTCAGAAGGGATGTGGTGAAGGCCAACTCCGCCACGTTCAGGACAGGGACATGGGACTGGGACTTGTCCTGCAGGAACAGGGGAAGAGCTGGTCAAGCCTATGCCTTCCTGCTCCAGTGTACCCAGACTGGGGCCAGTGGCCAATGCTGAGATGAATCAGACACTGTCCTCCCTCAAGGGACTCAGAGGCTGGGGGACAGGGCGTCAGCACATGAACAGAAAAGTATCACTAGATGTGGGAAGTTGGGCAAGCAGAGAGGGCTATGGTGTCAGAAAAGGGATCACTAGCCGACCAGGAGGTCAGGAAGGCTTCCAGGAGGAAATGATGCTGGGCTGATTTTAAAAAGGTGAGAAGGAGTTCCTGTTGTGGCGCAGCAGAAACGAATCTGATTACTGTCCATGAGGATATAGGTTCAATCCCTGGCCTCGCCTGGGTCAAGGATCCAGCATTGCCATGAGCTGTGGTGTAGGTCAGAGACATGGCTCAGATCCCATGTGGCTGTGGCTGTGGTGTAGGCCGGCAGCTGCAGCTCCAATTTGGCCCCTAGCCCGGGGACTTCCATAGACTGTGGGTGCAGCCCTAAAAAGCAAAATATTAAAAATTAAAAATTTAAAAAATAAAAAAGATGAGTAGAAATTAGGCCAAGAAGGGTGGGGGAGCAGGGAAAGGCATTCTGGGCGGAGGGAACAGCGTAAGCAAAGGCACAGAATAAAACTAGTGTGGTACTTGTGAGCCGCAGCAGTTCAGTGCCAATTGGCAGGACCAGGTTCTCCAGGGCTTCATGTGCCATATCAGATGATGAGACTTGGCAGTTTGGGGAAGGGTTAAGAGTCAGGTTCTAATCCTGCTTCCATGCCACCATCCCATCCAGCCTTTAGTCAATCATCAGCTCACGGAACAGCAGTGCGACCTTGGGCAGGTCACTTCCTCAGGAACAGCCTCCCACAAGCACACCCTACCCTGGGCTGCCCGGTCCCAGCCCCTGGTGCGCACAGCTCCACCTGCAGTTCTCCAGCAAGCAATCATCACCAGGCTGGGGCGGGGCAGCGTGTGCAAAAGCTCTTCTCAGTCCCAGAATATTGAAAACAATAAAATGGTGTGGGGGACAGAGACTTCAAAGAGATGGTTTCAGGGTGGATCCCAGGAAGTCTTCTTCTTCTACAGCAGCGTCGCTGGGCCACGGCAGCCCGGCTGGCCTAGCAGGGACTCCCTGTTACGGGCAAAAAGCAAGCCCCTATGTGTTAGTGGGATCTACTATTACTTTCATTCCTGATTCCAGCTCCTTACCTCAAGCTGAAAATTAGAGCATTAAATACACTCCAAGTTCTTACACGTCAACATAAGAAGCTGTTCTGAAGAAATGAGAAACTTTTTTTTTTTTAGAGCCACACCCAAGGCATATGGACGTTCCCAGGCTTGGGGTCCAACTGGAGCTACAGCTGCTGGCCTACACCACAGCCACAGCAACGCCAGATTCAAGCCACACCTGTGACCTACACCACAGCTCACAGCAACGTGGGATCCTTAACCCACTAAGCAAGGCCAGGGATCGAACCCAAAACCCCATGGTTCCTAGTCAGATTCATTTCCACTGCACCACACGGGAACTTCAAGACTTTTTTTAAATACAGGGTACACTCTTCGCTTTTATTTCAAATGATTTTAATTTTTACAAATTTTTAAGTTAAGCTATAGTTGATTTACAATGTTGTGTCAATTTTTGCTATACAGCAAGGTGACCCAGTCATGCATATATATACATTCTTTTTCTTTTTTTTTTTTGTCTTTTTGCCTTTTATGTGGAGCTGCACCTGCTGCATATGGAGGTTCCCAGGGTAGGGGTCTAACAGGAGCTGTAGCCGCCGGCCTTCGCCACAGCCACAGCAACGCGGGATCCGAGCCGCATCTGCAACCTACACCACAGCTCATGGCAACGCCGGATCCTTAACCCACTGAGCAAGGCCAGGGATTGAACCTGCAACCTCATGGTTCTTAGTCGGATTTGTTAACCGCTGAGCCACGAAGGAAACTCCAATATACATTCTTTTTCTGATATTATCTTCCATCCTGTTCTATCTGAAGAGACTGGATATAGTTCCCTGTGTATACGGCAGGACCTCATTGCTTACCCGTTAAATGTAATAGTTTGCATCTATCTACTAAGCCCAAACTCCCAGTCCATCCCACTCCCCGCCCCATTGCCGCCCCTGGCAACCACAAATCTGTGAGCCTGTTTCTGTTCTGTAGTTAGGTTCATTTGCATCACATCAAATAATTGTAAAACTTGAAAGTGTTTATTGTAGACATCTGGAAATACACTGAAAGACAAAGCACTAAAACTTAAAAATCACTCAAAATCCCACCATCACCTAGAAATAAATAAGATTAATATTTCTCTCTCTCTCTCTTTTTTTTTTTTCTTTTTTTGCTTTTTAGGGCTGAACCCACAGCATAAGGAGGTTCCCAGGCTAGGGGTCAAATCGGAGCTACAGCTTCCAGCCCACGCCACAGCCACAGCAATGCCAGATCTGAGCCACGTCTGCGACCTACACCACAGCTCACGGCAACTCTGGATCTTTAACCCACTGAGCAAGGCCAGGGATTGAACCCGCAGCCTCATGGTTCCTAGTCGGATTCATTTCTGCTGCACCATGACGGGAACTCCAAGATTAATATTTTTGTGTGTGTGCTTTTTTTCCCTAGCGTTTTCCTTATATGTTTTTAAATAAAATCAAGCTCACAGCATTTAATTTTTCCTTTTTACTTTTTATTGAAGTAATACATATATGCACATGTTTTATATACTGGTTTTGCTTAAGATTATGCCAAAAACATTTCCTATGTCATTAAAGTTTTTCATAATGTCATTTTCAGTGTCTGCAGCATATTCTGTCGTGGGGAGGTGCTGTGGTCAGTTTCACCATCACCCCTGCTGAGCACCGAGGTGGTGGTCAGGTTTCCACTATTCAGCAAGTTGCAATAAACATCTTTGAACCCGTCTTCTTCTCTTTTTTTTTTTTTTTGGATGTTTACAGCAGCACCTGCAGCATATGGAGGTTCCCAGGCTAGGGGTTGAATTCAAGCTACAGCTGTTGGCCTACACCACAGCCACAGCAACGCAGGTTCCAAGCCCTCGTCTGTTACCTGCACCACAGCTCACAGCCATACCGGGTCCCCGACCCACTGAGCAAGGCCAGGGATCAAACCCACATTCTCATGGATACTAGTTGGATTCATTTCTGCTGTGCCACAGCGGGACCTCCCGGGCCTGTCTTTTATACCTAGTTTGCTTTAACAAAGTGTCCTACAAATGTACTCTTGTCCCTTGTCCCGAGGCAGTCTGCAGTGACAGCCAGGACAGCATCCTCGGGCCCTGGGATGAGCAGCCGCCTGGCAGTGCCCACAGGTGGCCGTGGTTATACAGTGGCTCCAGGTCCTCAGTTAGAGTGGGCTGCAAAGTTTGTTTCCAGTAAGGCCAACTGTGGGTTTTGTTTTAGGAGAAGAACGCTTAATATAAGACAGACCTTCTTAAAAAATGTTTGAGTTTTAGCAACTGTTTCCCTCTTTTTGGGCCCTCCTTTCCTCCGTGCAAACTTCTAATGATCTTTTATTCTGCTTTGGTCTGGGGAATCAGAGCACCGATGTATCACGACTGTGTCAAAAAGGAGAAG
>PVHT021183617.1:6477773-6516218 GCA_004024745.2 Catagonus wagneri
TCTGCTTTGGTCTGGGGAATCAGAGCACCGATGTATCACGACTGTGTCAAAAAGGAGAAGAAGTGGGTCCGCAAGGGCTTCCCTGGGGGAGAAGTGCCTGACTGGGGGGGGGGGGCCTCCAGCAAAACCCCTCCGAGCCTTGGTCTCCTGAGAGAAGTACAGGTGCTCCACCCCCTCCCGGGAGCCTGGCCCTGGGCTAGTCTCCCTCCTTCATCGCAGACCCAGGCTTGACTTAGCGGCCTCCCAGCAGACCGGGGGAGAGGCCAAGGTGCGAAGCTTCTGGGCGAGCTGTCGACTGGGGCTCTTGCTCCTTGAGGAAGAACAGCTGACCCCCCTCCCTCCCAACCTCCACCCCCAAAGTCAGGTGCAGCCAAGGCCTCCACAAAGTGCTGGGGGGGGTCCTGCTCCCCGAGGGGGAGAGACCTCCATCCAGGGGCAAGGACGTCTGGGTCTGAAAGGATGATGTGCTCCTTGCAGAGCGCCACCGCCAGAAGGGCTTCCCGCCACAGGGCCGCCCCGCCACCACTGTGGGCCTGGTCACCAGGGGACCTGGCCTGACACACCCCAAGGAACACCCAGGCCTCGCTCCCTGGGCCAGTTGGGAGCAGCTGATGATGCAGACACGTCCTCCCCCAGCTGCTCCCTCAAACCGCCTCCGCCCCACGCCCACCCGGGCTCCCCAGCACCTCTGCCTCCTTCCTGCACCGGGGCCCCCTTCCCTCCAAGCCCTGCTGGCCGGGTGGTGCTCTCTCTCTCTCAGCTTTCCTTTTTTTTCCTTTTTAGGCCGCACCCGCGGCATATGGAGGTTCCCAGGCTAGGGGTCCAATCAGAGCTACAGCTGCCGGCCTACACCACAGCCACAGCAACAAAGGATCCGAGCCGTGTCTGCAAACTACACCACAGCTTGTGGCAACACCGGATCCTCAATCCACTGAGCAAGGCCAGGGATCGGATCTGCGTCCTCAGGGACGCTTTGTCCGGTTCTTAACCTGCTGAGACACTACAGAAACTCCTCTCTCAGTTTTATTGACATGTATTTCACATATTATACAATCGACACATTTAAAGTATGCAAATTCGGGGAGTTCCTGCGGTGGCACAACAGGCTCAGGGGCATCTCAGGAGTACTGGGACGCAGGTTCGATCTCCAGCCCAGCATGGCGGGTTGAAGATCTGGAGTTTCAGCAGCTGCAGTAAAAGTCACAACTGTGGCTCAGATCTGAACCCTGGCCTGTGAGCTCCATATGCCTCAGGGCAGTCAAAAAAAATAATAAAAAATTTTTTGTGCTTTTTTTTTAGGGCCGAACCTGGGGCATATGGGAGTTCCCAGGCTAGGGGCTGAATCAGAGCTACAGCTGCTGGCCTACACCACAGCCACAGCAACGCGAGATCCGAGTCACGTTTGCAAACTACACCACAGCCCACAGCAATGCCAGATCCCTAACCTACTGAGCGAGGCCAAGGATTGAACCCGCATCCTCATGGATACTAGGCAGATTTGTTTCCACTGCGCCACAACAGGACCTCCCAAAATATTTTTTAAAAAGTACACAATTCACAAGTTCCTCTGCGGCTCAGCAGGTAAAGGATGCGACATTGTCACTACTGCAGCTCAGGTCACTGCTGTGGCAAGGGTTCGATCCCTGGGCCAGGAACTGCCACATGTTAAGGGTGAAGCCAAAAATAATAATAGTAACAAACTAACAATTCAGTGTCTTTAGTACACCTATATAGAGCTGTGCAACCATCACCCTCGGAAGCAAACCCTTTACGCGTCATCCCTGACACCCCCAGCCCTAGGCGACTACCAGTCTACCTTCTGTCCTACAAATGTACCTATTCTGGACATTCCAGACCAAACTTCTCTTACCTCAGTTTCCCCATCCATAAAATGGGGGTGGATGGTAGTGGTGCTGCCTCATAGGGTTCGTTGGGAAAATTTAAATAATACGAGGGCTTAGGATCGTGTCTAGCACAGAGTAAAGGGAGCGCAGTGCCTGCTACGACCTCGTCTCAGGGCTGGGGTTCCTCCAGCCGCCCCCATGCCCTCCACTGGCCCCATGAGCTCAGTCTGCCCTTGTCCAAATAGATCCCCAGCCTAGACTCCAGACCTCCCGGCCTCCCCGACCCAGACACCCCAACAGCGCGTCCTTCCTCCCCAGGCCTGCCTGTCCTGCTGTGTCCCTCACTCAGGAAATGGAATGACCTTCCACTTGGTCACCCAGGCTAGAAACTAGGGGCACCCTCCCCCAGACCTGCCCCCACCATCTGGTCCATCAGCCCGGCCGTGTCCCCTTCCCTCTCCCTCCTCCGGCAGCTGCCTTGATTTGTTTGCATCCCCCGCTCGGCGGTCACGGGCCGGGCTCTGCGGTCCAGGGCAGTTCTGTCCACCATGCACTGGCCTCGGGGCCCCGGGCCAGTTGCCTCACTGCTCTGAGCCTCAGCTTCCTGGGCCATAAAATAGGGATGACCAACAAAACAGTGCCTTCTCCACCGGCTTATTCTGAGGATTACGTGAATAAAACACCTGAAGAGCTTTAGCCCTTGGTAAACATTACTCTTGTTATTAATAACCCCCCTCGCCTGGGGGACTGCACCGCCCCTGGCCCGGGTCCCCGCCTCCACCGTGCCCTCAGCACGTCCAGCGTCCGTGCTGGATGCCCGGGGAAGCCTTGCACCGGCCGCTTCCTTTAACCTTCACAACACTCCCAAGGGGCAGATGCTGTTACCCTCATTTTACACGTAAGGAAACGGAGGCCCGAGGTCCCACAGCTGCAGTGAACCACTGCCTCAGGGTACACTGTTGGTGTCTGTATACTGATTGCAAATATTTATGGAGCGCCTACTGAATACCAGTCACCGAGCTGGGTGTTGGGAGAACAGTCATAAACCAGACTGGCATAGATCCAGCCCATATGATCTTTCTAGGATATAAATCTGACCCCTCTGAAGTCCTTGAGTGACCACCCCATGCCCCCAGGATCCAGTCCATATGCCTTTTCAGGGCACCCTGGGTCCTCGGCAGCCCACATGGCGCCTCTCCTCGGCCCAGCTGTCCCATCCCCGCTGCCGCCACTTGGCTCCAGCGCTCCAGCCTCCCCACCCCGACGCGTACCGCTCACCTTCATCCCAGCCTCACCGCCGTGCCAGCTCCTTTCCTGCCTTCTCCCTCAGTCTGCTTCTGCCTGGTGAACTTTTATTCATCTTCCGGGGCTCCAGCCACAGTCACCTTCTCAAGGAAGCCTTCCTCCTCCAGCCTCCCAGCTGGGGGGTGAGCTCCCCGGCTGCCTGTCTTTTTCCTTTTTTTCCCCCCCCACATCCGGGATGTGTGGAAGTTCCTGGGGCAGGGATCGAACCTGCAAGAGAGCAACAACCCAAACTGCTGTAGTGACAAAGCCAGATCCTCAGCACGCTGAGCCACAAGAGAACTCCAGGCCGCCTGTCTTGCAACACGCTGCCTCTTTACTGACGTGTCTCTCTTCCTGGACCGTGGCTCCTTGAGGGCAGGCCCGGGGGGCTTTCCTCCCCCGGTCTTCCCCGTCCCCATCCCATCCTCCACAAGTCAACTGACTTTACCTCTTCTCTCCACGGCCCCAGGCCCCCACCCCGACCCCAGCACAGTGGTTACGGTGAGGGTGCACTGCTGGCACGTGGCGGTGCTCCTGAGCGGTCACTGTTCTGCTTCACGTCACTGTAAACGAGGGGAGAGTGTGAGATGGAGGAGCTGCGGAATGTTTGTGGAGCATCTGAGCACAACCCCCTTGAGGCTCTAGCTTCTGTGATTCCAGACAAGGGGACCAAGTTCGCTGGGATCTGCTTAAGTCCCCTCCCCAAGCCCCCAGGCCCCTCGGGGGGCGGGGGGGCAGTGGCCCTCGAGAGAGGTGACCAGAGCTGGAGTCACCTGGATGAGCCCCAGGTCCTGTCTCTGGGGCCTCTCTCTGCCTCAGTTTCCTCCTCTGAAAAATAGCGCTGTCAGGAGTTTCCGTCATGGCTCAGTGGAAACGAATCAGACTAGCATCCATGAGGATGCAGGTTTGATTCCTGGCCTCGCTCAGTGGGCTAAGGATCCAGCGTTGCCATGAGCTGTGGTGTAGGTCGCAAACACGCTTGGATCAGGCGTTGCCATGGCATAGGCCGGCGGCTACAGGTCCTGATTCAGTCCCTAGCCTGGGAACTTCCATATGCTGCCAGTGCGGCCTTAAAAAGACAAAATAAATAAAATAAAATAAAATAAAATAAAATAAAATAAAATACCGTTGTCAGCCCATCCTTGCCTGCATTGCATGGCTGTTAGGAGGGGGTGGGGAGGGGACAGTGGGCAGAGACTGTCTTTCCTGAGAGCCGACACTTCAGTACCCAACTGGCTTCCTGGCACTCCCATCGCGAACACATTTTGTTTCATTGTCAAAAAAAATTCCAGGAAGGAATTCCCATCGTGGCTCAGTGGTTAACAAATCCGACTAAGACCCATGAGGTTGTGGGTTCGATCCCTGGCCTTGCTCTATGGGTTAAGGATCCGGCCGTGCCATGAGATGTGGTGTAGGTTGCAGATGTGGCTTGGATCCCACATTGCTGTGGCCGTGGTGTAGGCCGGCGGTACAGCTCCAATTAGACCCCTAGCCTGGGAACCTCCATATGCAGCAGGTGCGGCCCTAGATAAGGCAAAAAAAAAAAAAAAATTCCAGAAAGTTTGATTTTAGGCTCGCTCTGGAGGCCCAGACCCATCGCAGTGTTTCCGGTGGATCCAGCCACATCCTGAGGGCTCTTTCTGGGGAGGTTTTGGAGGGAGAGGCCCACGGCTGGGTCCAGCTGCAGCACCTGGTTGGGACACTCACCCGCGGAGCCTCAGTCTCCTCCTCCGGAAGATGGGCCGTCCCTCCCGCCCCGGAGGCCGCTGTGCCGATGGGACGGGATGGCGGAGGGGAAGGCGGCTTGATTCAGCGCAGGAAGGAGGTCCAAGGTGGGGGGTGGAGGGTCCCCCTCCCTGGAGACAAGAGGTGCGCCACAGGACCTCACACTGCGCCCCCGCCACCCCCCGTGGCCTCCCCAAGGCCACATGGCCGCCCGCAACATGGCCGCCGCGGCCACCAGGCCCCGCGCCGGCTGGCAGGGCGCCGCGGGAGGGAGGGCGCCACGGCCAGGCCACGGTCCGTCCTGGCGGCCCCGGGGGTGCAGCGCGGGGCGGGAGGCGCGGGCAGGAGGGAGTCGGGTGGGTGGGGGGCCCGGGGAAGAGCCAGAGAGAGGGGCAGGGAGGGAACAAAAGGTCCCTTTGTGGAGCGCCGGGGGAAGAGGCGCGCATTACCCAATGCCCAGAAGCCATGTTGGTAACAAGAGAACCATTCTCTGCCTCGCTTGGAAAACAACTTGGAGCAGAGCGAGGCAGAGAGAGACTTAACCCCATGGGCGCGGGGCGCAGGGGCCCGAGGCCACTGTTGGAGGCGGGCGGGAGCGAGGGCACGCTCCGGGGGCCTTTCGGGCCCCGAGTCCACGATTTCCTGTCTCCCAGGCCTGGTCTGCGGTCGGAGGGACCAGAGCGCCAACATGGCCGCCTGGCCGAGGCCCAGCAGCCTTTTGGACGTGGGACCGGAGCCCTGGCTTCTGACGCCCGGGGCCTGGCCGGGCCTGCGACCCCCGCCAGCTCCAAGCTCCAGGGCCTGGCCCGCCCCACCCCCAGGGGACCCCGCCTGAGTCCTGACGCTCTGGTTGCAGGTCCTGGAGCCTCCCAACCTTCACAGCCTCCCTTTGCTGAGAGGGAGCGTGTGTCCCCCTGAGGAAATCCCTTCCATCTTGGCATGGTTTTGCTGCTTTTCCTAAAATTTAATGAGCTCTCTTTCATCCCCGCCCGGTTTTCTCCCCTTCCCACCTCTGCGCCCCCAGCCCTGGTTCTCAGGCTCCCAGAGACCACGTCAGGTCGGAAGGCAAAGGATTCCAGAAAAAGCCACTGTGCTGAGTACTTTCCGTGTACTCCCCTCAGGCCAGCCTGGCTGCAGTCCCCTCTTGTTTTAAAAGCATCTAACACAGGGCCACACATGGGAGGGGCCCGTGAATGAGTAGAAGAAACAGGTCCTTCCTTCCTCCTGCCACAAACATGGGCGGAGCCATGTGCCCAACGCCACCGACCTGTCTGGGGGCTCAGCAGGGGACCAAACAGAACACCTGCCCCCAGGGAGCAGAGGGTAAACGAATAAACACACAAGCTGATGGCCATAAGCTTGGTGATGCCAAAGCAAGGTAAAGGGAGGGAGCGACAGGAGGGGTGACACTAGTGACGGGGATGGGGGAAGGCCCTGCGAGGGTGTGCCATTTCACAAAGACCTGAGTGGAGAGAGGAGGAGCGTCTGGGCAGAGAACATTCCAGATGGGGGCACAGCACGTGCAAAGGCCCTGAGAGGGATCATGCTGGGGAGTCTCGGAACAGCCAAGAGGCCGGAGTGGCTGGACCAGCCCGACAAATGTGGTCAGATCGAGGGAAAGCCTGGAGGAGCCCAGGTGTGAGGGGCCCCCAAGAGCCTGGAGCGGGGAGGGCCCTTGTGGTCTGAGTTCCGTTTCAGCAAAGACTCTCTGGCTGCCACGTGGGAAATAAACTACAGGTGTCAAGGGCGAGAGCAGGACCTTGGCCCCAGCCCCCTGACCCCTGCGTGCGCCCGTCCTTCATGCTCCTCCTCCCCAGCCGGCCCTCCAGTCGTAGGTGCAGCCATTCTCTGAGTAGAAGGCCCAGCATCTTCCAGGCGCTAAGAATGGGGCCCTCCGTCCTTGGGCCAGGCAGGACCCTAAAGGGAGCTAGAGTGCCCCTGGGGGCAGTTCATGGATGGTGGGGTCCCAGGTACCCAAAGGAGATCCCCTGGAAGGCGAGCCTTGCCTTTGGTCACCTTGGTCGAAGGACAAAGCCTCTTCCTTTTTTGGAGCGGGTGGCATGCTGTGCCATGTGGAAATTCCCAGGCCAGGGATTGAACCCGTGCCACAGCAGCGACTCCAGCTGCTGCAATGACAACACCCGATCCTTTACCCACGGCGCCACAAGAGAACTCCCCGAAGCCTCTTTGTGTAACTTTTAAAGTTTCACCAAAGGCTCTCAGGATAGCCCTCCCCCCAACAGCCGCATGGGGCTGTGACATCAGCAGGGATCACTGCCACGCCTTCCATCTCAGGCAGGTCCCTGGCCTCCCCAGCCTCGTCTCTAACACTACGTGCACCCGGAGGTCTGGAGGGCCCAGAGGTGATGATGGCTCCTGGGTACCAGCTGGGTGGGGCCTGCCTTGTCCCTCTGCGTGTTCCCTAGGCACCTGTGGGGCCTCAGCTCAAGCGCCCCGAGCTATGAAGTGGGGGGGGGGGCAGGTGCTACAGAAAGTGGTGTCATTATCAGGGGCGCATCAGACAGCAGAAGAGACAGTGGGCAGGGGTGGGAGGCTGCGAGACCTCGAGGGACAAAGCGGGGCCCCTGGGAAGGCTGCCTGGAGGAAGTGAGTTGTAGAGGCGCAGGAAGGCTTGCGGGCAAAAGAACCAGCACAAGTAAAGGCGTGGAGGAGGGAGCCAGTGTGAAGAGCAGGAAAGATGGCAGCGGCACCCTGGCTGGTGAGGTGGGGCGGGGAGGCTGCGGTGGGATCCTGGAAAGCCCCAGCTCCTCCTAGGCCAGAGCTCCAAGTCTCACCTCCACTCCTCCCAGCCTCGGACTTAAAGCTTCTGGCTTCCACCTGCAGCCTCTGCTCAAGCCCCGCCGTCCTTGGGGAGCACTGTCCCTGTGTCTCTCTGGCTGATTCTGACCCACTGTTCAGGGCTATAAGGCATGACGCCCTCTAGGAAACCTTCCCTGAGCCCCAAGCCAGGCCGAGAATCCCTCCCCTGGGAGTACTTCATTCCATCCCAATGGGAAGGAACTATCATTAAGTATACCCATTTTACAGAGGAGGAAACCAAGGCTCGGAGAGATGTCATCATCGTCCAGCTGTGACAGCTGGAGTCAAGCTGGGATTTGAACTGTGAGAGAGGCTTGGCTCCTTTGAGCGCTAATGGCACCTCCCCCATCGCACCCAGGCGCCGGTGCTGGGCGCCTCTTTCCCCTTAGAGCCAGCACCGAAGCCCAGAGAAAGGCTGAAATTCAACTGCTGCCCCACAGCCAGGAGGTGGCGGAAAGGATCCTAAAGCCAGGTCCCATAACCGGTCTGAGAAGCTGCAAACAGTCCCAGGACGCAGGAGCGAGTGAAAGCGGAGAGGCCAGGCCTGCGACCAGTGGCCGGAGAGCGGCAGCCTGGAAGGCAGGAAAGACAACTGGTGGGGACGCGAGCCCAGTGTGGCCAGGCTGGGGCAGGTGGGGACAGGTGGCCCCTGGCAGAGCAGCAGGAGGACGGGGAACTGGCCAGGGCGCTGAGACGGGCAGCCGGAGAGGTCGGAACAGAACTGGGAGAACTGGGGTCCTGGGTGCCTGGCCTTGGGGTGCTGCTGGCAGTAGGGTCAGGCGGCGGTCACGGGCACTCACAGTCTAAGGGCTGGGCCCAGTGGAAAGAGCACTGGAGATGGCGCAGGTCACGCGGGAAGTCACCCAGGGCGGGCCCGGTGCCCTGGCCCACGTCACACCCTCCCCAGGACGGAAGCCTCGAGGCCCTTCCACGCGGCACTGTCGTCAGTCAGGGCAGTCACATGGGGGGCGGGCGGTGGGGCCGTGGCGCCTTCCGGTGGCCTCCCCGCGTCCACCCCGCCCCTGGGGATCCTGCCACCGCTCTTGGGCTCTTGGAAAACAACTGAAGAAATCAAGTGGAAACACAAATCCGCCACCCAGTCCCTCCCGCTCCCTCAGGCCAGACCCGGGCCCCCAGCCCACCATGGGAGGGGGCTCAGCTGCAGAGGCCACGCCCCCCAGCACGCACGATCCCCGGCCCCAGCTCCCAGCAGCTGGGTCTGTCGCCCCATCTAGTCCCGCAGAGCCAGCCTCTCCCCCAAAGGACTGGGTCACCGGAGCCTGAGCTCCCCTCGCCTTCCCTCCTTTTCCTCTGAGCAACCTTAGGCTCTGGGATCCAGGGCCCGCGAGATTCCAGGGCTGCCTCTGCCCGGGACCCCCTGGCCAGCCTGGGAGAGCCCCTTCCTCTCCGTGGGCCTCAGCTTCCTCACCTGTAAAACGGGTGCAACAAGCCCTGCCCAGCCCCACCTCACAGGCTAGAAAAAAAGACACGGACCTGGGGAAGTATGGCACTGCATAAACTGTAAAGTGCCGGGCCCGCAGCTTGTCGCTTTGAATTTTCACAGAGAGGAGTTGCCTCCCGGGCTGGGGGAGTCCGCTTCCTCGGGGGGCATGAGCTCCAGATGGTGACAAGGGGCCCAGGCCATTGCTCGCCCCTTCCCTGGCCCACTTGGTCCCTCTCAGCACCGGCCACTCCAGGTACCTCCCCGCCCCTCCGCCCGCTCCACGGACAGGCTGCTTGCCCTGCCTGAAGCATCCTTCCTCCATGGAACCCTCATCCTCCAAGACCCAGGTCAACAGTCCTCCCGCTCTTTGAAGCATCTTGATTCCCAGGAGCAAGCAGCACCCACTGCCTCTGGTACGTCCTACAGGATAAGGGTGCCATGCGTAGGACTTGGTGTCCCCAGCAAGTGTGTGAGCTCCAAGGGGGCGGGGCCCGTGTCTCAACCATCCTGGAGGCCCTGCCGCACGCCCAGCTCTGGGCCCGACAGACAGCGGAGTCACTAGGGGTGACTCGAGCCGACGTGGGCCTGGACGAGCACGTGAGCACCAGGAGAGGTGGCTCAGGAGGCGGCCTGCTCCGGAGATGACAGGAAGGGTCAAAGTTCACTGTGTGATTCCTCCACTCAGGGCCCCCCGCTTGCCCCCAGACCAAGCCCCCCATCTCCCGAGGGGGCAGTTTGGCTCCTTGCCGATAGTCTTGGGCAGCTGACGTCCAGCCAGGTAACAGAGGGACGTTCCTAGGAGGACCGTACTGGCGGAATTTCAGGAGCTCAGCTGGAGGTGATGGGAGGTGAGTGGACACTGGCCAGTTAGAAAGTGGACAAAAGCATCCAGACTTCAGACGGAGGGGATTAGACTACCGGGGTGGGGACAACGGATGTGAGCAGCATTTTGAAGGAAGAACTGTCCTGGCTGATGATTAGCTGCGGGGGGATAAAGGGGCGGATGAGTCAAAAATGACTCTGAAGTTTCACGCCCGGGTCACTGGAGAACAGTGGAGCCATTGATGGGGCGGGGAAGTGGGGTGGAGGCTGGTTTGGGGGCAGGATGGTGACTCGGGTTTGGGACACAGACCCGCAGCAATTGGGGCTGTGAAGCAACCTCAGAGATCATCCAGGTCACATATGAGGAGACAGAGGCTCCCGGAGGGGCAGGGACACCGCGTGGGTCGGGGTCATGGCCAAGGCTGGGGACCTGGCCAGAGTCCGTGCCAGAGGGAAATCAGACCCAGTCCCACCCTCAGGGGTTCACTGTTCCATGGGAGAGACAGACAAGGCTAGAATCACAACCCGATCAAATCGGTACCCACAGGCTATGTGGGGACGCAGAGGACCAAGCCTACCGTGGGGGGACATGGGGGAAGGGGGGTAGTCAAGGAATAATAATATCGCAGGCTGGAGTTCCCGTCGTGGCTCAGTGGTTAACGAATCTGACTAGAAGCCATGAGGTTGCGGGTTCGATCCCTGGCCTTGCTCAGTGGGTTAAGGATCCGGCGTTGCCGTGAGCTGTGGTATAGGTTGCAGACGTGGCTCGGATCCCGCGTTGCTGTGGCTGTGGCGAAGGCTGGCAGCTACAGCTCCTGTTAGACCCCTAGCCTGGGAACCTCCATATGCCGCGAGTGCGGCCCAAATAAGGCAAAAAGACAAAAAAAAATAATAATAATATCACAGGTATCAGAAGAGGGGTCCCTGTGCCAAGTGCCTCTCAGTTAATTCTTGCAAACACCCTACAAACTCCACGGCATCGTTGCCCCATGTTACGGATGAGGTGGAGAAAAACTAAGCAGACTCTTCAGGGCCCCCCAGGTCTGGTGATGCCCAAACTTGTGGTTTTTGTTTTGTTTTTGTCTTTTAGGGCCTCACCGGCATCATATGGAGGTTCCCAGTCTAGGGGTCAAATTGGAGCTGTAGCCACCAGCCCACGTCAGAGCCACAGCAACACGGGATCTGAGCTGCATCTGCGACCTGCACCACAGCTCACGGCAACACCAGATCCTTAACCCACTGAGCGAGGCCAGGAATCGGACCCTCATCCTCATGATGCTAGTTGGGTTCGTTAACCACTGAGCCAAGACAGGAACTCCCCAAACTCACGTTTTAAAGCCCCACTTCTTGAAGAGATGCGCTGGAACTGAGGCCTGGTGGATGAGGGGGAGTTTTCCGAGTGACGGGGGTGGGGTGGGGTGGCATCAGGCCGGGGGACCGACACGTATCAAGGCCCAGAAGCCCACTCTTCCACTGGCAAGACCGGAGGTGTTGGTCTGTAGCCCACCTTCATACCTCTGCCCAGGGCTCCCACCCTGCCCCCCAGCCTGTCCCTCACGTCACAGGACCCCACCTGCCCCAGGGGGTGATCCAATGGATTTGTCAAGCCAGTGAGCTGAGGCTGGGGGTGGGGGCTGTCCCTTCTCCCCGGGGAAGCTTTGCCCACGATCCTGATCCCGGAGGCCTTCCCAGCCCAGTCCTGCCCCACCCCTGCTTCCCCACTGAGCCATCTTCTCCTGCCCCAGGGATCCCGCCAGGCGCCAGGCGAGTCAGCCCAGAGGAGGGAGGGGCTGGCCTGAGTCACCCAGCACGTGAGCAGCTGAGCTAAGGCTCCAGCCCACGGGCCCTGGGGTCTCAGACCCTGGCGGAACCCCCTGAGCTTGGACAAACCAGAGCAGTCCCTCTGCGCACTTTTCCATCCCTGGGCTCCCATTTGCAGTCACCCTGGGAGTGACCCAGGAGAGGAGGGCAGAGCATTAGAACTACAGCTTACAACTCAGGATGCACTAGTGCGCTGGTGTCAGCTCATACCAGCTCGTGAGAGCCAGTTGCTAAATCTTCTGGAATTTTCCAAGCCTGCTGATGTCACCTTGGAAGCTTGAAATTGGCCCCAGTGGGAGTTTTTCCATCGTGAACAACAGAATCCATCAGAATCCATCCCTCTACGGCCACCTCTCCCTGACAGAGCTGGTTGCTAAGCACTTAGCCGCACGTCGCTGTCCAGGAGCCCCACCTCCCGGCTCACCTGGAGGCTTCTGGGTTCCCTCAAGTTCCCAACTCAGTCTTGGGCGCTTGGAGGCATTGCTCTTGAGCTAAATCCATTAGCATCTCCTGCTTGTGACAGATTAAAACCCAAACCCTTCCCCAAGGCTGTCCAGTCCCAGCGTCAGCCCATCGTTCCTGTTTCATCTTGAACTGCTCCCTTCCTGTCCCTGTGTGCCAGCCACCCCCAAAATCAGGTGACACTTGCTGAAAAGGCCTTTGCTCATGCTGTTCCCTCCTCCTGGAATGCCCTTCCCTCATCTCTGCCTCTTGAAACCCTCCCACTCTGTTGGCTTTATTCATAATTGGTGTTCAATAAATATTCTTCGACTGAATAGAAAGGGATTGAATTGAAGCCTCTGCAGCCAAGACTGAACTGGAGTCTTGGCTGAGCCTGGGTGGGGCTCTGGGAATCCCTGAATCTAGTCCCCTGCCTCAGAGAGAAGCACAGCCAAGCCCTCCCACCATCCCCAGCCTATTTGTGTCTCCAAGGGACCGGGGTGTTATGGAGGATGGACTGGCGGCTGCCCTCGGGGGTTGCAAAAGCAGGAATCAACTTAAACCACCCAGGGTACCTGGAAACTAATTCCCTCATTCCCTGTTCAGCCTTTTGAACTCCTCTGCATCCTTCAAATCCCAACCCAAGGGTTCCCATCATGGTCAGCATTAACAAACCTGACTAGTATCCATGAGGATGTGGGTTCGATCCTGGCAGCTGAAGCTCCAATTTGACCCCTAGCCTGGAACTTCCATATGCCAAAAGTGTGGCCTGAAAAGGACAAAAAGAAAAAAAAAATAAAACAAAAACCAACCCAGTTGCTGCTTCTGCCAAGAGGTCTTACCAGATCAAGGTCCTCCATCACCCCTCTGCCGAGCACATGTTTCATCGGTCGCGCTCCTGGCATTGGGCGGTGCTTATCAGTCTGTGTGTCTATTGTCCCACTGGACCACAGCTAATTGAGGCAGGACACAGCCCTTGTTTAAGGCTGAGCCCTCAGCCCGGTGGCCACAGGCTTAAGAGCTGCTCGTTGAATTGGCTCCCTCGCAGTCCCGGGCAAGTCCCTTCTCCTCCCTGGGCCTCAGTTTCCTTCCTGGAGGAATGAGACTTGAACCAGGTCATCTCCGGGGACCCACCTCTCACATTCTAGGGGCCTGTGGCCACTCCCCCTCTGGCTCCCCGGGGGTCTCTCACCTCCTGGGCTCCTTCCCTGCCTCCCCAGTGACAGCCCCTCCTCAGAGGCGTCCCCACTTACACGCACACACACACGCACACACACGCACACACGCATGCACACGCACACATGCACGCGCGCACACACACACACACACACAGCTCGACCTCAGGTCCCTGGGCTTCATTTTTCTGGGTGCTCTTTTCTCTCAGACTAGGGGTTCCTCTGAAAGGGCAGAAGGCCTTGCCCGCCGGCCCCTGGCCCTGCCCACAGGCCCGGCACACAGTCCGTATCCATAAGTGCCCGTCAGTGGGCCCTGAAGGAGCAGCCAGGACTTGCAGGGCACTCTGGCGAGGCTCAGCGTCCCTGTTCAGACAGGCCCAGAGCCGCCGGCCCCTCACAGCCAGGCTCCCCATGAGCCCCCAGGACAAACGGCCACATCCTGCTCTCTGCCTGTCTTGCTCCGACCAACCTTCCGAGAAGGGGTGTGTGTGCGGGAGTGGGGGCAGGGGTGTAGGCGGAAGCCCCTTCCCCCCTTCCCACAGAGAGGACCTGCGTGGCTGTGGGGCCACTGTCCCCTCTCCCCCTCCGCCCTCCCCTCCCCTCCCAAGCACATGCTGAGGCAGATGCAGGAGAGTCGTGAAGCCAGGGAGGTGTCACTCGTGCCATCGGGCACGTTGGCGGGGGGAAGAACCAAGTGGCTTTATTAGAAGGGGCTCTGAATCCCTTGCTGGTCCTGAAACCCAGGGACCAAAGGCCATTCCTGCCCCTGAGGCAGCAGGAAAGAAGCAGCCCGGCCTCCCACCCTGGCCCTGCCTCTTTGTCTAAGTCCCCAAGCCCCTCCCGGCTCCCTGCAGCTCAGCCTCAGTGTCTCACCCCACCCCCCACCCCCGTCTCGCACAGGCAGACGGGACAGAGTCAGGACCCAGGGATGGAGCAAACAGAGCAAGTCGAGGACACAGGAAGGAGAACCCAGTGTGGCCAGTCCGTCCCAGAAGGCTCCAGCGAGCAGTGGCTCTTGGACAATGCAGACTTTTTTTTTTTTGGCCGCCCCTCAGCATATGGAGTTCCTGGGCCAGGGATCAGATCCCAGCCACAGCTGCAACTATATGCTATAGCTGCAGCAACCCCAGATCCTTTAACCCACTGTGCCGGGCTGAGGATCGAACCTGCTTCCCTGGGCTGCGGAGATGCCACCAATCCCATTATGCCACAGTGGGAATTCCAAGGAGATGGATGATCTTTAGCAAAATCCTAACCTCTCCGTGTATCAGTGTCCCCATCTGTGGAACAGTGGTAGGTCACAGCTCCTACCTTATAAAGCTGTTACGGCTGAATTAACAGAGGTTCCCCGGTGTCCAGCATGCAGTACGTGCTCACAGACATCGGTGCTGCTGCAGAAAGTACAGAGGAGGGGAGATCCTGTCGTGGCTCAGGGGTTAACGAACGTGACTAGTATCCATGAGGATGCAGGTTCGATCCCTGTCCTCACTCAGTTCAGGGGGTTAAGAATCTGGCTTTGCTGTGAGCTATGGTGTAGGTCACAGACACAGCTCAGATCCTGCGTTGCTCTGGCGTAGGCCGGCAGCAGCAGCTCCGATTCAGCCCCTAGCCTGGGAACCTCCACGTGCCATGGCTGCAGCCCTAAAAAGACACACACACAAAAAAACAAGTACGGAGGAGGGCCGCCCAGCCTTCCTTGCTCCATTCCTGAGCATGGCCCTGTGCCTGGGTCCTGGGAGGACAACTGAGGCTCTGTGGCCTGAGAGCCTGTGAGGATGGGGGAAGGTGTGGACAGGGAGGCGGCCCCCGGCCCCCGCCTCCATGCGCACACGGGCATCTGTCTGTCTCTGGGTGTGCCCGGCGCACACACAGCACGGCTGAGGGCCCAGGCCTGATGGAAGAGGGTCGGGGCCAGGAGCAGGGGTGTCACCTCTGAAGGAAGAGAGTGAGAGGAGGGCGTTCCAAGTGGAGGGACCGGCTGAGCAAAGGCGCAGCCGGGAAGTGTGGTCAGGGAGGGCGAGCGCAGGACCCCCGGCTTCGGGACCCTCCCCACCGGCCCCGGAGGCTGTTCTCGAACCCCCGTGCCCCCCTGTGCACAAGGTCCCCACGTCCACGCAGGACAACGCGCCTACTTTCCATGCCTCTGCACCTTTGTTCCTGAAGCCCCCTCCCGCGAGTGTCACCTCCTCCAAGCAGCGTGTGAACTTAGCGCACCTCGCTGTGAGCCTCTCTGTCTCCCCAGGACAGGAGCACACGACACCTGCCCGTGGGGTGGGGGATTCCTAGAGGTTTGATGAATGAATGAATGAATGAACGAAGGAATGAACAGCAGCGACTGCCACGACCCCCTACACGCTGGCGATTCACCTGATGATGACGCCATCGCACACCCTGTGACCACAGGCCGCAGGAGCTCTGACACACACCCTATCGCGCCATCACCACCCCAGAGAGCCATGTGGAAAGCCGCTGTCTCCCCGTGTGCCCCCTCCCCAGCCATCATCCCACCCACGCACGCTTTCCCTCTGGCCTGGGGCAGCTGGTGGGAGGGTGGGGGCTGGGGCGGGGCAGGGCCAGGGGGGGCCACGGAGGCGGTGGGGGCAGGGGCCCCGGGGAGGCTGGGAAAGTCCAGGCTGTGTCTCCCGGGGGCGGTGGGCGGCGTGGTGGGGCGCTCGCAGGGAGGAGGGTGGGAGGAGGGTCTCGGCCCCGTACAGCTGCGGTCCCCTCCCCAGCAGCCTGCCCGGGTGCAGAAAGGCCTCTTTGTTCTCCGCCTTTAAAGGGTAAGAGAAACACTTATGCATGGCAAATTAGCCCAAAAATGTATTTCTCTAAAACACCCAATTGTCTCACCAGGCCTGCAGCTGCAGGGAAGTTCCAGGGAGCCGGGGGAGGGGGCGTCTTTGGGGTGACCCTGAGGGACAGGGAGAGGTGGTGGGGAGAGAGGGGCCGTCTTTCCTTCCCGCCTCTGCTCTCAGAATCTCACGGTGGCACAGCCGAGAGGGCCCCGGGGTCAGGGAGCCACCTCCCAGTGTTACAGAGAGGGAAACTGAGGCCCGGGCAGGTGGCTGGTGGCAGAGAAAGGGCTGATCCTAGGTCCCTTGGCCTCTTTCATCTGTTCCCCCGCTGCCTTGTCCATGCTGGAAGGGAACGGCCCCAGGTCCCCAAGGCCAACCAAGCCAGCTGCCCTAGGCGTGAAGGACAGAGAAAGAAACTGGGAGCTCTGCTCACAAGCTGTCCACTTGGGGCTTCGGTGCCCAGGAGCACGGCCAAGGGGACCCAGCACGCCCCCCTCCTGCACAGCCTGGTGCCAGCCTGGGGGGCGACGGCGCATTCAGGCAGTGGCACCCGAAGGGACTCTTCCACCAAAGCCTCCCCAGAGGCAGGCGGGAGCCCCTTTTGTCTGGAACTGAATTAAACGCATGTTTGGAAAACCTTCAGGATCCTACACGGTTCTTCCACTCAAGGCGAACCCTCCAGAAACCTGTTCTGTGGGCCCCCGGAGCATCTGGGCCCCCAAAGGAGAATCAGAGACAGCCCTGTATCCAAGGAGCACCTAGTCTCACGGGAGCGACAGATGAGCAAACGAATGAGCTTGAAAGAGTCCCATGGGGAGGTGAGGCCAACTGAATATGCAGGATTTTCGGGGGTGGGGGAGGTTGCTCCTGAGGCTGGGCCTTGAAAGGTGAGTCTGAGAGTGGGATGGGAGCACATTCCAGGCTGAGGGGACAGCACAAGGACACAATCACGGCTCTTGAGACCAGCCCTTGACAGCAGAATCCAGTCATAGAGTTCCAACCCGTGTAGGAGACGCAAGAGGAGAGAACGTGGTTCCTTGCCCGGGGGAGGGGGTCTTGTCAACTTGACAAGTGACTTTATGACAGAGGAAGAAAGCCTACGCCGGCCATGAAAACTGCCCAAGGTCAGGTGCAGGGTTAGGGCCCAGCAGCTCCTGTGAGACCATCAGCTTCCCAGCTGTTTGTGCATCTGTCCGAGGGGGCCTGAGAACCGCTCAGAAGACGGTCATGAGGAGACATGGGAAAAGCCAAACCCGACACCCGCAGCTTCTCAGTAAATGTTAGTTCTGTCACCCGGTGCCCCCTCCGAAGTCTGGAAATGAGATGGGGGAGGGGAGATGATGTGTGTGCGTGTGTGTGTGTGTGTGTGTGTGTCTTGTGGTCATGAGTTCACATGTGTACAAGCGAGTGTGCACGTGTGCATGAGTGTGTTATGCGCCACTGTGTGTGACTCCGCACGGGTATGTGTAGGAGTGAGGGGTGTCATGTGTGCGTGCACATGGTGAGTTGTGCACATGTGTGTGTGGTGTTGTGCTTGGGTGCACGTGAGTGCACGTGTGTGTGAATGAATATGAGTGAGTGTTTGTCTGAGGAGACAGGATCACTTCCAGGATGCTTCTTGGGGAGGACTGAAATGTCAAGTGCGTGAAGAGGCCAAGCAGCCAGAGAAGTTCCTCTTAGGGCGGCTAGAGAGACCCCAGAAAGGAGATCAGCCCCCTTGGGTGGGCAAGAGGCCAGGAGACACCAAGAGGGGAGAAGCCCACTGGGGCCTCTTGTCCATCCAGCCTCCTCTGGCTCAAGGTGGCACCAGCAGTTGAGTCTGACCTTGGGGTGGGGCCGTCTTAACTAGAACCCCCCCCACACACTCCACCTCCAAGCTTATCCACAGATTTTTCTGGTTTCCTTTTCCCTCCAGGAGAAATCAGGGCTACTCAGCGGCGTCGACCACGCCCCCCGCAGTCTGGCCCCGCCCCTCTCCCTGCCATCACCTGCGCACCTGACTCTTCAGCCAGGTGGATTCGCCTGTGCAGACACAGCATCCTCCCTCGGCCCTCCGAGCTTCTCCCCGCCGACCCCCGACACAAAGTCCGCCCAGGGGATCCCGAATCAGCCCCCAAGTGCTGGTCTTCCCCAGGTGTCCCTTTCCCCTGCCTTCTGGCACCTCCGTAACGTTGCCTCGTGCTACCACATACATCTGTGACCGTCCTCGCGGCATGCTGTAATTTACAAAACCGACATCACTGGACCCAGCACCATGGGAAAACTTGTCAAAGAATCCTGTCTGTAAAACACACCAGGAATTGAAAGCAGGGGCTCAAACAGGTGTTCGTACACCCATATTCCTTGCAGCGATATTCGCAACTAAAAGATGGAAAGAACTCAAGGGTCCATTGACAGATGAATGGATAAACAAAATGTGGTACACACATAAGGTGGAATTCAGTCTTAAAAAGGAAGGAAATTCTTTTTTTTTTTTTTGCTTTTTCAGGACGCACCCACGGCTAGGAGTCTAAATCAGAGCCATAGGTGCTGGTCTACGCCACAGCCACAGCAATGTCAGATCAGAGCTGAGTCTGTGACCTACACCACAGCTCACGGCAACGCCGGATCCTTAACCCACTGAGCGAGGTCAGGGATCGAACCTGCAACCTTATGGTTCTTAGTTGGATTTGTTTCCACTGCACCACAACGGGAACTCCAGGAAGGAAATTCTGACACATGCCACAATGTGGGTGAACCTTGAAGACATGATACTGAGTGAAAGAATCCACACACAAAACGAGAAATGGTATTAGATTCCGCTCGTATAAGGTACCTGGAGTAGTTAAACTCATAGAGACGGAAAAGATAACAGTGCTTTTCTGGGGGCTGGGGGCTGTGGAGTGGGGGGCGAAGGGTGAGGTCTTGTCTAACAGGTAGAGTTTCTGTTTGGAAGATGAAGTTCTGGAGGTGGCTGGCCATGAAGGCTGTGCGACAGCGTGAATGTACTTGATGTCACTGAACTGCACAGTTAGAAATGGTTAACATGGTGAATTTTAGGTCATGTATAGTGTACCACTGGGCGGGGGAAGACACCAGGCACCGAAGGTTTTTCCAGAAAGTTCTTTATAGATTTTGAGAAAGCTTTCTATGTGTGTGATCTGTTAAAAGAATAATAGAAACAGAGGAACAGACATCACCCACTCGCTTAGGCGGACGTCATGTCTATACCTCAGCATCCCAGGATCAGCACAGGGTGTGGGTGGAATGGTTGCACGGTGAAGTGTGTTGATGAGCAATGGCTTCTCCGATGAGGTTCCCTTGAACCCTCTGGGGTAACCGCTCTGGTTACAGCCTTCCTCCTCAACAACCCGCATCTCAGCCCGGGAATCTTCTGAGAGGGGCAGAGAGCCCCAGGGGAAACGTACAATGACTCCATGGGGCACAGAGAAGATATTAGCATTTCTTCCCATTTTAATTTTTACTCTCATTTTTGGGAAACTTCTGCCTGGTGTATGTTTAATACAGCAGGGCATGCATGTTATTTATAAATAAATGAACAGGTATGCCTAGAGAGCTGATGTAGGAACTGAAGAGATTCTGAGAAATTCTTTGCCATTTCTTTTATACCCCAAACTCCGGGACCAAACGTATTTCAATAATGGTCCTGGTGATCAAACTTGGCATCTGACCTTGCCATTCAAACTCAAGAACCAAACAGATTCCAATAGAGTGAGGAATAGTTGTCCCCATTTGGGACATTGTGCCCCCATATTTTTACCAAGAAGGAAACACAATTTAAAAAGTCAGAGACAGGAGTTCCCTTCGTGGCTCAGTGTTTAACGAATCCAACTAAGAACCATGAGGTTGCAGGTTCGATCCCTGGCCTTCCTCAGTGGGTTAAGGATCCGGCGTTGCCGTGAGCTGTGGTGTAGGTTGCAGACACAGCTGTGGCTGTGGCAAAGGCCAGGAGCTACAGCTCCTGTTAGATCCCCTAGCCTGGGAAACTCCATGTGCCGCAGGTGCGGCCCTAGATAAAGGCAAAAAGACAGAAAAAATAAATAAAAATAAAAAATCAGAGACAGCTGCTAGGTCCATGGAGTAGTGAAGTTCTCATGGACTCATTTAAAGGACAGAAGGGTGAGGCTCATTTTCACACCATTCCCAGGACACAGATGCCATCACCCTCTCTTGCAGATAATGAAACTGAGGCTCAGAAAGGTTCGTTAGCTTCTCCAAGGTTACAGGGCTAGAAAGAGCCAGAGCCAAGACTCAACCCACCTGGGTCTAACCCTCAAGCTGTAAGGTTTCCACGGAAGTTCCTCTCCCCAAATCCCAAGGAGGAGCTTGGCAAAATCAGCCCCGTGGCCAAGTTCCTTCTTTATCGCAAGTTCTGGTCCCCTCCCCCACAACACACATACCCAGCCTGGCCAATTCCTCCTTATCCACACACCTGAATAAGGTTCAAGGTCGCCGTTCCCCAGCTAGGCAGTCCCCTAGCCCGGCCCTCCCTTGCTGACTGCAGTACCCGGAGACCTTCCTCCTTACCCTGGAGGCCTGGCACACGATGGGGCTCAGCGAACGGTTGAGTGAAAGGGCAGGAGCGACGCACACAGAACAGCCCTCGTACTTCTTGGCTGCGCGTGTGGGGTGTGGGGCTCAGGTCCTTTTGGACAATGACACCTTACCATGACCCTGACCCCGAGGCAAGGGAATGTACAGCTAACCCGCAGATCAGAAAGAAGCCCCAGGGGTCTGGGGCGGGGGGCTGAGAAAACACCAGAGGATAAGGGGGTAGAACAGTCAGGGCATCTTGCATCTTTCAGCCTCTAGAGTGACAGCCAAAAAGAACCAAGAAAACAGGGGCCATGGGGCTGGGGGTGGGGGAAGGTAAGCAGCAAACCTTCAGATCCCACCTGACCTTCTCAAAAGGTACCAAAAAAGTAAAAAATAAAAATAAATAAAATGGAGTTCCCGTCGTGACTCAGTGGTTAACGAATCCGACTAGGAACCATGAGGTTGCGGGTTCGATCCCTGGCCTTGCTCAGTGGGTTAAGGATCCGGCGTTGCGGTGAGCTGTGGTGTAGGTTGCAGACGTGGCTCGGATCCCGCATTGCTGTGGCTGTGGTGGAGGCCGGCGGCTACAGCTCCTGTTAGACCCCTAGCCTGGAAACCTCCATATACAGCGGATGCAGCCTTAGATAAGGCAAAAAGACAAAAAAAAAAAAAGGTGCCAAAGACCTTGGGGGCAGAGGGGCACACCCACGTGTCAAGGGGATGCCACCTTCCCCTCGACCACGGATGGAGCTCAGCTGGTGCCCCTACGCTGCACCCACCCTCACCCTCCCATGGGACCCCTTCTGTTTGCCTCCGGCTGGTCTGTTTCCCTCAGCAGGTTCCCATGAACGGTGCCAGCTTCAGGCTGGCTTGGGTGATCTGGGAGACATGTGGACCACAAGGTCATAACCGTGACCTGTAACCTGAGGGTCCCCCCCCCCCAGCCGCCCCGGCCACTCCCGAGGGCATCCTCAGCGAGGTCATGGACTGTTCCAGAGAAGTTTGCTCCGGAGTGTCACCTGATGCCAGGCAGTGGATCACGGACTCTCAGCTGATGGGTGGCCAAGGGCTCAGATGCCAATCATGTGGGACGGCCAGGACCCTCGGGGATACAGAGGCTGGGGGCGCTGAGGAAGGGGCACCCGCAGCTTGGGAACAGAGGGGACATAGAGGGTAGAGGCCAGCATCACCCTACCATCGTCATGACCCCACCCACAGCCACGGACATGCCGCCAAACACACGCACTGTCACCGTCACACCCCAGACACAGGTACGTCCACGCACACAACCCCACAGGCACAAGCACGTCCCCATCAACGCATTCCTAGCACACGTACACACACGCATGTCCACACACACATCATGATTTGCCACACCAGGCACGTCTGCACAGGAAGAAGGGCCAGATGCCCCTGAAATATCTCCTGATCCACCCTCTGACACCCCACCCCACACTGGCCATTCTTCTCCACATCAGCCATGTTTTCCAACCCCAAGAATCTGCTAGAGGAGTTCCCACTGTGGCTCAGCGGGTTAGGTTAACCCAACAAGTATCCATGAGAATGTGGGTTTGCTCCCTGGCCTCACTCAGTGAGTGGGTTAAGGATCTGGTGTTGCCGTGAGCTGTGGTGTAGGTTGCAAACGTGGCTTGGATCCTGCACTGTTGTGGCTGTGGTGCAGGTCGGCAGCTGCAGCTCTGAACCAGCCCCTAGCCTGGGAACTTCCATATGCCATGGGTGGGGCACTAAAGAATTAAAAGAAAGAAAGAAAGAAAGAAAGAAAAGAGAAGAAATAAGAGGAAAAAAAAGAATCTGCTGGAAATTCTGAAGGTGGTAGCCTGGTTCTCCTGCCCCCATAGAGTCAGGATTCACCTGCCCAGGCCACGTGGACCCTTCCCCTGTATCTGACCCCCAGCCTCCCTTGCTGACATGGACCACAGCCTGGCCCCCTCCCACGGGCTGCCTGGAGAAATGCAACCTCCCGGCCATGCTCTCCTGGCACACCCTGGCACTGCCAGCTCTGGTGTCACTTCTGGAGACTGGAGTCTGCCATGAAAAACCTCGGTGAGCTGAGCCATTAGGGAGCAAGATGTAAAAAAGCACATATTCAGAAGCTCAGCCCCAAACGATGTCACCTAAAAGTCAAAAACACAGCCTCCAACTGAGTCCCGCCCCACCCCATGGCTGAGCCCTGACACCAAACCAGCCAAAGATGAAGGCGGCACTTCAGTAAGAGATTGTCCATCAAACCTGGGGACAGCCTGAGCCTGCACCACAGACCTGACCCTGACCCCGACCGCAACCTGAGGCCTGATCCTAAACCCCAAATGAATGCTAATAAGACTTGATCGTGACCACAAACTGGGTCCTGATCCTGACACCAATAACGAACACTGATCCATTCACAGCCTGGGCTCTGACCCCAGACTGAGCTGTTCCTCTAAGTCCAGAATAAGCTATCTCAGACACCATCTATAAACTGAACCTAGATCCAAAGCTTAATGACCCTGGTCTTGACCCCAGAATGAACCCTTATCGCGGGCCAAACTTGAGCCCTGACCTTGACCCCCAGCCTGAGCTCTTATCCTCTCGCAGAATGAACTCTTTCCACAGCAATAGGCTGAGCCCTGACCCTGGCCCCAGGCTGAGGACGAGTCTTGACTGCAGACCAGCCCTGATCCTGATCAAAGCCTGAGGCCTCGCCATGAGCCAGTCCTCTCAGAAAACTCTGCCTTTATTCGCAGGAGGAACAGTCCTCACCTCCCTTTCCCAAGGACAGGAGGCCCCAGCGGAAGCCCAGCAAGATCTGGAGATGTTTCCACCCGACAGCCTTGGCGACGTGGCAGGAGGCCAGAGACCATCCTTCTCATTTTGCAGGTGAGGAAACCGATTCCCGGGGAGGCTTAACTTGGTCCATGTGGTTCCACTAAACAGAACTGGAACAAAAAGGCAGGAGCTGGAGGGAGAGAGATTTCAGAAAACTTCCCTAAATTCTGGGCTGGGCAAGGACAGAACGAGCCGCGTGCAGAGGCCTGAGGTCCGTGTCGCCGGAGGTGTGCCAGCAGAGGCGGGTGACTTGTTGGCTGGTGCCACGGAGAGGCCCACAGGGAAGGGAGAGGCCCCTTGCTCAGAGGACCCCTCTTAGCCCTGAGATGTCAAAGCGGCTTCACGCCTCGTTCGGGTGCTCTGAGCGCTTCCTCCCAACCCAGCAGTCCCCTAGATGCAGCCCAGGTGGCCAGACCTGGAAGGCCCAGCGTCCCAGCATCTGGAGAGGGAGAGACCCAGCCCAACCAGATGGGACCAGACCACCCCCATTCTCCACTCAGGCTCTTCTCACTACATGGTCTGGACCGGGTGTAGATGGGATTCAAGACCCACCTCGCCAAGCTGGCGTTGGGCACTGTCCCTCTGCGGCAGTGCCAGGCTCTCTGTCCCAGGGTCAGTCCCCGTTCCGCCCCAGCTCCGATGTACACACCCAGGACTGGGGGGACACGCCACCATTCTCAAAATGCCAGGGCAACCTTTCTTGGCCATTCTCCCTGCCGAACGCCCCAAGACCGAGAGACGCGAAGCAGCCGGCCCTGGGTGGCACAGCCAGGCTGGAGCACATGGGGAGGCGGACCCCAGACCCTGCCACCTGCCCCCTCGCACAGCCCCACAGCTGCCCTAGGAGGACTGGAGGATGGTGGGGGGACCTGGTGCCAGGCGGCAGAGGCTGAGGTAGGGGGCTGGATGGCCCCTTGCGCTGCCGCCCCCCAGGCACCGCAGCCTGGCTCCATCCACCGGCCGCCCAGCTGCTGCCACATCCGCCCGAGCCCAGACATCAATCCACACCAGGGCCGTTGCTCCCTCTTTCTTTTCTGCCCTCCTCTTCCCTCCCCATCTCGTGTCTTTTTTTTTTTTCTTCTTCTTCTCCTCTCTCTCTTCCAACATGTCATTACAGTAGAAACAAAAAGCGCGGGGACAATGCGGGCATTGACGACGGCCCCCTCCCGGCCCCCTCCCCCCACGGTGCGTGCCAGCACTCTTTCCACCCGCCCAGGGCTGGAACCGCTGCCAAAGGAGCCCTGCTAATAAACAAGAGGAACCAGATAAACCAGGAACACAATAGAGGGATTTGTTGCACTTAGAATGGTGGGAACAATGTCAACGTCGCGCGCAGCTGCTTCTAAGCCCCCACCCCACCAAGTCCTGCCAAGCAGCCCCCTCGTCCTCCAGCCCCTCTGATTTATGAAAGGTCAGAGGGCATCATGGCTAAAGGGCCCCTTCCTCACATCCCTCGTTAACCCTTCGGACACAATGGTCCCTTCTCTGGGAGGTGGCGAGTGGGGGCGGGTGTCATGAACAGCACTTCCTGGAGCATCGTGGGGCTGGCTGGCCGAGGTGCTGAGGGAGGAGGAGCAGCCTCCAAGATGCCTTCAGGCCAGGGGCTTTGTCTGGAGTCACAGCCTTATTGGCCAAGGCCTTTTGCTTAGTGACCCCCTAAGGTGTGGCCAGAGCCACAGCTGGGTCTATAAGATGGCGACCCAGGCTGCCGGCCAAACAGTGCTTTCAGGGCAAAAGATTTATTGGCCGATGACCCAGCTGGGGCTGAGTTCCTCACTAGATGCCGGGGTGGGTATGAGGGTAAGCCAGACACTGTTCCCGGGTTGGGGAAGCACAGGTGATGGGTGCGTGGGAGTCCAGTGTGGGCCCGACACTGCTGGTGCTGGGCAGGTCACTGGGGGGGACAGTCATGGGAGAGTTCCTGGGGAGGTGATGCTTGAGCTAAGGAGGCAGTGCAAGCATGATGGCTGTCATATTCAACTGCTTTGGGATGGATATCCGAAATTAGGCATCTAGGGAGTTCCCTCTGTGGCACAGCAGCTTAGGTCACTGCAGAGGTGTGGCTTCAATCCCTGGCCTGGGGAACTTCCATATACCACAGGTGCAGCCATTAAGAAAAATTAAATATAGGAGTTCCCATTGTGGTGCAGCAGAAAAAAATCTGACTAGTAACCATGAGGTTTCAGGTTTGATCCCTGGCCTCGATCAGTGCGTTGGGGATTAGGCGTTGCAGTGAGCTATGGTGTAGGTCGCAGATGAAGCTCGGATCCGACGTTGCTGTGGCTGTGGGGTAGACAGGTGGCTGTAGCTCCAATTCGACCCCTAGCCTGGGAACTTCCATATGCCGCAGGTGTGGCCCTAAAAAAGCAAAAAAATAAATTAATTAATTAAATATAGAATAAATGATTTTTTTTTTTTTAGAAGTCCCCGTCGTGGCTCAGTGGAAACGAATCTGACTAGGAACCATGAGGTTGTGGGTTTGATCCCTGGCCTCGCTCAGTGGGTTAAGGATTTGGTGTTGCTGTGAGCTGTGGTGTAAATTGCAGATGCAGCTCGGATCTTGCGTTGATGTGGCTGTGGCATAGGCCAGCAGCTATAGTTCTGATTAGACCCCTAGCCTGGGACCCTCCACATGCCGCAGGTGGGGCCCTAAAAAATAAGTCAAAAAGACAAAAAAAGAGATTTTTTAAAAAAATTAGGAATCTGAGATCATGGGAGAGAGGAGTGCTAAATGACCTATTTGGAAGTCTGATCCCCAAATGAACTTCAGCCTGTCTTTCTGCCTTAAAAACAAAACACAAAAAACAAGGAATTCTCTTAGTCCTTTCCCATTTAAGCCCAAATTGGAAGAAGGAAGATGCACAATGTGTAGGAATTCCCCTTCACCCACCTCTCATCTCTGCTGAGCAGGGGCCTCTTGGCCAAACCCTGACCATTCTTATTCTCCATAAAGCATCTCTACCACCCCTGCTGGGTCCCCAGGTCCCTTCCATGGGCACCAACTATTTCTCAAGCAGAAGAAAGTCAGTGTTCAGAATAATCATTAAACTCCAGTCTTTTAGAAAATCATCTTAGCTCGGTCTTCAAAACATATCCAGAATGCCCAATCTCGCTTCTATTTAACATTGCACTAGAAGTGCTAGCCAGTGCAATAAAATAAGAAAATGAAATAAAAGGCATACAGATTGGAAAGGAAGAAGTAACACTACTTTTATTCCCAGGCAACATAATCATCTATATAGAAAATCCTAAATAATCTATAAAAAATCTATAAAAAGTAAGTTTAGCAAGATTGCAAAATATATCGGTATACCAAAAAATCAATTATTTTTTTACTGACAAAAACAGCAGGAAATTTAAAAAATTTACATATTATTTAAAATAAAACCAGAAATGTGAAATATTTAGGGATGAATTTATATAGCAAACACATGGTATAATGACACTGAGAAGGACCGAAAAGAAAAGATGTGTCCTGTGTAATTTTGTACAATGGTGTCATTTACTAGATACTATAAAGCAAGAGACAAAAGGAGCCACATACAAATATTAAATGTTAATTGGTAAATTTGTTTATCACAAGACATAGGCTGGCAATTCTGAGTCCATTTTATATGTACACTGTTTGAACAAACAGGTAAATAGTCTGTAGATAATTAGAGCCATATGTCTTACTGTTAGACAAAGAAATCACAAATAATAATGGGGAAAGCCTAGAAAAACCTGTGGTGCTGAAAGTGGGACTTTATTTCTTTCTCCTTGGTTGTGAATTGTACTTAGAGACTCACTTCTAACAGAGCAAGTATCCAAGGGGAAAATAATATCTTTGCAGTGGAGGAACCTGGAAACACAACCTTAACCAAGTGGTCCAAGCTGACATCACCAATAAATAATAAAGTGCATCAATATCATGTTCCCCCTAATATGATGCAATGAGAAAGGCACATCCTCATGTACTTTCAGATTAATAAGAAAATATTAGAAAAGCCCAAATTGAGGGACATTCTACAAACTGCCTGACCAGTACTCTTCAAAAATGTCAAGGTCATGAAACAAGGAAAGACTCCTGAGGAACTGTCACAGCTGGGAGACAACTGGGAGTTCCCTTTGTGGCTCAGTGTTTAGCAAACTTGACTAGGATGCATGGGGATGCGGGTTTGATCCCTGGCCTCGCTCAGTGGGTTAAGGATCCGGTATTGCCGTGAGCTGTGGTGTGAGTCACAGACATGGCTTGGATCTGGCGTTGCTGTGGCTGTGCTGTAGGCCAGCAGCTGTGGCTCCAATTCAGCCCTTTCGCCTGGTAACTTCCATATGCCGTGGGTGTGGCCCTAAAGAGAAGAACAGACTAACACATATGGTCAACTGATTTTCAACAAAGGTGCAAAAGACAAGTCAACAGGGAAAGGAAAAAAAAAAAGAACCTTGACAGTTACCTCACACAATATGAGAAACAAAAAAGCAAAAAACCCCAGCACCTCAACTTCTCCAAACAGGTCACAAACCTAAATGTAAACTCTAAAACTATAAAACTTCCAGAAGAAAATATAGAAAATCTTTGGGACCCTGGTCAGGCAGAGATTTCCTAGATACAACATTAAACATACAACCCATAAGAGATAAAAATTGATAAATTGGACATCCAAATTTAAAATTTTTGCTCTTCTAAAGATACCGCTAAAGAATGAAAAGATAAGCCAAAAACTCCGAGCAAAATATTTGCAAGTCATGCGTCTAACAAAGAACTGTGATCAGAATAAATGAAGAATTCTCAAAACTCAATAATAGGAGTTCCCATCATGGTACAGTGGAAACAAATCCGACTAGGAACCATGAGGTTGTGGGTTCAATCCCTGGCCTCGCTCAGCAGGTTAAGGATCTGGTGTTACCGTGAGCTGTGGTGTAGGTTGCAAAACTGGCTCGGATCTTGCATTGCTGTGGCTGTGGCGTAGGCCAGCAGCTGTAGCTCCGATTTGACCCCTAGCCTGGGAACCTCCATATGCCATGGGTGCAGCCCTAAAAAATAAATAATTTAAAATAAACTCAATAAGAAAAATAACCCCATTTTAAAAATGGGCAAAAGGGAGTTCCCACTGTGGTACAGTGGGTTAAGAACCTAACTGCAGCAGTTCAGGTCCCTGCGTAGGCGTGGGTTTGATCCCTGGACAGGTGCGGTGGGTTAAAGGATCCAGAACTGCCACAACTGCGAGGTATGCCACTTGGATTCTGTCCCCAGCCCGGGAACTTCCATGTGCCAAGGGTGCAGCCATAAAAATAAAGAAATAAAAACAGGCCAACGATTTGAAGAGAGACTTCACCAAAGAAGATACACAGAGGACAAATAAGTGCAAGAAAAAGATATTCAGGATGATTCATCTGCAGAGAAATGACAATTAAAACCCTTACACACTTACTAGCTGGCTAAAATAAAAAGCCTGATCATACCCTGTGCCGTCCAATCTGCAGAGGAAAACAAGTTCTTAGATGCTGCTGGCAGCAACGGAAAACGGTTCAGCCACCTTGGAAAAGGGTTTGATAATTTCTTAAAGGTAAATATACACGTAGCGTACAGCCCAGACATTTCACTCCTAGGTATTTGCCTACTAGAAATGAAAGCGTATGTACACAACGACTTTACATGCAGGTTCACAGGAGATTTATTTGTAACAGACCAAATCTGGAAACAACCCAAATGTCCATCAACAGGTGAAGAGGTAAACAAATTGTGATCTATCCATACAATAGAATAGTCTTCAGTAATAAAAAGAATAAACTAGTGATACACGCAACGACAGGTATAAACTCAAAATAATTATGCTGAGTGAAAGAAGACAAGCCAAAAAAAAGGAAGAAAAAGAAAGAGTACACACTGGAGCATTTCATTTAGACACAACTCTAGAAAATTCAGATTAATCTACGGGGATGGAAGTAGATCGTGGTACCCAGGGATGATGGGGTGGGGGCCGAGGAACAGACGACCAAGGGCCCGGAGGAAAGTTCCATAGGTTATTTTCTTGACTGGTTATGGGTTTACACGTGTGTGTGTGTGTGTGTGTGTGTGTGTGTGTGTGTGTGTCAAACTCATCAAAATGCACATTTTAAATATGTGCCGTTTATTTATTTATTTTGCTTTTTAGGGCCGCACTGCGGCATATGAAGGTTCCCAGGCTAGGGGCTGAATCGGAGCTACAGCTGCCGGCCTATGCCACAGTCACAGCAATACAAGATCCGAGCCACTTCTGCAACCTACACCACAGCTCACGGCGGCAAAGCCAGGTCTCCAATCCAATGAGCAAGGCCAGGGATTGAACCCACAACCTCATGGTTCCTAGTCGGATTCATTTCCACTGTACCAAAACAGGAACTCCTGTGCAGTTTATTGTATGTCAACTATGCCTCAATAAAGCTGTTAACAAATAACACTTTTTGGGGGGGTTCTTTTTAGGTCCACACGCATGGCATATGGAAGTTCCCAGGCTAGGAGCTGAATCAGAACTGCAGCTGGCGGCCTACACCACAGCCACAGCAACATCAGATCCAAGCCATGTCTGTGACCTACACCACAGCTCACGGAAATACCAGATCCTTAACACACTGAGCGAAGCCGGGGATCAAACCTGCTTCCTCGTGGATGTTAGTCAGATTCGTTTCCACTGAGCCACGACGGGAAGTCCAACAAATAATAATTTCTTAAAAGGAGAAGCAAACACAGCCAGAAATCTGCCTACTTCTCACAGCCACAGTGGGAGCGCCCTGGCCATCGCTGCCACCACCTGGCCTCTGAACTACCTCGACGGCTTCCTCACGGTCTCCCAGCTCCCGCCTGGGCCCTTGGGCAGTTCTCAGGCCCCACTCACTGCTCCTGGCGGAGGCGGTAGACCCAGGCATGCTCCTACCTTAGGACTTGTGCCGTGACTGCTCCCTCTCTGTCTGGAATGTTGCTTCCCAGACACCCATATGCCCAACTACCTAGGAAGCCTCAGGTCTTCACTCAGGCATCCGCGTGCTCAGGGTTCATTACTCTGCAAGTATGCACAGGGCCTGCTAGCCCATGTGCGCGGCCCATGGCACGGAGCAGAGCCCCTGGATCCGTCTTCTTGGGAATCAGAGGTCCCTTGGCGCCCACTCTGTTGCCCCCCAACCAGGACCCCCTGGGAGGCATTGCTCCGGTCCTCATCCTCCAGTTGTGGAAGCGGATCTGGAGATGCAGGGGCTGCTCCACGCTTCGAGCCCAGCCTGACCCCAGGCCTTTGACCGCCAGGTGCTTAAGCTTCCTCCTGCCTCTCTGCTGCCAAGGCTCCTGCACCTCTCGCCACCTCCTCTGGGCCCAAGGCCTTCCTTTTTCTGGCTCATTCTCATAGATCAGGCCTCTGGGTGCCCCCTCCTGCCTGGCAGCCATGCGTCCAGCCCCTTGAGGTCTGCCCTAGCCCCGAGTCTGCTCCCCTCGGCCCCCACCGCTGCGCTCTCAGGAGGTGCCGTCCGGGTGGGCGTGGTCAGCAGACCCGTGAGGAGAGGGCGGGGCCCGCTGTCCCGTGCTCACAGTGCCCCCCCCACAGGCTCCCCGGCTGCCCGCTGCTGTGCACTGGACCTGGAGTCAGGAGTCAGTTTCAAGTTCCTAACTGCTGATCACCACTGGTGACCTCAGGCACATCTTTTGCCCTCTCTGGCCCTCTTGGTTTTAGTCACTGAAAGTGGAGTGCTTGTAACTAGTAAAACCCAAGTCCTTCCAGAGTTTTCGAGCCTATGCCTTCCTGGAACATCTAGAAGACAGGAGCAGGGCATGCTGCAGGAGCTTGAACAGTGGTCCCAGGTCAGGCCACTGCTCTTTCCTTCCTTCCTTCCTTCCTTCCTTCCTTCCTTCCTTCCTTCCTTCCTTCCTTCCTTCCTCTCTCTCTTTCCCTCTCTCTCTCTCTCTCTCTTTCCTTCCTTCCTTCTTTCTTCCTTCCTTCCTTCTTTCCTTCCTTCCTTCCTTCCTTTCTTCCTTTCTTTCTTTCTTTTCTTGGTCTTTTTAGGGCATATGGAAACTCCCAGGTCGAATCAGAGCTGCAGCTACCGGCCTCTGCCACAGCCACAGCAATGCAGAATCTGAGCCGTGTCTGCGATCTAACAGCTCACACCAACACTGAGCGAGACCAGGATCGAACACGCGTTCTCATGGATACTGGTCAGGTTTGTTACCGCTGAGGCACAACGGGGACTCCAGGCCACTGCCCCTTCCAAGGCTCTTTCCAATCCTGGTGTCCCTTTTTTTTTTTTTGGTCACAGCCATGGGCTTGATGTGGGATCTGTTCCCAGACCAGGAATTGAACCTGAGCCACAGCAATGAAGTGCCAAGTCCTGACCACTAGACCACCAGGGAACTCCCTCGGGTGTCATTTTAATTTCAATTCTTCAAGGTGAGGAAGGACGGCCCCAGGATGCCCATGATGCCGAAGAGGAAGCTGGGGCTCAGCGAGGTGACGGACCTCCTGAGGACCACGGCATAAACAGAAGTGATGGGGCTGGGACCTGAGTCACAGGTCTGTCCCTTGCCCTCCACTACCTCCGCCCTGAGCCAGGCCCTTCCTGGAGGGGCCCGTGTGGGTGGAGCATATGGGGTAGGAAGCTGTGCGTCCAGACCAGTGCTCCTCCAGTTCATTGAAGGAAAGTACAAACTTTAAAAAATAATGATAACAATCCTTTGTGGACCAGTACTTTTATAAAATACAATAAAAATGAATTACTAAAAATGGATCATTCTGTTGGAAATTGCAGCTACGCCACATTGTCACGCCAATTTCTAAGGTCTGTACTTATCTAAGACCTGTATTAGCCCTCGGGGAAGCTCCCAGTCCGTAGACCTCACTTGGAGGGGTGCTGCCCTAGATTTCTTCATTTCAGTTGCTAGGACCCCCCCCCAATCCCTATTTTGCCTGACAGCCTTTCACCCTGCCACCTACACAGACCAGCCGGTCACCAACCACCTTCCATCCCAAGGCCCCCTGGACACAGCCCCGCCCCCTCCAGCCCCCCAGGCCGGTATCCTGCTCTCCCGTCTTTGCTCTTGTCCCCCCATCCCTCTGCCAAGCCAAGATGAGCTTGTAAACGCTCTGTAGTGCCCCGTCACCCCTGAGCTGAAACTCTTCACTGAAATCCAAGCCCTTCTGGTTCTCAAAGGGCCACCGTAACCGGCCTTGCGGACTCGCCTCCCGCATCTCTCGCTGCATCCTCCCCACACATCGGACCGCCTGCTGAGAGCGCCCCGGCCCCAAGGCCTTTGGGTGTTTTCAGCTACATGTTCCCCACTCCCTCTGCCCCAGCGTTTCCTCCCCCAGAAGCCTTCCCCGAAGACGTCTGGGCTTCTCGCCTCCCTCCTCCAAGCTCCAGCAGCGCTTCTGCCAGCCACTCAGCTAGAAATCAGGTCCCCACCTAGCTCTGTTATCAGTTCTGCAAGTGAATGTGCTCTCAACGCGGGACCCTGTAAACAGCTGCTCAGAGATCCTCAAAATCCCCGCAACACAAAGCCCTGTAGGACGTGAGTACCCACTCAAAACCATTTTTTTTTTCTTTTTGCCTTTTCTAGGGCTGCACTCGCGGCATATGGAGATTCTCAGGCTAGGGGTCAAATCGGAGCTGTAGCCGCCGGCCTGCGCCACAGCCACAGCAACGCAGGATCCGAGCCGCATCAGCAACCTACACCACAGCTCACGGTAACGCCGGATCCTTAACCCACTGAGCAAGGCCAGGGATCGAACCCGCAACCTCATGGTTTCTAGTCGGATTCGTTAACCACTGAACCATGACAGGAACTCCCCAGAACAATTTTTTGTTTTTATTTTTATGGCCGCACCTGCGGCATATGGAAGTTCCCAGGCTAGGGGTTGAATCAGAGCTGTAGCTGCTGGCCTTCGCCACAGCCACAGCAACGCGGGATCAGAGCCACATCTGCAGTCTACACCACAGCTCACAGCAACGCCGGATCCTTAACCCACTGAGCGAGGCCAGGGATCAAACCCGCATCCTCATGGTTACTAGTCGGATTCGTTTCCACTGCGCCACAAAGGGAACTCCCAATCTTCGGTTTTTAATGCAAGACTTTTTTTCTTTAGACACAGCAAGCCTAGTCTCTCTCACGGAAAATTAAAATTTGAAATGTTAAGGGACTTGTCCACAGCCACACCCTCATGAGCATCAGAATCAGGATTCCAACTCAGTTCTGTTGGCCTCTGGTTTGCATATCCGCAGTGTGTATTCATTTGCTGATGGTAAAGGCATACCAGGAAAGCACACGTTTAGGCCAAAAAGCATTAAATATGAGAAAATGGACTTAATAAAGCTAAAACTAAACATAATAAAGATATAAAAATATAAATACTTAAGCACCAGATAACATAGTGTCAACATTCATTAAGTGGAAAGTGTAGAAGATTTAAGGAGAAAGGGAAGCATGCTGGGAAGAGAAGATTTAAACAGCTTCGTTTGGTCCCTGACAGAGCCAGTGAGCAAAAGTAAATGACAGCCTGGAACAGCTTGCTGTCCAAGAAGCTGATATAAACCCAGACGCTCAGATACACGCATGAGCCCCAAACCTCTACCCCGACCTCCACCTAGAGACAGGCTCACCCACTGTGCATGTTCACACAGCTGCACACACACGGGCATCAACGTGTGGCAACGTTTACCGCAAACTGTTACCCTTCTTTTAACAACGGGATTAAGACTGGGTTTTACTTGTTTCTTTTTGTTTCTCTGTATTTTCTTTTCCTTCCTTCCTTCCTTTCTTTCTTTCTCTCTCTCTCTTTCCTTTCTTTTCTTTCCTTCCTTCCTTCCTTCCTTTTTTCAGGTCGCACTTGCGACATATGGAGGTTCCAGGCTAGGGGTCTAATCGGAGCTACAGCTGCTGGCCTACACCACAGCCACAGCAACCAAGATCCAAGCCAGATCCAAGCCGAGTTTGAGAACTACACCACAACTCATGGCAACTCTGGATCCTGAACCCACTGAGCAAGGCCAGGGACCAAACCCACAACCTTATGGTTCCTAGTTGGATTTGTTTCTGCTGCGCCATGACGGGAACTCCTGTTTCTCTGTATTTTCTAATTTGTCTAAATATCACTTACATATTTTTTTCTTGACATTTTTTTAAAATGCAAGGCGCTTAGGACTATGGTTAGTTGAAGGATCACATGATGCAGATCTCAGCTGAATGAAGCCTGCCTCCCATTGTAAGGATTCATCCAGGAGATACATCTTTTTTTTTTTTGCCTTTTGTTATTTTAGGGCCGCACTCGCAGCATGTGGAGGTTCCCAGGCTAGGGGTCTAAACGGAGCTGTAGCCACTGGCCTACGCTGCAGCCACAGTAATGCAGGATCCGAGCTGCGTCTCAACCTACACCACAGCTCACGGCAGCACCGGATCCTTAACCCACGGAGCAAGGCCAGGGATCGAACCCGCAACCTCATGGTCCCTAGTCGGATTCATTAACCACTGCGCCATGACGGGAACTCCCAGGAGATACATCTTGAAAATGCCAGGCCCACAGTGAGCAGTCTGGGACCTGCAGGTGTCTGTATTACCACCTGTTTCCAGCATCTTTCGCTCTAGCCACCACCTGATCAGTTCTCCAACCTCCCCTCCTCTCCTCTCCCCACCCTGGCCCTGTCCCAGCACAGATCCTCAACATCTTTCACCTGGATTAACATCTCAGCCTCCCAAGTGGCCTCCCTGCCTCCAGTCTCATCCAGCACCTCCCTCCCCTCCCCCCAGCATGCATCTTCTGTGATGCTCTGAGAGTGAGCTTAAAAAAAAAAAAGGCTGGAGTTCCTGCTGCGGCACAATGGGACTGGCTGCCTCTTGGGAGCTCTGGGAAGCAGATTTGATACTAGTCCTGACACAGTGGGTTAAAGATCCAGTGTTGTCACTGCAACAGCTCAGGTTGCTGCTGTGGTGCAGGTTCGATCCCTGGCCCAGGAACTTCCACATGCCACTTGGCGCAGCCAAAAAAAAAATAAAATGTACCCACATCACACACTAAACATAATCATTTGGCTATAAACAAATTTTAAGGAATTTTTGTCATTCTTCATTTGCATTTTTGATTAATTTCCATTTTGCTCTTTTCTTGGCTATTTTGTTTTATTTTTATTTTTTAAATTTTCTTCCAGCTTCTTTTCTTTCTTCTTTCTTTCTTTCTGTCTGTCTGTCTCTTTTTTACTGTTTCTTGGCCACCCTGAGGCATATGGAGTTTCTGGGCCAGGGATAAGATCCAAGCTGCAGTTGCGACCTACACCCCTGCCACAATGCCAGACCCTTAACCCACGCTGCCAGGCTGGGGAATCGAACCTTCGCTCACCACTCCAGAGAGGTCTCCAATCCCATTGCACCATAGTAGGAACTCCTCCAACTTATTTTTTTAATTGAAATATAGTTCATTCACAACATTGCCTTAGTTTCAGGGGTACAACAAAGTGCTTCAGTTACACGTACGTACACCTTTTTTTTTTTCAGATTCTTTTCCCTTATAGGTTATTACAAAGTACTGAGTACAGTTCCCTGTGCTTTCTTCACATATTTTGGAACTAGAGATTTTTTCCTTTAGTTCTCAAATATTTTGATGGGCCAGTCAATAGCCTCCCCTGCCAAAAGTTAAGAAGACCCCCCTGGGAGTTCCCGTCCTGGCACAGTGGAAAAGAATTTGACTAGGATCCATGAGGATGTAGGTTCGATCCCTGGCCACGCTCAGTGGGTTAAGGATCCAGTGTTGCTGTGAGCTGTGGTATAGGTCACAGACACGGCTCAGATCTGGAGTTGCTGTGGCTGTGGTGTAGGCTGGCAGCAACAGCTTCGATTAGACCCCTAGCCTGGGAACCTCCATATGCCATGGGTGCAGCCCTAAAATGACAAAAGAAAAAAAAACAGAAGAAGACTCCCTCCCGGTGCTGTCTCCCTGCTATGCTGACACTACTGGGTACTGTGAGCTGGGTGTTTATCTACTTATCTCCTCCTCAGGACCATGAACCTCAGGGTCAAAGGGCAGTGCTTGATTCCTCTCTGTGTCCTTGGTGGCCAGCAGACAGCCAGCATGGAGCAGGCACTGTCCACGGATTGAGTAAATTCATGAATTCCCTAAAATTCTATCTTTCATCTCTGTGAATCTAAGACAACACATATTTATTTACAGATGTGTCAGCTGTATCTCTATAAAATATTTCTGTCATTTGTATCTGTTCTCTCCAAACATCTCTGTTCATGTCACACTGTGTGAGCATCCAGCATGAGTGCAGCTGAGAGCCTGCATGTGTCACCTCTCCTAGGTCTCATGACAACTCCATGAACTAGATCCTAATATCCCCAATTGACAGATAAGGAAACTGAGGTTCAGAGCAGGGAATTAGCTTGCAAGTAGGAGGTCGCAGAGTGAAGAAATGAACTCAGGAGTGTCTGACTCCCTGACCTCCGACCTCCCTCACCACCCCTCCCTCGCTGGCCCCAGGGCCCAGCCATCACTCCTCACTCACTCCACATCCACTGCTCTGCTTCCAGGCACAACGCAGACATTGCCTCCGTCTATACACTTTATCTTGCCAGCAGTGGGGTTGTTTCAACCATTGCCCAGTTCGATCCCATAAATGTTTATTGAGTACTATGTGCCAAGCATCAGGCTGAGAACTAGAGCTAAAATAATGAATGCCAAGGTCACCAGTCTATGAGCTCCTCAAGGGCAGGAACTCAGTCCAGAGCAGAGAGACCGTGGGACCTCATCAGCCTGTCCTTCACTTTGAAGCTGTTGGAGGATGTCACCATCAAACACTGGCCCCCAAGCCTCAGTAAATTTCTCAAATTTAAGAAAATTGAGATCATATCAAGCATATTTGTCTGACCACAGTGCTTTGAGACTAGGAAACAACCACAAGAACAAAACTGTAAAAACAGAAACACGTGGAAGTTAAACAATATGCTGCTAAAAAGAAACAAGAGATCACTGAAGAAATCAAAGAGGAAAAAGAAAAACAAACATAGAGACAAATGACAACAAAGACACAATGATCCAAAGCCCATGGGATGCAGCAAAAACAGTTCTCAGAGAGAAGTTTATAGCAATATAATCTCACCTCAGGAAACAAGAAAAATCCCAAAGAAACAAACTAACCTTACACTTAAAGCAACTAGAGAAAGAACAAACAAAACCCAAAGTTAGTGGAAATAAAGAAACCATAAAGATCAGAGCAGAAATAAATGAGATAGAGATGAAGAAAACAATGGAAAACAATGAAACTAAAAGCTGGTTCCCTGAAAAGAGCAACAAAATTGATAAACCCTTAGTGAGACTCATCAAGAAAAAAAAGGGAGAGGGCTCAAATCAATAAAAGGAGAAATGACAACCAACAACACAGAAATTCAAAGGATCACAAGCGACTACTACTAGCAACTATATGCCAATAAAATGGACAACCAAGAAGAGGTGGACAAATTCGTAGAAAGGTCAACCTTCCAAGATAGAACCAGGAAGAAAAAGGAAATATGAACAGACCAATCACACGTTCTGAAATTGAAACTGTGATTTTAAAACTTAACAAAAAACAAAAGCCCAAGACCAGATGACTTCACAGTTAACATTTAAAGAAGAGTTAACACCTATCCTTCTGAAACTCTTCCAAAAAATTGCAGAGTTCCCTAGTGGCCTAGTGGTTAAGGACTCAGCATTGTCACTGCTGTGGCTCAGATGTGATCCCTGGCCTGGGACTTCTGTATTCCATGGGTGTGGCAAAAAGAAAGAAAGAAAGAAAGAAAAATTGCAAAGGAAGGAATATTCCCAAGCTTATTTTATGAGGCTATTGATTAATATAGATGCAAAAATCATCAACAAAATATTAGCAACCTGAATCCAATAATACATTGTTTGTCTTTTTTTTTTTTTTTTTTTTTTTTTTTTTTT
>PVHT021183617.1:6517218-6532873 GCA_004024745.2 Catagonus wagneri
TTTTTTTTTTTTGGTCTTCTGTTGTCTTTAGGGCCACACCTGCAGCATGTGGAGGTTCCCAGGCTAGAGGTCTAATCGGAGCTGTAGCTGCCAGCCTACACCACAGCCACAGCAACATCTGTGACCTACACCACAGCTCAAGGCAACGCTGGATCCTCAACCCACTGAGTGAGGCCAGGGGTCGAACCCACAACCTCATGGTTCCTTGTTGGATTCGTTAACCACTGAGCCACGATGGGAACTCCCTGTTTGTCTTTTTTTTTTTTTTTTCCAATAATACATTGAAAGGATCATATCCCATAACCAAGTGGGATTTATCCCAGGGAATACAAAGATTCTTCAATATATGCAAATCAATCAGTGTGGTACACCACTTTAACAAACTGAAGAATAAAAGCCATATATCATCTCATAGATGTAGAAAAAGGTTTTGACAAAATTCACACCCATTTTTGATAAAAACTCTCTAGAAAGTGCGCAGAGAGGAAACCTACCTCAACATAATAAAGGTCACATATAACAAGTCCACAGCTAACATCATTCTCAGTGGTGAAAAGCTGAAAGCCCTTTCTACTAAGGTCAGGAACAAGACAAGGATGTCCACCTTCACCACTTTTATTCAACAGTTTGGAAGTCCTAGCCACGGCAATCAGGGAAGAAAAAAGAGATAAAAAGAATCCGAACTGCAAAAGAAGTAAAACTGTCATTGTTTGCAGGTGACATGATACTATACATAGAATATCTTAAAGATATAGCCAGAAAACTACTAGAGCTCATCAATGAATCTGGTAAAGTTTCAGGATACAAAATAAGTGCAGAGAAATCTCTTGCATTCCTGTATACTAATAATGAAAGATCAGAAGGAGAAATTAAGGAAACAATCCCCTTTACAATAACATCAAAAAGAATAAAGTACTAGGAATAAACCTTCCTAAAGAGGCTAAAGACCTGTACTCTGAAAACTGTAAGACACTGATGAAAGAAATCAAAGATGACACAAGTGCGTGGGAAGACACACCACTCTCTTAGATTAGAAGAATCAGCAGTGTCAACATGACCATATTCCCCAAGGCAATTTACATATTCAGCACAATCCCTATCAAACTACCAACTGCATTTTTCACAGAATTAGATCAAAAAAATTTTTAAATTTGTATCAAAACACAAAAGACCATGAATAGCCAAAGCAAGTTTGAGAAAGAAGACTGGACCTGGAGGAATAAGGCTCCTCGAGTCCAGACTTTACTACAAAGCCACAGTCATCAAAACAGTATGGTACTGGCACAAAAATAGAAATATTGATCAGTGGAACAGACGAGAAAGCCCAGAAATAAACCCACGCACATATGGTCAATTAATCTATGACAAAAAAGGCAAGAAGACAGCCTCTTTGATAAGTGGTGCCAAGAAAACTGGACAGCGACATGTAAAAGAATGAAATTAGAACACTCTCTAGCACCATACACAAAAATAAATTCAAAATGGTTAAAGACCTAAACATAAGATCGGACACTGTAAAACTCTTAGTGGAAAATATAGGCAGAACACTCTTTGACATAAATCACAGCAGTATCTTTTTTGACCTACCTCCTGGAGTAATGAAAATGAAAATAAAAACAAATAGATGTAATTAAGCTTAAACGGTTTTGCACAGCAAAGGAAACTCTAAACAAAGCTAAAAGGCAACACCAGAATGGGACAGAAATCTTCACAAAAGAAGTGACGGACAAAGGATTAATCTCCAAAATATACAAATGTCTCATACAGCTTTATACCAAAAAAACCAAGCAACCCAATTAAAAAATGGTCAGAAGATCTAAACAGACATTTCTCCAAAGACACATGAAAAGATGCTCAATATCAATAACTATTAGAGAAATGCAAATCGAAACTACAATGAGATGTCACCTCATATGGATCAGAATGGCCATGAAAAGTCTACAAAAAATAAGTGCGGGAGATCGTGTAGAGAAAAGCGAATTCTCCTACACTGTTGGTGGGAATGTAAATTGGTAACAACTACTGTGGGAGACAGTATGGAAGTTCCTTAAAAAACTGAAAACAGGGAGTTCCTGTTGTGGCTCAGCTGGTTAAGAACCAGACATAGTCTCTGTGAGGATATGGGTTCAATCCCTGCCTCACTCAGTGGGTTAAGGATCTGGCGTTGCTGCAAGCTGCAGCATAGGTGACAGATGCAGCTTGGACTTGCTACAGGTGTGACCTTAAAAAAAACCGAGCAAGCAAAAAAAAAAAGACTAAAAATAGCACTGCCATATGATCCAGTAATCCCATTCCTGGGCATATGTCCAGAGAAAACCATAAGTCAAAAATCATGTACTCCAGTGTTCATCACAGCTCTTATTTACAATAACCAAGACATGGAAGCAACATAAATGTCCATACACAGAGGACTGGATAAAGAAAATATGGTGCATATATACAATGGAATATTACTCAGCCATAAAAAAGAATGAATTAATGCCATTTTGCAGCAACATGGGTAGATATAGAAATTCTCATACTAAATGAGGTAAGTCAGACAAATCTGAGAAAGACAGATATCATACGAGATCATGAATATGTCGAATCTAATGAAAAGTGATACAAAAGAACTTCCAAAGCAGAAACAACCTCAAAGATTTTTGAAATGAATTTTATGGTTACCAAAGGGGAAACATGGGTGCGGGGAGGGATAAAGAGGGGGTTGGGCCTGACATACGTCCACTACTACATATAAAAGGGACAGGTAAGCGGACCTACTGCATAGCACAGGGTGACCTACTCAATACTATGCAATAACCTACATAGGAAGAGAATCTGAAAAGGAATGGATAAATGTCTGTACATAACTGATTTACTTTGCTGTACACCTGAAACTAACACAACTTTGTAAGTCAACTATACTCCAAAAAAAAATGTATTAAAAAAAAAAACAAAACACCGGCCCCACCTCCCAAGCTGGGCGGGGAACCCCTGGGCCACCCCACTTCTCAGTCATGTTGAGTCTGTCCCTCTGGGAGGGGCCTCAGTCCAGCAGCCTCTGGCCCCCAGGCTCCTACCGGGGGTTTGTTAGAGAAGCCCGGGCGACAGGCCTGGCCCATCTGCTGTCTTCCTCCCAGGGTCTCTAGGCCAGAGGGGCCCCAAAGTGGCCCTTCTGATAACCCCTCAAAACATAGAGCACTTTACAGTTTGCAAAAGCTTTTTTTTTTTTTGTCTTTCTAGGGCCGAACCTGTAGCATATGGAAGTTCCTGGGCTAGAGGTCGAATTGGAGCTATAGCTGCCGGCCTACACCACAGCCATAGCAACGTCAGATCCGAGCCGCAGCTGTGACCTACGACGCTGCAGCTTGTGGCAACACTGGATTCTTAACCCCCTGAATGAGGCCAGGATACTAGTCGGGTTCTTAACCCACTGAGCCATAACGGGAACTCCTCTGCCTCCTCTCTTTCGGTTGATCCTCTCTCCATCCCAGCTGGGGTAAGGAATCTTCCACACTCACTTGGCTCCTAGAGGCAGAGTTTGAACTGGGACCCAGGCGCAGACTCCAGCCCCCTATAAGCTCTGTTCACTTCTCGGGACCTCAGAAAGGCCCCTCTCCTTTCTAGACCTCACTTCCCCGTCTCTAACCTAAGGGGATCCAGCTGGACCACCCCTGAGATCCCTTCGGGCTTCAGTCTGCCCAGAGTCCACCCCAGGGAGGAAGCCTGGTCGTGTTACGGAGCAGGAAACCGAGGCCCAGAGCTTTCCAGGGCTCCCACAGCGGCTGTGCACTCTGTCCCCGCACCGCAGTGTCTGGGGCAAAGGCACCGAGTTCCAGCAGGACCAGCGGGGTGAGTCACCAGGGGTGGAACCGATGCTGGCACCTCTGCGGGGGGCGGGGGGAATCTCACACCCACCAAAACCACAGCCCAGGAGCAGCGGCCATGGGATGCCTAGGGTTTGTCCAAGACACAGCCTGCCCGGAGCGGATTCAGGCAGTCAAATGGTGCGCAGGTGTGCCTCTCAGCCCGCGGGCAGCGGGTGCCGCCGCCCAGACCTCCAGGAACAATGATAATCACAATACAAATAACAACAGCGCTCGGAGGTCTGCTGTTGGGTCAGGTACCGTACACCTGTTACCCCCCTCGCCGGGCGTCAAAGCTGCCAGCTGAGTGTCACATGACCCTATTTCGAGATGAGACCCCAGAGGCTGCAGAGACCAAAGCCCCCATCACGGAGGCAGGGCGCCCCGCTCTGACGGCCCAGAGCCCGCGTCCTTTCACCTTCCACGGGCAGCTACAGCCCAGTGGCCTGGGAGGCCCTAAGCGGGGTGAAGTCAGGGCACTGGGCCGAGAGGTAGGTGACCCAAGGGCAGGCGGGTACCTTCCTGGGCCTCAGCCTGCAGGTCTACAAAGCCAGGAGTTTGACCTGGAGCTCCTCCGAGGCCCTTCCTTAGGCCACGACATTCAGATGCCTGAGAGGCCGGCAGGACGTCACTCAGAGACTGCGGCTGAAGCTGACACAGGTGGAGGAGGCTGGGACCCTGCGGTGGCCGAAGCGCCCCGGTGGCCGCCACAGGCCTGCAGTGGAGGGTGCCTGGTGTCGCCAGGCAGGAATGTGTCTGAGCTGGACCTGGAGCCAGACCACTGGCCTCTGGGACAGAGGGTCCAACTCCAGGGCCCACGCTGGCCTCCACCAGCACCGGGCTCAGCGCTGTTTCCAGAGAGAAGATGAGGGACCCTCAGGCAAACATGGATGCAGAGTGGGGGGCACCCAGGAGAGCAGGCCCGATGGCCGCCCTGACAGGCCCACGGCCTGGGCTGGGCTCCGGGCCTCAGGGGAGACCGTCACGTGGAGGTGGAGGGTGCAGCCATTCTGGGAAAGAGGGACGAGAAGGAGGAGACCCCGGGTGAGGGCATGAATGGGGGGGGTCTCCACCCCAATGGGGCCGGGGGGACATCAGCGACGAAAAGCAGGACTCCCACCTTAGGGCCGTGGACCCACCCGCCAGGGCGGGCGCCTGTTCCCTGTCGGACCCTGTGCCCTTCCTCCGACATCCCTGCCTCAGGCCCCCCCCACCCCAAACCCTTTGCTCCCCCCGCCCCCGCCTCTCTCTCTCTCTCCCTCGCATTCCTCTGGGAGCCGATCAGGGCTTGAATGACACCCCAGATGACTCTTTGCTATTAATTCCCACACACAGAATGGGCCCCTTGTTCTCCTCTCCCGGAGGAATAGCCGTGGCCAAAGCCATCCCAAGGGTTCCCGACTTAACCCTTCTCCTGGCCGCTCCTCTGCGTGTCCCCACACCCGGGGCCAGGGGCCAGGCGGGGCGGGACCAGAAAGAGCGTCCAGGAGGATCAGGGTGGCTTCCGGCCCCGCAGCTCCTGGGACAAAGGAGAGTAGGCCCACCCCAGCCTTTCACGGGGGCCTGACCCCAGCGCCCCGCCTAAGGCTCTCAGCCAAGCCCCGGCAGCCAGAAAGCCCTCTCTACCCAAGCGCGGGAGGCCCAGGGCCTCCAGCCTCCCCCTAGGGCCAGCCTGTGAACCTGACCCCAGGGAGGCTCCCTAAAGGGGCAGCAGGGAAGCTGGGCCCTCGGCCCCGCCCTGGCCCCGAGGGGGTTAACAGGACTGGAGGCCCGACGCCACCTGTCCAGGCAGGTCACTGAGGAGACACGAGAGGTGCCCGTGGCCTCTTTTGATCCTGGGAGCCTAGAGGACAGAGAAGAACTGGTCTGTTGAGTCAAAACCCGCCATCTCGTCATTCTCTGTCCCCACCCCCACCCCTGCCAGTTTATTTTATTTTATTTATTTATTTTTTGCTTTTTAGGGTCACACCCCTTGGCACATGGAGGTTCCCAGGCTAGGGGTCAAATCGGAGCTACAGCTGCCGGCCTACACCACAGCCACAGCCTCACCAGATCCGAGCCGCGTCTGCAACCTACACCGTAGCTCAGGGCAACACCAGATCCTTAACCCACTGAGCGAGGCCAGGGATCGAACCCGCCACCTCATGGTTCCTAGTTGGATTTATTTCCGTTGTGCCACATGGGAACTCCCCCCCGCCCCCGCCAGTTTAGACAAGAAGAGTGGGAAGCGACTCAGAGGCCACCGAGGCCAGCCCCCTACTGCTCAGGTGGGGCGACTGAGGCCCCGAGCAGGGAGAACGTGGCCCCCGTGCCTCTGCAAGTCCGTGGCGCAGCCGTGTCCCCAGGTCCCTGGCTTCTGGACCAAGACACTCTCTCCTTTCCCCACTCCACCCTCTCCCTGCCACTGTCCCTGTTCTGCAGGCCTGCTGTGGGACCTTGAGCAAATTATCTTGGCTCTCTGGGGGCTGGAAAATTCATGCACGAAGGGGACCCCAACATCTGCTCGGCAACCTTTACCTCTTGCCCCAGAAAAAGGTACAGATCCTTCCGTCTGACTCAACGGAACCACCCCAGGAAGAAGGCTTGCATTCACCCTCCAGCCTCATCTCCGGCCTGTGCCCGCACCTAGGCTCCGTGCTGTGGGAACATGGGGAGAGGGGCCTCGGGGCAGCGGCAATGATGCCAGAAACAGGAAGAGGGAGATGGGGTCCCGGTGCAGGCCTGAGGGAGCGGCAGGCCGACCGGGGAGTGGCAGCGGGCAGGGTAAGGTGGCCTGGGGAGAAGCAAGCTGGAAATGTGGGCTGGAGCCAGGATTGGGGAGTACCCAGAATTTCCAGATGGAGGCCCAGCGCCCTTGGCTCAAGAGCTGCTCGCCTCAATTAGCACAAATCTCAGCTTCTCCAGGCCACGTCCCCCCACCTCACTTCCCCGGAGGCCTCCACGCCCTGGCAGCTTCGTCACACTTCCCGGTAGACAGGGCCAAGGCAGCTGAGGGATGGTGGGGGAGACAGAGAAATGCAGAGAGATGAGGAGTTCCCGTTGTGGCTCAGTGGTAAAGAACCCGACTAGTATCCATGAAGAGGCAGTTTCGATCCCTGGCCTCGCTCAGGGGGTTAAGGATCCAGCATTGCCGTGAGCCTTGGGGTAGGTCACAGATGCGGCTCAGCTCTGGCGTTGCTGTGGCTGTGGTGTAGGCCGGTGGCTACAGCTCCTATTCAACCCCTGGCCTGGGAACTTCCATATGCCGCGGGGGCAGCCCTGAAAAGACAATAAAAGAAAGAAAGATGAGATTCTGAGAACAGAGCCGGGAGCTGGGGAAAGGGGGAAAGCGGGGACAGAGACAACGCCAGCCAGGGGCGGAGGGGCCCAGAGAGGGAAGGACACCAAGACAGAACCACCGACTGCGGGGTCAGAATGACAGCCTCTCAGAGAGGGCGCTGTGGATGGAAAGAAAAGAAAGCGGACATGACGGAGAGAGAGCAGGAAATCAGAGCAAAATAAGAGAAAAACAAGGCCGTGGACGGGAGGCAGGGAAGGAGAGGAAAAGGGAGAAAGCGAGGAAGGGGGGAGGAGGAAGAGGCCCCTCCCAGGCTCCTCTGTGCTCCCGGCAGGTTCACGCAGCCCCCACGTGGGCCCCCGCAGCCTGTGCACCTGCGCTTGCCTTTGGAGGGCCTGAGCCCGGCCTGCGCAGGACACAGCAGGGAGAAGGGCACCACGGAGGCCCAGAGGGGGCGGCCAGCCCAAGAGGCAGAAGCTTTGAGGCTGGCGATGCTGGGGATGGGGGCCTCAGCAACGTCTGCTCCAGCGGTTCCCCCCACCTGCTGCAGCACAGTCACAGTGAAACTTTTAAAAAGAAATCCCGCCCAAATCTACGGCTCAGAACAGGACCTGGGAGTCACGTTTTATAAGTTCTCCGGTGAGAACCGCGACGCCAGGTGTGGGCCACTCTGACGGGTCAGGAGGATGCTGAGCGGGGCTAGGTCCCACACCCAAGGTCACACAGCAGGTCCCCGCAGAGTGAGGGCCTCCCAGATGCCAACCGGGGCCACTGGGTGGTCCACATGGTGCCAGGCACATGGGAAGGGCTTAAGTGGGCAGTGCCCTCTCCCTTCCTCTCTCTTCCTCTAGGCTCAAGGCCCCAGGCCACTCTCCAGGGGCTGCCAGGGCCGTCCCCATCCTGAGAGGCAGAAATCAAACAGGAGAGAGGAAGGCCCTGGGCCAGAATGGGATTTCTATGTCCCGTTTCCCCACCCCCGTTCCCCTAGTGCCAAGGCCTGGGGCTGCCAGCTCTAGCCAGAGATGGGGGTGGAGGGTGGGGCAGGAGGGAGGCAGGGAGGACCCGGGTGCTTCCTGTGCCCCCCTCCCCAAAGCCCAGCTCCTTCCCTCAGCCTCCTCAGGCTCAGGGCTGGGTCCCCCGGGGAGGGGCGGTGGCATCTGAAGCTGACAGATCTGGCCTGTCCTTCCTGCCTGCTGGGGGAAGGGGTGGAGCTGGCAGGGACCTGGCTCAGATGCCCCATCCCCTCCTCCTCCTCTCCCCTAGGTCCTCAGGGGCCTGGTGTCCCACTAAACCCGGGCTGTCCCACCAGGCGCCCTGCACTCCAGAAGCAGGAAGAGGCAGCAGGCTGGGAATCAAGACACCTGTCTCCACCATGTGGAAGAGCCCTGACCCGGCTCCTCCTCTGACCCCCAGCCTCCCTCCTCTCACCCCGGCCCCCCCAACCCAGCCTCCCCAGGAGGCCCTGCTTGTTCATTCATTCATTCATTCATTGAGCACCTCTGGCGTGCCTGGCCCTCCGCTGACCACCAGGGGTTCCCAAAGCTGACATCCTTGTGGGAGGAGAGTTACCATCGCAAGTTGCAAAGGGTGCTACAGAGGGAAAGGCCGGGGGCTGTCAGGGAGAACAACCGACACTGCAGGACTGGGGAGGTGACTCTGCAGACCTTTAGGCTGAGCCCAAGAGAAGCCAACGAGGTGACGGTGGAAGTGCGTCCGGTCGGGGGGGAGCGCTTGTGGGGCCTCGGGGGCCTGGCTGGGGTCTTGGGGCCAGGTTATCCCAGACCAGCCTAAAGACTTGGGATTTTGATCCTAAGAGCCAAGAGAAGGAAACACGTATTTGATCCGTCTGCGATCTGAGGTTTTATTTCCCTCCACGTATGTGTGTCTGCAGCATCCGTGTGCAGTAGAACAAACGAGAGAAGGGCTGACCGTGAAGACGGAATGGTGGGTCCTGCCCTCGAAGGGCTAATGGGACCCTGTGAGCGAGGCCTGCGGACGCGTCTCAGGGGAGAGGAGAAGGCGGGCAGGGCTCTCGGTGGGTTCTCTCCCTGGTCAATGAGATTCAACAAGCATTTATCAAGTACCTGCTATATGCTCTCGCCTCCCATCCTGAGCCCTGCCTCAGGGAGACAAAAGTAGATGTGAGCAGATTCCTATAGAACCCTAAAACCCCTGACAGTAAATCTGAAATCACCCCCAAGACCTCAGAGGCCAACTCCCTCATTGTACAAATGAAGGAACGAAAGAGCCCAGAGAGGGTGGCTGACTTGCCTAAGGTCACACAGCAAGCTCCTCCCACTGCCCCTGCCAAAGCCAAGGCATGAAGGTTTCCGCTCAGGGTTCTAGCCCCAAACAAGAGAGTTTCAAACTCTGACTTCTCAACCTGCCACCTGTAGGGAGGAAAGAGATACAAAATCGCTGTGCCTTGCAGTCTCAGAGACCCATCACACTTTCTGCTTGAGCCAAAGCGCCCCCAGGGCCAGGCATGCGTTCCTTGCTCTTATTGCAATAAGCACAACTCTTGTCCCTAGAAAGGGACGAGCTTTTCCTGGGTGCATTATAACCAAGGCATGATTCTACCCAAAGCAACCTGGCAAATGCTGGACATCGGTCCGCAGTTGAAATGACTCAGAGAAGCAATGACTGTGCCTTCCATTTGTCCCTGGTACCATGCTAAGCGCCCGCCAGTCCTTGTTTCTTTCACCTTTGTGATATTCCCAGAAGGTAGGTATTGTTTTCCTTATTTTACAGATGAGTAAATCAAGACACAGAAAGATTATGCAACTGATCTGATCTCATGGGGCAAGGACTGGATTTGAACTCTGGTCTCTCTGGCTCTGGGTCTCAGGCTCAACACCGCTCGGCTCACCCTTTCATTATAAAGTGACATCACTGAAGGATAAGTTCATCTTATCATGGGGAAGCCCCCTCGAGCTCACACAAATGCTAAAATCCCACTGGACCACATTTTCACTTTCAGGGGACAGAGCAAGGATGCACTCAGCTCCAGCCTCAAATGGGGATCCTTGGCTCCATTCATGCCCAGCTCAGCACCCTGCCCTTTGGCCTTTTTTTTTTTTTTGTCTTTTTGTCATTTTAGGGCCACACCTGCAGCATGTGCAGGTTCCCAGGCTAGGGGTCTAATGGGAGCTACAGCCGCCGGCCTACACCACAGCCACAGCAACACCAGATCCGAGCCAGTTCTGCAACCTACACCACAGCTCACGGCAACGCCAGATCCTTAACCCACTGAGCAAGGCCAGGGATCGAACCCACAACCTCATGGTTCCTAGTTGGATTCGTTAACCACTGAGCCACGATGGGAACTCCCCCTTTGGCCTTTAAAGCTCTGGTCCTGGGCTGTGAGTGCCGTGGACGACAGAGTGAAAGCACAGGGAATCCGGAATGGGAAGACCCGGGTTTTTCTAGCCACATCCTAACCCGGGTAACCCGGACAAGCCCTTCCCGTCAAGCCACCCAGTTGTTGCTCAGAGGAGCAGCCCCCTCCAGGGGCAACATCAAGGGTCCCATCTGATAAAGGCCACCCTTCCTTTCTTTCCTCCACTTTCACCACGCTCTTCGTCCACACACAAGTCTGCACCATGTCACCTAAAAATGAACACACTCCCAGCTCATCCACAAGCTCCCTGAAGACAAACTAAGCGCTCGCTCCTCGTTAGTACCCCTCGGACAGCAGAGGGTAGGTCCTTGGGACACCTGGGGCAAAAAGTCCTGGCGGAGAGGTCAAGTTCCAAGACGAGTCCTGTGATCTCAGCCAACCAGCCAATCACTTTCCCTGCTGCTTTCGTTTAATGGGACGACGATCCTGCTGATGGGAGGACATCCCATAACGGCACTTGGACAGGACCAGAAGCAATGACTTCTATCAAACCCAAGGTCAAACGGCAGCCCCGCCTTTGAGGCAGATCCCCAAGATGCAAATAACAATAGCTGCCGTTTACTGAGCCCCGCAATGTGCCGGGCACTCTCCCAGTGTTTACATACATTATCTGGTTTAATCCTCACCCCGACCTGGAAGGAAACTGAGATTCAGAGACCTGAAGCCACTTGCCAAGGACACACAGCTAGTAAGGGGGGGGGGGGCTGCCAGGATTCAAATCCGGAGCTGCCCCTGTATGTTCATCGACCTGCAAATCATTCATTCATTTGCATGGCTGTGCACAGCACCACGGAGGAAGTTGGGAAAGCCTCAGCTCACAGATCTGCACCCCCAGGGACCAGGTCTGGCTGGAACGGCGATCGCGGCAGGAGAGAGTGGACGCTCCTGGCCTCGGCCAACAGGCAAGGAGTCCTGTGGGCAGGGCTGGGCCTGCTGGGTTTGAGCCCCACAGGAGTGAGGGGAGAGTAGCTGTGGCTGCAGCTTAGGTCAAGGGCGGGGGCGGGGGCTGTGTGTGGGGGCTCTGTGCTGGCACCCAGGGGACTGAAAAATTGAGGACCGTGCCCTAAGGGACACGCAGACCCTCCCAGGTCAGAGCTCTTCACAGGAGCACCCCAGCTCCTTCTTGACTCTCGGGAGAAAGGAAGGAGGAAACACAAGGACCAGAGTCAGAGGAAAGGAGTGAAGAGAAGAAGGAGGAGGAGGAGGAGGAGTTGGGAATAAGTATTTTAAACAGAGATCCTTTTGCTTTTTGCTTTTTAGGGCCTCATCCGCGGCATATGGAGGTTCCCAGGCTAGGACTTCAATCGGAGCCACAGCTGCCGGCCTACACCACAGCCACAGCAACGCGGGATCTGAGCCGTGTCTGCAACCTACACCACAGCTCATGGCAATGCCGGATCCTTAACCCACTGAGCAAGGCCAGGGATCGAACCCATGTCCTCATGGATACTAGTCGGGTTCTTAACCTGCTGAGTGACAACGGGAACTCCCACAAAGATCCTTTTTTGTTTTTTGTTTTTTGTCTTTTTGCCTTTTATGTAGAGCCGCACCCGTGGCATATGGAGGTTCCCAGGCTAGGGGTCTAACAGGAGCTGTAGCTGCCAGCCTTTACCACAGCCACAGCAACACGGGATCCGAGCCACGTCTGCAACCTACACCACAGCTCACGGCAACACCAGATCCTTAACCCACTGAGCAAGGCCAGGGATCGAACCTGCAACCTCATGGTTCTTAGTCGGATTCGTTAACCACTGAGCCACAAAGGGAACTCCCCTTTTTGTTTTTTTTAACCGCAACAGTTAGAGCTTTGAAAATCCTAGAAGCCCGCATCTCTAAAAGAAAAAGTAGAAAGCAGTGCTTCCCAAACTTACTTGCCCACAAAACTGTCTTTGCAAGAGAGTCTGATCGCTGAGGCAAATACCGAGGGCCCTGGGCCCCACCCTGGAGACACTGCGTCAGGCATTTGAAGTAGAATTCATAGGCTGTCGAATCTGGAAATGCCTGCAGAGATAACCTAGCCTGGCCCCCACTGCATAGGTGGGGAAACTGAGGCCGGGAGAGGGAAGAAGACAGCCGAGGCAGCCCGGGGCCCCCAAAGCCCAGCTAGGACCTGACTCCCCATCTCCGTTCGGCCCTGGAGGACCTTGGCCCTGCCAAGGTTTTGGGTTTCCAAGTCTCCCATTGAACTCTGAGCTCCTCAAAGCCAGGCCTGGCCTCCATCACCTCCTCACCCGGGCTCCTGGCCCAGCGCCATGCACAGAGGACACATTCACCAAAGTTCACTGCAGCAGGAGAGGCTCGGCGGGGACAGCAGGAAGGGCTTTCCGGCAGCTGGGTTTAGATGACAGGAACGAGCAGTCTCTGCTCAGGGCTTCTAAGAAGAGGGCAGAGGCCAGCTGCCCCGAGGCAGCGCCGGGCACCAGCCCCAGCTTCCTTGTTCCCGGAGTGGGCGGGGTAGGGAGGGGAGGAAGACTCGGGGCCCAGGAGGTGCCTTCCTGGCCCAGGTCCGTGACCCTCAGCTCGGACCAGAAACAGGGCCAGGCGAGAGCCCGTGCCGGGACAGGCCTGGAATGCCGTCCTCCGCCCTGAGCGCTTGGGCCCTCCACCTCCAGGAAGCCTCCCCCCACCGCCGCCCACCCCAGCTTCCCCGATCATTTTCTCCTTGCAAAGCTGATGGCAACTCAACCCAGGGAAGATGCGCTGAGGGTGTGCTGGGCCCTGGAGAGGCCCTGCCCTCGGGGGTGCGGGCGGAGGGACTGGGTGCCAGGCTGGGTAGAGAGCAGGTGAAGCAGGTATGAAGCCATCTCCCAGCTCCCTCTCCTCCACGGGAAAGTAACACAGGAAAAGAATTCCAAGCAAGGCGTGTCCGGGAGTGAGTCCCAGAAGAGAGGGCGTCTGAGTTGGGCTGCTCGCTGCTCATAGAGGGGGAGCGCAGAGCAAGGGCAACGGCCCGGGGGGGGGGGGGGGGGGGGACGCCTGTGAGGCTGGGGTCCAGTGGTGATGGAGCGCAGTGGCCAGAGGCTGCGTGCGCGGGAGGGAAACCGCGGGTACCAGTCCACACCCTCCCATCATCAGCGGTGAGCTGGGCGCATCACTGAACCTCTTTGTGCCTCAGTTTCCTTCCTAGAGGGAGACTAATGACAGCACCTACTCGGAGAGTTGTTGAGACTCCAGGGACGCGGTACCCGGGCCCAGCCGGCCCGTGGGGGGTTCTGGAAGCGTGGACCTTTGCTGTTGAGGCAGCACAGGCAGGCTTCCGCCCCGCCTCAGGGTCCCAGCGAGGGAGCGCGGGACCTCCCAGGGGGCTCCAAAAAGGAAACATGTCTGGATCCCATCTCCAGAGATTCAGAATTAGCCAGTCCGCAGGGGAGGCAGGCTTCAGGCTTTCTTTAAGGCACCGCATCGATCCTAAAGCACAGCAGGAATAAGAAGCCCTCCACGCTCCAGGCAACTGCCCGGGGGCGGTCAGAGGCTTCAGCGAGGCCCAGGCCTGAGGGACGAGTGAGAGCACAGCCTGGACCACTCCGGGCTCCCCGCCACGGTGCCGCGAGCTGGTGAAGTGTCTTCCCAGCATCCCCTCCTCTGGTCCCGGGCCCTGTCCTGGGGAAACCCAGGCTGGAGCAGCACCACCCCTTCCCCTGCTTGGCCCTGGCTGGGCGGAACAGCAGCTCTCCCCGTCTCACCTCTGTGCGCTCTGGGAGGTGATCACTGCCCCAGGGGACAGATGAGGGACAGGGACCCAGGATGGGAAGCCAAGGGCAGGCCTTCCACAGAACAGGACCAGTGCCCAGGAAGAGGGCTCGGGGAGTAAGGGGTTAAGGGTCACTGCTGAGCCAAAGCAGCCCCTCCAGGCAGGGTCATCAGCGGGCTTCCCATTTGATGGAATTTCATTTGCTCTCCTCCTCTCGGGGCCCATCTGAGGAGTCGATCTGGGGCCAGCTTCACAGAGCCCAGGTCGGATCCAGAAACACCCTGCTGCTCCTAAAAGGCCTTTGCCCGGGGAAGGAAGCCTGAGTCTCGCCATTACACTCAGGCCCGGGGCCCTCCCTGCGGGGAGAGAGCAGGCCAGAGTCCACCAGTCACCAGCCCTCACCCGGGATGGGCAGGTGGGATTGGGGGGTGTGGTAAGGGGGTCACCAGTATGCTCGGGGAAGGGTCAGGAGTGAGGGGGGCAAGCACGCCTCTCACCCGGGATGGAGCAGAAGGTGGCACTGGCCACCTGGTTGCTCTGCCAAGGCCAGAGGCCCCGGCTCGTCACCCAGGAGCCCTCCCCACTCCAGACTCCCTGCTCTCCGGGGATGAACACGGGGCCTCCACCCACCCCTGCCGGAGAGAGCTGCGGCCCCAGGGCCTGAACTGGTTGGAGAGCACCAGAGCTGCCAGCATGGCGGGCAGTGTGTTCACAGCAGGGGCACCCCCCCCCCACAGCCCTGGGCATCTGACAGCACTCCCCCCGCCCCACGGCTGCAGGCCCCTCAGCCTCACCCAGCACCTCTCAACAGAGAGCCCAGCGCAGCACTGTGGAGACAGGAGGGGGGGCGGGAAGAGGGACAGAGGGAGGGGACGAGAGAGGCGCCTTCAGTCCAGCGTGGCTTTGCTGCAGACCCAGAGGGCCCACTGCCACCCCCACCGCCATCCTGGCACAGCTGGGCCAAGGAGGGTGAAGGGGGGAGGCGGGGAGCCGAACGGGGAGCTGTGGGACCCCACACCTGGCCCCTCCACGGCCACCCCTCCCTGCCCGGGGCGGGAGTGGGGGGTCCTCAGGCTAGATCACACAGACACCCCACCTCCTCAAGAGGAGGGACCCCGGGGTGGAAGGATGAGCAGGGACCCACCGGGATTGGGAGAAGCCAGGCAGGCGGGCCACAGGCGGGCAGCAGCGGGTGTTGGAGACTGCTGCGGGCAGCCGGACACGACCGGCTGGATGCTCGTCCCTCCGTCCCTCTGTCCATCCAGGGCGGCTCCTCTCTGGGCGGTTCTGAGGCCGGGCGGGCGCTGTTAAAAAGCTTTTTATGTGTGTGTGTGTTAATCACATGATTGCCGTTCACCTGTATTTCGAACAAAGACGGCTCACTGTTTCAAGGCCCCGAACAAGAGTCTGGGCACAGGGAAGAGAAGGGAGGCGGGGGGGGG
>PVHT021183617.1:6540280-6557634 GCA_004024745.2 Catagonus wagneri
GTGAGAAAGGCTACATCCCACTCCTCACCTCGAGGCCTTGGTCTGGGGTCTCGATCGCATCACTCAGCTAGAGGGACCCTTGGAGAAAGCTGGGCTAGGGCTGGGCTGGCCGGCAGGGGAGGGGGCGGCGGGGAGGCTAAGCTGCAGAGGAATGCCGCTGCCCGCTGCCCGCTAGGAGGTGCCTGGTATGGCCACCCCCTCCCATCCTGGCCAGGGAGCACTCAGCTTTCTGCTGACTGGGTGAAGAGGGCGCCCACTCGGGGTGGGGGGTGGGGGGCAGCCAGAGAGTGCGGCCCTTTGGGCTGTAGGCCAGAGCTGCCCCCCAGAGGCCCTTATGTCTCGGATCCTGTGGGTCAAGGTGCGCCATCCTGCCCTTCTCACCCTGGGGCGGCCAAGCCCTGAGCTCCCCCGGCCCCAGCCCCGCCCTGGAGTCGGGAGGGCAGGGGTACTACTGTCTTTAGAGGCTGCCCTCCACTGGCTGGCCTTGGACTAGAGAGCGGGTCTGTCTGCCCCTACCCAGGGTCTCAGAAGAGAGTCTAGATTCTTCTGTCCTCTGTCACCCCCTGGGCAAGGCGCTACGATCTCCCCCAGGAGGCAGTGTCCCCTACCTAGTGAGGGGCGCTCATCTCCTGCCCCCTTGCTGCCCCCCACACCCCCGCCCAGAGTTGACAGCTTCCCCCCAGGTCCCGCTGTCCACCCATCCCCACAAGCAGCACTGGCGCTGCACCTGCTCTCAGGGCGCCAGCCCCCCATCCTCAGGCCTGCGGCACAGTGCTTGCCCTCCGTTGTCCCGGCCACTCCCACGCCCGGTGGGGTAGGGATTATCATCCTCATTTTAGAGGAAACTAAGGCCCAGAGAAGTGACTTGCCCACGGTCACACAGCTAGTAAGTAGCAGACACTGGGCTCTTCCCCCTCACCGTGCTGCTTTGGTTTGCATACCTCCAGGCCCAGGGAGCTCACCCCCTAGTGAGGGAGCCGGCTCCCCTTGCAGAGGGCTTTGATGAGGAGGAAGATTTTCCCTTCCTTAAACTGAAGGAAGCTTCGTGCCTCTCCTAAGCGCTATTCTAAGTCCACCCTCAGGGGCTGCCAGGAGCAGCAGGCTGATTCCTCTCTCCCAGTCCAGCCCACGGGAGATCTGGGGGCAGAAGTCACTGCCCTGTGCCGCTGCGGGGCCCTGGGCTCCCTTCCCCCGGTCCACAAATCAGATGGCACAACCCCCACTCGAGGCCCTGCCCACGGGGCTCCCCATCCGGGGACCTCATTTTTTTCCGGGGCAGACACTCATGACGGCCCCTCTACCGTCCACCCGCCCCAGGCTGCTGAACGAGAGCGACAAGCGCCCCTTCATTGAGGAGGCCGAGCGGCTCCGGATGCAGCACAAGAAGGACCACCCGGACTACAAGTACCAGCCGCGCAGGCGGAAGAACGGGAAGGCGGCCCAGGGAGAGTCAGAGTGCCCGGGCGCGGAGGCCGAGCAGGGCGGCGCTGCTGCCATCCAGGCCCACTACAAGAGCGCCCACCTGGACCACCGGCACCCGGGAGAGGGCTCCCCGATGTCAGACGGAAACCCTGAGCACCCCTCGGGTGAGCACGGGGCTGGGGGCTGGGGGAGAGGGAGCCCGGGCAGCGGGGAGAGGCAGAGGCTGGGTGGCTTGAGACCCTAGGCTCTGGGAAGGGCTGGCGGCTGCCCCAGCGGGGGTGCAGGGGCCCAGAGGGAACTCAGCGGGGACTCAGGTGTCAGATGGCTCTGGGCGGGGCTGATAGAGGGAGCACTGCTGCTGTGAGAGGCCAGTTAGGGAGGCCAGGGGGGCCAGCGGGGGGTGAGTGGTGGTGGTGGTTTACACCAGGAAAGGTGGGACAGGTCGCTTCTGAGAAATGGGAGATTAGATGGAGGAGGGATCACTGCCTCGTTCCAAGCCCCCCGTCTGACGGGGGAGACGCAGCATAGGGGATGCTGAGCTCGCGCTCATGGATGAGTCAGACGGCGGATCCCGTTTCATTCTCACCAATGCTAATAACAGCTAACGTTAACTGAGCACCTACTGTGTGCCAGGCACTGTGCTAAACCGCCTTATGTGTATTAATTTATTCAGTCGTTCTAAACTGTGATGAGGCAGTCACACTGCCTGGGTTCAGACCTCAGCTGTGTGGCAAGTTACTTTCATTTTACTGAGAGTAAACAGAAAGCTGAGAGTAAGCTGCCATACAGCTGAGGGCTGAGCCCCAGTGGTTTGCTTTCGGGGCTTCTGTTGGCACCTCGGCCGCCTCACCTGTGCTCACAGTGTACAGAATACCGCGCTCGGGGGGGTCAGGCACATGGCAGGCCTCCGGGAGCAGAGCTCAGCCTTCAGAGGACACGCTCTGAGGTCTCCTTTGTGCCAGACCTGGAAGCAGACACCAACGAGAAGCCATGGTCCCTGGCCTCGGGGGCCCAGACTAGAGGGATGAGCGGGGATGCAAACCAGTGAATTAAGTACAGGGGAAACAAGGGCACATGAAGCCTGCACAAGACCCAGAGGGGGCGCTACATCTAGGGAGCAGTCGTCCACCTGTCCTTCCAGTCGGGTCTCCAAAAATATCCCGCTTCCCACCAGACCGTGGGCACGGAAGGCTTCCAGAAGGAGGCCGTGTCTGAGCGGCCGTCTATCGTCTCTGTTTAGGACACCGGTTAGGAGAAGACAGGGGGCCCACCCGAGGTCACACAGTAAATGACGGAGCCAGGATTCAAACCCAAAGTCCAGACACTTTGGCCGGTACAGGACTCAGCACTGCCTCTGGCCTGATGGGGGAGGCACAGGCCCACCCTCAAGGAGCCCTGGTTCCATAGCCCGTGAACATATTCCCCCTCCAATGGGACCCCCGGTCCAGCCATCCCTCCCGCACACGCCTTCAGAGGTTCATGGACACACCCACATCCCAAGACCCTGCCCCGTGTACAGAACCACCGCACAGCGTCACTGTGGGCCTGGCTTTTTCTTCCCTGCAGCAGCCGGGCCCCACCTCCTCCGGGAGGCCTTCCCCTGGCCCCAGGTTAGGGTGAGTGGCTTCCTCTGCTGGTCTCCTGAGCCCTTCGCCCAAAAGCCATCATCACAGCACTTCTGCTGCTGCACTCTAGCCACCCATGGGTCCTGGATCTCCCCCAAGACCAGGAGCTTGTGCAGACAGGGACCCCCTGGCTTTACATCTGTATCCCCTACGCCTGGCACAGCGCCTGGTGCTCAGTGGTGCCCCCTCGGTGTTTGCTCAATGAATATGTGGATGAGCACACGGACAGACACAGGGGCAGAGCAGAGTGGGTCACGGTCTCCACGCTCTCCTGAGCAGGCGGGGCGAGAGCAGCTGGAGGGACCGTGGGCAGCATGGGGTGTGATGGGAGCTGAGAGCACAGGGTGGGGGTGGGGGGGGGTCAGAGGGAAAGTGTCCTCGAATAAGGGGCACTTTAGGAGTGTTGGAGGTGACATATTGCTGCTCAGGGCCAGGGGTGGAGGAGGCATGGGGCAGGCCAGCAAGTGACCAGGGCAGGAAAGATCAGCAGAGGGCGCAGCCGCCAGAGGCCCAAGCGCCTGCGGGAGGGCAGGCCAGCCCAGACCCGGGCGGGCTCAACAGCTCAGGAGCAGCGGGAGCAGGGAAGCCGACCTGAGCTGGCACGAGGCAGAACTTCCCAGGGGGATCTTTTCAAAGTGACGCGGGTTGTCCAGGAGGTGGGGGACAGAGGGGGCTCCTAATCTGGGTCGGAGACAGGACCCGTTTCTAAGACTGGGGAATTTCATAAATAACTGGAGATCAACCCAAGATCATTCTATACTTAAATGCCAGCTTGAGCTGCCCAAACCTGTGAAACTCACAGGGTCACACCGTGACCAGTCCTCAGCCTCCGGGAGGCATCTGGTCTCCGAGGTGAGCTGTCCTGCAGCCTCTGACCTCGGCTCCCGCTCTCTCTCTCTCCATCTCCCTCCCGCCCCCAGGCCAGAGCCACGGCCCCCCCACCCCTCCGACCACCCCAAAGACGGAGCTGCAGTCGGGCAAGGCGGACCCCAAGCGGGACGGGCGCTCCATGGGGGAGGGCGGGAAGCCGCCCATCGACTTCGGCAACGTGGACATCGGCGAGATCAGCCACGAGGTCATGTCCAACATGGAGACCTTTGATGTGGCCGAGCTGGACCAGTACCTGCCACCCAACGGACACCCGGGCCACGTGGGCAGCTACTCGGCGGCTGGCTACGGGCTGGGCAGCGCCCTGGCTGTGGCCAGTGGACACTCCGCCTGGATCTCCAAGCCCCCGGGCGTGGCTCTGCCCACGGTCTCGCCACCCGGTGTGGATGCCAAAGCCCAGGTGAAGACGGAGACCGCGGGGCCCCAGGGGCCCTCGCACTACGCCGACCAGCCGTCCACCTCGCAGATCGCCTACACCTCCCTCAGCCTGCCCCACTACGGCTCGGCCTTCCCCTCCATCTCCCGCCCCCAGTTCGACTACTCTGACCATCAGCCCTCAGGACCCTACTACGGCCATTCGGGCCAGACCTCCGGCCTCTACTCGGCCTTCTCCTACATGGGGCCGTCGCAGCGGCCCCTCTACACGGCCATCTCTGACCCTAGCCCCTCGGGGCCCCAGTCCCACAGCCCCACACACTGGGAGCAGCCAGTATACACGACGCTGTCCCGGCCTTAAAGGGGGCCCTGCCGCCGCCGCCCTCGCCCCATCCCTGCCCCCAGCCCTCGCGCCCTGCTCCTCGCCCCTCGGGCCCTGCGGCGGCGGCTGCGGAGGCTGACAGCTGAAGGGAGGCCTTCTGTCCAGCTCGCTGCCTTCGATGACCCCACCCCGTCCCATCCAGGCTCCAGCCCGGGCACAGCCCCGGGTACTCGGCTGGGCAGAGGAGAAGGAGGTTGATTGCTGCCCCTAGACTGAAAAACGAGGGGCTGCACCTTCTGCCAGGAATGACCCTTGATCCCAGGAGCTGAGAAGGCCCCGCTCGCCCTCCTCTGGGAGGGGGAAGCACCAGGGCAAGGGCTGTCGGAGGCCTCACCACTCCCGCGCCCGGGTTTCCCCTCCGTGGGGATGAAGGGGTCTGACATCACCAGTGCCACCCGTGCCATTTGCCTAAGAACAAGGCCGGCCAGAGACCCGTGCCAGCGCCCGGAGCGGGCTCTGCTGCCCCTCAGGGGCTGAGGACAGCTTTGAAGGCCACTGGGGAGTGGGGAGTGGGGAGGGGGTCTCCTCACCCCTTCAGTGCACCCCGCCCTGAACACAGATAGGAATTGGCACAGTGGCCCCCAGACCTAGTTCTGTGCCGGTAACCTCATTCTTTGCCTGGTGGAGAAAGGGGCCGGGCCTGCTCCCCTGCGCCCTCCCAGACCTTGAGGGGAGGTCTCCCGGGAGGGGAGGAGGCGGGACTCCCGGAAAGGATTCGGAGACAATTCGGAGACAATTCACGGGGCCTCCCTCCCGGGCTCCCAGCAGCTCCTTCTCCGTCACCAGGCCCTGTGGCCCCCGCTCTGTCAGCCCCAACTCCCTGGGCTTTCCAGAGCTCTCGCTGCTCGGCTCCGGGGGCGGGGGGGTCCCAGGGACCCGCACCCAGGCTGCTGGCGGCAGGCTGGATACTCGACTCCTGCTGTCTACCTTCCGCCCTGGCCTCCTGCCCTTCGCCTCCCAGTGGTATCTGAATAAAGTGTGTAGCTCTGTTCTGCCCCTCTTCTCCTGTTCTGCAGCCCCCACAGTCCACATGTAACTCATTCCTGCCCCCCTTATTTATCTCAGTAGCTCCCCCTCGCCCCGCTAGGTACTCCAGCCCCTATTAACTCTGCATTAAGCATTCCACATAATAAAAGTAAAGGTTCCGGCTACCTGCTTGGTGGACCTGACCTGGCCTGTCTCTTGGTCTCTTGTCCCTGTACCGGTGCTTCCTCGAAGCTTTCTGGAAGTCGCTCGTGGGAGAATGCAAAGGATACGTGATCCAAAGTTCCCCTCCCTCCCAAGGCCGAAGCTTAGGACAAGCGGAATGGCAGTGGGCTCGGGTGTGCTCAGAACTGAGGCCTCAGATGGGAGCTCAGCCCCAGACCGCTGTGCCAGCACTGCAGGTGTGCCACTTGCTGGCTCAGCTGGAACTCAGCAACAGCCCTTCCAAGGAGCCCTTTTGCTCGCCCGGCAGAGAGGGGGCCTTGCAAAGAAGTCAAGGAACAGGTATTTGAAAGGTGGACCAGGCCTGATGCCTTGTTGCCTGCAGCCAGCAGGCCTGGTCCTTTAGGATGGGTGGAGGGGCCTTCTCTCGCGGTACCCCCCACTCGCCGGCTCCCCCAGTAACACACACGCGCGAGTCCGCTCCAGGATCTAGCCGCCCGCGTCTAAGTGTAAACCAGGATGGCACGCGTGCCACCTACATCCTTCAAGGCTGCCTCCCCAAAAGCTCTTTCCTCAGCAGGATTCCAACCCGCACTTGGGGGCCAGAGGCTCCACCACCTCAGGAACGGAAAATCCCCCCCCATCCCCGGAGCCCCCCTGACAGTCAGCTCCGATGGCCGGAAGTCCTTCCTTGTACCCAGCTCACAGTAACCATCGCAGTTACCAGGTACCAGGTGCTCCCTGGCCAACCGCTCTGCATCATGCAGGACCATGAGGGAGTGGGTCCGATCATTATCCCCATTTTTTGGGAAATGATGCTTTGAGAGGTGGATGCTAAGGAGTCGCTGGTGCCGGAACGTCAAGCCAGCTGCCTCCATAGCTGGAGCTTTTAACCATCATCTCTTCCCCCTATCCTTCTGCTTACAACCTGAAGTGATGCTTCTCACGGCTCCAGCCCAGCAGCCCCAGCTTCCGTATCCGTTTCTATCTGTGGTTCCAGCCCCTCACCTCCGAGTCAGGACCTCCGGTGGGGGGAACCCGGATCTAGCCCCATCCTCCAGGGTGGCCAAACTGCCCTCTGGAAGTCATGCAAGCTCTTCAGGCCACCTCGCCAAAGCGGCCGGCTCCCGTGAAGCGGAGCGGTAACTTCGAACGCCTCTCTTACAGATAAAACCTGCAGCCGCATCAGATCAGCCCCGACTGAATGCCACGCGATTTCCGGGTGTTTCGTTGATTCTGCTGCGTTGTAGATAAATGAGGCACTTTATACTGATCTTTAAGGGAGTTCACCTTGTTGGATTTGACCATTTCCCCACTTCTACTAAAACTTGTGGAACTATAAATCCAACTTACAGCTCTCCTTCTGAGCTTTATGTCTCTGAAACTTGAATATCATTCAGGTCACTAATGAAAAATAGGTTGGACTAAAGAGGGACAGGCCCTGTGTACACCACTAAATAGCTCTCCATCTCCTTTCTGTTATCTATACTCTCAGAGAAAGACCGTACGATTGATCCTGAATCTATCATACTGCATCACTTTTTTTTTGCCTTTTTGCCTTTTTGCCTTATCCAGGGCCGCACCCACGGCATATGGATGTTCCCAGGCTAGGGGTCTAACAGGAGCTGCAGCTGCCGGCCTTCGCCACAGCCACAGCAACACGGGATCCGAGCCGTGTCTGCAACCTACACCACAGCTCACAGCAACGCCGGATCCTTAACCCACTGAGCAAGGTCAGGGATCGAACCCACAACCTCATGGTTCCTAGTCGGATTCGTTAACCACTGAGCCACGATGGGAACTCCCCAACTGCATCACTTTGGAGCACACACTTCTCCGTCAGAGCTGCACAGAAAGGCTGCCCGATGCCTTGTCAAAATCAAGGTTCAATGTACCTGTGGCATTCCTCCAACCTCCCAGACCAGTAACCACTGAAAATAAGAAAACGTGGTTCATTCGGTGATATTCTTAGAAACCCTATGGATCTTTTTATTATCCAAATGTTTTCAAATATGCAATAGCCTGTTCTATAATTCTCTTAGGGATCAATCAGTACCAACCTTACGTGCCCATAATTTCTACAACCCACCCTTGCCCTCCACTGAGAAGCAGGACATTAGGCCATTTCCAGTCTGCTCAGTCTTTCCGGTCGGTCTGCTCCTGTGCTCAGTGGGACTGAGGACACGGAGCCGGCAGGGCAGGCGGGAGGGGGCGGCATCGAGAAGATGAAACCAGCATCTCCAGAAGCCCGCACCTCATGAGGCTGCTTGACTGGGAGTCTTGCGGGGCGGGTACAGAACGTAAAATGGCCCCAAAGAACAAATGACCCCGGAAGAGCTGGAAGACCTGGCCGTGCTCATGCCTTAGACCTGAGATTCCGGATAGGCTCTGGGCTCCGCATGTAAACAGAGAAGGGACAGGTGTTTCTGCAGATGACTGAGGAGACCATGCCCAGGCCTGGCCAGCAGAGTAGCAAGGGACTGGCTCCCCGAGAGGAGCAGAAGGGGAGGCGGGGGGCGGGAGGAAGAAGGCCTCTCTCCTCATCTCCTCTGCACCCTATCCCCTAAGGGTTAACCCCCCCACAAGCCCCTTCTCTCCTCCTCCACCCAAACCCCATCTCCCTTTAATCACATCTGATACTGAGCGGCCAGCAGGAACAAAGAGACCATTTAGAGGAACAGGGCCGAGAAAGTGACCCCCGCACTCTGGGGCTGCCGCCTGGATGCCAGCACAAAGGCGGCATTTCAGAGCTGAAATTTCAGCACCCAACTTGATTAAAGGATTCCACAGGCTTGGAGGACGGTGGAAGGGGGTGCGAAGTCCACTGCTCCCTGAATTAACCCTTCTCCAGAGCAGCGCACACCCCTCGTGCGCCTGGGAATGCCCATCGCTCCCACCCCGTCCTGGGTGCAGGCATCCTCAGGGGCCCCGCCTCTTGCAGAGGGCAGGCAAGCCTGCTCCTCCTCTTCCTGGAGGGGAAGCTGGCAGCAGAATGGAGGTCAAGGCTAGAACAGTCAGGGAGCCAGTGTTCTCTTCTATCCCTGTTGGTGTCAATACACACTCTCTCCCTGCCGTGCCCCTCCCCGCCGCGGAGGAGGGAGCAAGCGGCGTGGCTGACCTGGTCTTCCCGCAGGCTGGGTACGAGAGTGAAGAGAACAGGATCCATGAGACCCCAGGGCAGAGGAAAGTGAGCTCCAGCCCACACCTCTTGCCACAACTTGAACCCAGCAGCTCTGCTTCCCCGCACACCATCACCCTGCATCCATCCTAGTGAAGGCCTTGCAGGATCGGGGCCCCGCACGGAAGGGGCAGGACAGTTTCCAGAGGCTGAGGAGGGTGTGGATGTGGCAGACCAGAGAGGTGGGTCATGGAGGACAGCGTGTGGGCAGTGGCCTGAGGAGGAGGGACTGAGGGGCCAGGGGTGGGCAGGTGCTCGGCCCTCGCGCCAGCTGCTGCCTTGCCCGGCAGGGCTCTCGGGGAGGGCAGGAGATCACTGCATCCCCAAGCTTCCTGCTGGGGCACGGGCTCCTGAAAGGGGATCCGAGCCCACGATAAGAGGCTCGAGGCAGGTCCTCAGGAAACAATGGGTGGCTTGATGAGACCTGCTCTGTGATACTCCTGAGAAGGGAGAAGCCCCTGCAGCCAGTCCCCACTGGAAAGGAAATTGGGGGTTTCCGTGGCAACCAACTCCCTGGGCACAAAGGCTCGTCTGTCTGCTGGGAAGGCAGCTGAGGTGTCTCCTGCCGCAGCCTCTGCTCTGGTGGACGGGAGATGGAGGGAAGGGCGGGGGAGCCCCAGGGGGTCAGGGCCCCTGGTGCTTCTTAAAGGGCTGATAGTCACAGGGCCACTGGGATGGGCGTGCCCTCCAGGCGGCAGCGCTATATAGTGAAGGAGTGGGTGGGCTCACAGACAACTGGAGGCAGCGCGGGCTGAAAGGTCAAAGGTTTATTATTTACACGTATAAAGAATGTGAGACTAAAAACTGGGGACGAGGCACCGTCAGGAAGGTGACCGCAGCTCAGTCGGTGATGATGAGCTCGTCCACCCCCCAGTCTTCATAGCTCCCGTCGGGCAGGTAGCGGCGAATGATGATGGGGATCTTTCGGGCCCTGCGGCAGGGAGAAGTCAAGGTTCATGAGGGCTGCCGACCTCCGCCCTGCGGCAGAAGGACGGAATGTGTGGAGGACGCAAGGCAAGGGAAGTCTCGGGAGCACCCTCCCGAGAACATGGATGCGCCGGGCAGGAGAGGGATTATGACCCAAAAAGCTCCTGCATCGCTGAGCGGGGCACGGTGGTGGGTCCGGGAGGGCTCTGTACCCCGCGGCTGAGGCAGGAGCGGGGAGAGTGGAGGGATGTTCTAAGGCTAAGGGCAGCAGGACAGGGAAATTCTGACAGAGGAGGGGTTCACGCCTCAGCCATGTCCTCCCCTCCCCCTGGCCTGCCCCCTCCCCCCGTGGGCTCGGCAGGAATCAGAACTGCACCTCCCCAGCAGGGAAGGGGGGCAGGGGACTGCAGCAGAGAACCCAAGGGATGGCCCCTGGGCTCTGGGGCACTGAACCGTGACCTGGACGACTTACTTGAGCTCTTTCATGGCGATGAGCAAGGGATCTGTCTCCCCCTCCAGCTCCACCATCACGGGGGCACACATCCTGCAGGTACACGGAACAGGTGTTGGCGGAGACTACAGACACGGGAAGAAGGGCCCAGCACGAAGTCGGGGTGGATGGGGTCAGCACACCAGGCCTCACCCAGAAAGGGCACCACCTGCCAGGGAGGCGGGCGGGGAGCGGCGGCTCAGGGGCACCGAGAGGGAGGGTCCGCGGTGGCAGCCAGCAGACTAGATTTACACTTCGCCTCCAAGGACACGGGGTTTTTCTCCCAATCTCAGCATCCTCATTTGAAAATGAAGACAAAGAGCTCCCATCGTGGCTCAGCGGTTAAGGAACCCAACTAGGATCCATGAGGATGCGGGTTCGGCCCCTGGCCTCGGTCAGTGGGTCAAGAATCTGGCATTGCCGTGAGCTGCAGTGTAGGTCGCAGACATGGCTTAGATCCCGCATTGCTACGGCTGTGGTGTAGACTGGCAGTTGTAGATCCGATTGGACCCCTAGCCTGGGAACCTCCATATGCCGTGGGTTCCGCCCTAAATAGCAAAAAAACAAAAAGAAGAAACAAAAACACAAAGGGAAGACAAAAAGCCCTGGTGCGCCTACACAACAGTGATGCTAAACCACTACTGGCTAAGAAGCAGACTCATACGTGCCATCCGCTGCCCTCAGCCCTTCACCTAGATTACTTCATCTGAGGCAAGTACTACTGGTACTTCCATTTTACTGTTGAGGAAACTGAGGCACAGAGAGGTCAGTGATTTGCCCAAGGCCACACAGCCAGTAAGTGGCAGAGCCAACATGTGAACCCTGAAGGCTCCCCCTTACTGTGCTCTATCATCTCCCGCTAAAAGCTGGTGACCCTAAACCGAAGAAAGGTATTGTGAAAGGGACAAGTATAAGTCTTCATCACTAGGCAATATGACATTCACCACGTCAGCCCCCCTGCCAAAGATGCTCCTCGGGGCCCATCACAGACTCCTGGGCCCGCGGCCACAGCAGAGTATTCCAGCACAAAGGACCAGCAGGTGCAAAAGTGCCCCCTTCTGACCGGTCTAACCCAACTCCCCAGCCCTGCCCCGGGGCCCAGCTCGCCTCATTTCCCTTCTGTCTTGTCAACAGTGCCCACAAGGGTCCTGCTCCTCTAGCCGCTAAGGGCCTGCTTACAACCCTTCCATGATAGCCCACGGCCATCAGGCAGAAGCCCATCTGGCTCCTGCTTACCTTCCAGACTACTTCAGCTCCCTGGACACCCTGCTGTTTCCTTTCTGCATCCTTGTACAAGCTCCTCCTCTCCCCACAGGCCGATAAGAGACTCGAATATCTCCGCTCTGGAAATCACTTGCTGAATCCTCACGAATCTGGACTGGTTTTACACACACTTCTCTTGGCACCAATATCACTACACTGTGCCTACTTGTTTGAAGCTTTCCCACTTAGGCCTGGTGGCCCAGGAGCCCATGTTCTAGCATAATACTTGGCTCATCGCAGAGGCTCTAAAAACAAACAGGCACAAACAATGCCAGTTCTAGGCCCACTTCCTCCAAGAAGTCACCCTTACTGATTCCAGCTCAAGTTCACACGAATGGATCCCAAATCTGACAACTGTCAAAATTACTAGGGAGCATACTAAAGACACAGGTTCCCACGTCCTTCCCCAGACCCTCTGCACAGACTCTCTAGTGAAGGAGCCTGAGAACCTGCATTAGCAAAGTTCCCGGGGGGATTCTGATAATCAGCCAGTCTGAGAGCCCCCAGTTTACACTAAATAATCTTCTAATTTTATTACTAAATATTTGGATGTCTGTTACTCCCAAAGCTTGACTATATTCTGAGGGCAGAGAGCAAGTGTTTAAGTTTCTCTGTATCCGCTCTCGGTATTTAACCTTCTCCCAAATTTAAAGCTTTCAAGTATGTGGTAAAATGCTTTCCCTGATCTGCATATATGCCTTATTTTTTCAAGATACAAATAGTTCAGGAGCATTTGTTTATCCAGCCTGACTCCCTGAGTGGGAGTGTGGGAGTACAGGCCCGTAGGGAAGCCGTCTCCCACTCAGCCGCCAGGGGGTGCTCATGAATGGGAGCCACACTTCACCCAAACACTATCCCAGAAACGTTTGTTCAGCATCTACTAAGTGCAGACGGCGGGCCCAGTACTGGAAATAAGCTCCAGCCCCAGGTGTCCAAGGGCTTACGGCAGCCAGGGAACCACCCGAGGGCATCCTGGCTCTTAATCGGAAGGAGCACTACAGACCCGACTAAGCTGGGCCGAGCTGGGCCTTGCTCCCAAAGAAAAGCAGGCGGCTGGGACTTAGGGTCCTGAATGCCTGCCTCCCGATTTTCAAGTGCTCCACATTATCCAATAATGCACGCCCAGCTGCTGAACTCGTCACTCACAGCAACACTGACATCTCCTCCAGCCTTGTGCCCCAGGCCACCTGCCATTCCCCACCACAATCCACACGTGGCTACCTCCACCTGGAACTTTCCTGGTGCTATTTCTGGCACCTGAGATACCTCTAAACCCACCTCGCTCTAATCCAATCTCTTCATGATGCTTCCCCAGTCACCCCTGCTGTTACTCCCTGCCCTCCTTCTCTCTTTCTCTTGTAAAGCATCAATTCCGACGGCCCTGGGTTCTGGGTACTTAGAACAACAGGTCCATCTCCCTACTGGACTCTAAGCACCTGGCAGACTGGGGGGACTGTGTCTTTAATCATTTCTGCAGCCCCAACAGGTGCAAGCACAATACTTTATTCGATGTTGCAAGACTTTAACTTGCATACAATCAGTCAATAATTTACGAACTGTTCTTCCTTCCAGGTCATGGTTAGCGGACATGAGCACCGCCCAGTCACCGCGCTGCAGTGACGGAAAGGCCTTCTGCACTGCCCATTACAGCAGCCACAGGGGGCTGTGGGCACATGAAATGTGGCTGGTGAAACCGAAACACTGAACTTGCACTTAATTCTACTTAATTTAAATGTAAATGCAAACATAGCCCGCAGCAACCATAACCCACGGTGCAGGCCTACAGGGTCCTGAACCCAGCAAAACTAAAATCACCACGCAGCAAAGTGCAGCTCTAACTTCACCCAGACCAGCAATGGGGGCCACTGGGCTGGCAGGGGACCTGCTCCTGCCCGATGGGTGAGGAACAGGGTGGCCCGCCCATGAAACTTTCACGGTGGTCACCTTCACGCCACAGAACCCGAGTGGGTAAGTCCGCAGCTGTCTGAACAGCCGGCGCAGGATGCGCAGGTTGAACATCACCACTCCTCCAGCACGAGCAGCTCCACTTCCGGCCCCGGCTTCCCCCTGGAGCCTATTCTCCACTACTCCGCCTCGAAGCACCCCCTCCTCCACGTACCCACCATTTCCCACAGCAGCTTGTGAGAAGCTGGGGTACAGCTCCTTTCCTCGGCCTCAGGTTTCCCCGAGGAGGACCTTCCACGAGCGCGGCAGTAACAGGCCTGCCAGCTCTCTGCCCTCGCCCTTACCCCTCGCCAGGATGGACGAGGAACTCATCCTACGGGGAGCCTGCGGAGAAGAGCGGGCATCTCGGACACAGCCTCCTGAAGGGCCCCTGCTTCCTCCAGGCCGCCTGCCTGCAGAAAGGGCGCCTTCAGATCAGCTCTCCATGATGCCACGACCTGAGCAGGCAGGCTCACCCCTGCAGACACGGCCTCGGGATGCCTGCAACGCCTGTGGCTGGCGGGGTGGACATGCAAGCACCACACACTTCGATCTCCAGCTGTCCACCGGCTATCTCCCGAGTCCTGGTATTCTTCACCTGGTTTCAGACTCGGGAGAGAAGTTTCAAACCCCCAAACCTCCACCGTGACTCTGTGCTTTCACCTCCCTAGCACGGCCTCTACATGGAGGGCTCTCCCACTCGGAGCCGGCCAGAGTCCATGCCGGTCAAAATTCACTTTAAGATCACAATGGTCTGTGGCTGACTTTACCTATATTTGCTTCCCTGACAGGCGATCAGCAAGCGCTGTATTCTTACTGCCCTCCTTCCACGGGACTGTTATCTGACTTCCCAGATGTTTATGTCCTACTTCTCCACTGGACCACAAACTCCCGGAGGGCCGGGTGCAGCACAGTGCCCGGCACGCAGGGACAGCACCACCCTGGCTGAGCATGCGAGAGGAGGGAGGATCTGTTTTCAGGGGCCAGGCTGGGCCGCATCAACAGCTCGGAGGCTCCCCGTGGCCTGACCCACGGAAAAGATGGTTTAGAGGTACACACTCACGCGATCTGAAGCGCTCGGGTGCCCAGCACGCGCGCTCGCTCGTACTTGGTCATATACGGCGTGGTGATTCGCTTCTGGTTGGCCTGCGGTCGCTCGCCAGAAGGGAGGATCTCGACGTTCTCCTGGCCCTCCTGAACACCAAGGCAGAAAAGAGGGACGGTCTCAGGATGCATTACTGGGGCAAAGGGAGGGGACGACGACAATGACGATAACCTGCACCACACCACTGCTGGCTCCACACAGAGACCACGCAACTGCCTTAACGGTGCCTCATTTCATCCTCACGATATCCTCAGGAGGTGGGGTTACAATGCCCATCTGAGAGGCTGGAGAGTGAGCTCACTTGGCCGAAGTCTCAGGCCTAGTGAAAGAGAGGAATGGGGATGGAGATTCCAAAGCCAGCGGCCTCGGCCAGAAGAGAGTCAGCCTATACACAGAAGTCCTGGAGCGCGGGCAACAAATCACCCTGAGCAGGAAGCGGACAAGCACCCTGTCTTTCTATGTTCATATATTTAACAATCACTTAAGCATCTGTCATGTGCCAGACACCGTAACAGGTACTGAGACAGAAAGCTGAAAGTCTGTGCTCTCAAAGAATCCAGTGTGCAGAACAGACAAGAGTAAACAAAACACCAAGGGCAAGAAAAGCATGCAAGTGTGACACAGACCTAACAAGAAGGTGAGGGACGCCTACCTCGTACTGGGAGTTAGGAATACAGTCCAGATGAGACTTGGGCTAGTTTAGAAAGATGAGTAGGAGTTGCCAAGCTAACGAGGAAGGAAAGGGCATTCCAGGCAGGGTGAATCGCGAGTGCAGACACAGAGGAGGGAGAGAAAGTTCTAGGTTTGGACAACTAATTGTGGAGTATGGTTAGAACAAAAGGTGTATATAGGGAGTTCCTGTCTGTGGCTCAGCAGGTTAAGAACCTGACATAGTGTCTATGAGGATGCGGGTTCAATCCCTGGCCTTGCTCTGTGGGTTAAGGATCCGGAGTTGCCACAAGCTGCAGTGTAGGTCGCAGGTGCAGCTCAGATCCAGCACTGCTGTGTCTGTGTTGTAGGCCGGCGGCTGTAGTTCCGATTTGACCCCTAGCCTGGGAACTTCCATTATAAGGTTGTAGGCAGGAGAATAAATTCTGTAATAAAGAATTAAGATGGAGTTCCCGCTATGCCACAACAGGATCAGCAGTGTCTCTGCAGCGCCAGGACACAGGTTCAATCCCCAGCATAACACAGTGGGTTAGGGGATCTGGCACTGCTGTAGCTGCAGCTCAGACCTGATCCCTGGCCTGGGGACTCCACATGCCATGAGGCAGCCAAAAGAAAAAAACAAAAAAAAATCAACAAATACTTACTGAGTGCTTCCCATAACATGTCAGATAAGTATTCTACATGCCTGGGATAGAGCAGTAAGACAGAGAAAATTCTTTCTCCTATATGTAATTTATATTATCATAATAAGATGAGATAAACAACAAATAAAGTTAATAAGTAAAATGTGTAGCATAAAAACAGAAAGAAGAGGAGTTCCCGTCATGGCTCAGCAGTTAATGAACCCAACTAGGATCCATGAGGACACGGGTTCGATCCGTGGCCCCAATCAGTGGGTTAAGGATCTGGAAGCTGTGTTGTAGGTCACAGATGTGGCTCGGATCCTGTGTTGCTGTGGCTATGGCGTAAGCCAGTGGCTTCAGCTCCAACTGGACCCCTAGCCTGGGAACCTCTATATGCTGTGGGTGCAGCCCTAAAAAGACAAAAAAAAAGGAAAAAAGAAAAAAACAGAGAGAGGAGTTCCTTTGTGGTGCAGCCGGTTAAGGATCTGGCTGCTGTGGTGGGCATTCGATCCCTGGACCAGGGACTTCCACGTGCTGCAGGTGTGGTCCATAAATAAATAAAAATGAAAAAGACAGGGGGTGTCAGGGTCGGGGCTTGGAGGAGGGGCAAATGCTGCAATGTTACATAGAATGGGGAGGGAAGGCCCCAATAAGGTGACTTTACCAGAGACCTGAAGGAGGTGAGGAGCCAGTCATGTGAATATCTGAGGGAGAGTGTTCACAGAAGAGGGAACAGCATGATCAAAGGTCCTGAGCTGGAGTGTCCCTGGCATGACAGGGACAAGAAGAGCTAAGGTCACAGAGAGAGCAGGTGGCCAGATCAAGGAGAACCTCGTACATCTTTTTGACATTTATTCTGAATGAGACAGGAAGCTGCTGGATGCAGGCACAGAGCAGAGGAGAGATAATGTGACTTAAAAGGATCGGGAGTTCCCAGTTCCCGTCATGGCTCAGTGGTTAACAAATCCACCTAGCACGCAAGAGGATGCAGGTTGGATCCCTGGCCTTGCTCAGGGGTTAAGGATCCTGTGTTGCTGTGACTGTGGCACAGGCCAGCAGCTGCAGCTCCTATTTGACCCCCTAGCCTGGGAACCTCCGTATGCCGCAAGTGCAGCCCTAAAAGGCAAAAAAAAAAAAAAAAAAAAAAAAGATTTAAAAGGATCAATGTGGATGCTCTGTTGAGAATATACTACCGAGGGTAAGGAATGAAGCAGAGACACCGTTCAGAAGACCAACAGCAATCAATCATGCGAGTAAGTAAAAAGGACAGCTCTGGTGGCGGAAAAGCAAAGAGCAGACCGAAGGCAGGAAAACTGG
>PVHT021183617.1:6573390-6615890 GCA_004024745.2 Catagonus wagneri
GCTGTGGTGTAGGTTGCAGACGCGGCTCGGATCCTGCGTTGCTGTGGCTGCGGCGCAGGCCAGTGGCCACAGCTCCGATTAGACCCCTAGCCTGGGAACCTCCACATGCCGCGGGTGCGGCCATAAACCCGCGGCCATAAAATGACAAAAGGCAAAAAAAAAAAAAAAAAAAAAAAAAAAAAAAAAAAAAAAAAAAAAGGAATGGATGTATATACATGTATAACTGAATCATTTTGCTGTACAGAAAAAAAAGAAAAAAAAGGAAAAGGGAATCCATCAGGTCAGGCCAGATGATGCCTGCGCAGTGCTGGCCCAAAGGCTCAGCCCACCTCCAACGCCACTTTGCATGGAACCTGTCTTTTTTTTTTTTTTTTTTTTTTTTTGCCTTTTGTCATTTTAGGGCCGCACCTGCGGCATGTGGAGATTCCCAGGCTAGGGGTCTTATCGGAGCTGTAGCCACTGGCCTACGCCGCAGCCACAGCAACGCAGGATCCGAGCCGCGTCTGCGACCTACACCACAGCTCACGGTAACGCCGGATCGTTAACCCACTGAGCAAGGCCAGGGACCGAACCCGCAACCTCATGGTTCCTAGTCGGATTCGTTAACCACTGCACCACGACGGGAACTCCGAACCTGTCTTTTTTGGTGTGTCTTTTTAGGGCCGCACCACAGCATATGGAGGTTCCCAGGCCAGGGGTCAAATCGGAGCTACAGCCGCCGGCCTTCGCCACAGCCACAGCAACATCAGATCCGAGCCCTGTCTGCAACCTACACCACAGCTCACGGCAACGCTGGATCCTTAACCCACTGAGCAAGGCCAGGGACCAAACCCACAACCTCATGGTTCCTAATCGGATTTGTTTCTGCTGCGCCACAAAGGGAACTCTGTTCCTTCACCTTTCTGAGCCCCTCTTCTCCGTCTCTAGGATGGGACCACCTTTCCAGAGTTTTGGGAAGGATGTGGAGACAGGCCCGCGCAGGAGCAATGGGGGACCCTACAGCACGGCCTACTGTCTTTAAAAGGCTCGATGCCCCTAGGCTGGTGCTCACAGCTCTGTGGATACAACACAAACATGGACTGTCAAAGCTAGAAGATACCTCAGAAACCATCTGGCCCAGCCCTACCTTATTATAGACATGGAAGCTGTGGGTTCTGAGGCGGACTGATATCCACCAAGCTCTCTGTAGATGCCAGGCCCTGGGCTGGGTGCTTGGCACCCATTATCTCAGTCATCCTCAGCACATGCCGGGGAAGGGGTGCCTCTGTCACCCCCGTTCTGCAGACAGGAAAGTGAGGCCTAGAGGGGTGAAGGGGCTGGCTCAAAGCCACGCAGCTGGGAAGTGCCAGAGCTGGGACTGGAATCCAGTCTAACTGGAGCCCAGACTTAACCACAAGGCCACAAAGTGAGTCACTGGTGGAACCAAGATGAGGCCCAGGTCTCCTGACTCCCAGCCCAGCGCTCTTGTAACCATTCTTGGCGCTGTCTTACGTGCGGAGGGACTGCTGCTGGCACCCAAGGACCCTTCCTAGACCAGCTGCGGCTCTCAAGGAGGAACAGTTTAAGGCACCCCAGGAAAATGCTCCCATATGCCACCGCCCTCCCCGTGGGCAACGGGGTATTCCACGCCCGCCCTGCTGGCTGAAGGCTGCCTGCCTTGCTGCACGTGACCTTCCTGGCCAAACAGAGGCTAGGAGTTTGCACAGTGTCCCTCTGTTCAACCTGGCCCCCACCCTCCAGGAGTTCAAGTGAGTCAGAGCCCCAGGAGGGGCCTCACCTTTCTTTTTTTTTTCTTTTTTTGCCTTTTAGGGCCGCACCTACTGCGAATAGAAGTTCCCAGGCTAGAGGTCCAATTGGAGCTGCAGCTGCCAGCCTACACCACAGCCACAGCCACGCGGGAGCCAAGCCGCATCCTCGATCTACACCACAGCCTGCGGTAATGCCAGATCCTTATCCCACTGAGCGAGGCCAGGGATTGAACCTGCTTCCTCACGGATACTAGTCAGGTTCATGAACCACTGAGCCACGACGGGAACTCCTGTCAAGTTCTTAACTTGCTGAGCCACAATGGGAACTCCTCTTTTTTTTTAAATTTTGTTGGAGTATAGCTGACTTACAGGGTTGTATAGGTTTCAGGTGTATAGCAAAGTGAATTAGTGTGTGCGTGTGCATATGTATATATCCATTCTTTTCTCCCAAGCAGATTATTACAAACTATTGAGTAGATTTCGCTGTGCTTTACAGTAAGGTCATTGTCAATGTCGTACGCAGCAGTGTGTATACGGTATTGCCTCACCTTTCTTCCTGATCATGGCTTCCAACATCTTATCTTCCTCTTCCTCCCTGAAATGAGAAAGGGAGGCTGAGCGTCCCACAGGAGGAAGGGCCAGACAATCTCAGGCCCCTCTGGACTCCGAGTCCACACGGGCTCGGCAAGGGTGCGCTGGGAGGCTGGCGATGCGGGCCCTGCCCCCAGGACGCCCCAAGGAGCCCCTCTCCCAGCCCCATCACCTCTGCCGGTCTTCGTCCAGGCAGTTGACGATGGCATTGCGTTGCTCGATGAGGGTGACGAGCTCCTGCATCAGCACCTTCTCTCGGACCCGGTCCTCCTCTGTCCAGTCCTTTTCTGCCCAAGGAGAAAAGTTGGGGATATGAGTCCTAAGAATCGAGGAACCAACACCTAAGTGCTAAGGGTGGCTGTAGACCAGCCCCGCACTAGACACCTTGACGACAGGGAGGGGCCCCAGAGTTTTGGAGAAATGAAGGTTGTACATGGAAGAGATCAGGTCTGCCTGCCAAAATGCTCTTCGAGGGGGCTCTGCAACGGCCAGCACGACACACGTTCTGAGCACAGAGACCAGCACGTGCCAGAGAACTTCCTGCTTCTGTTCACACGTTCACTTAACAAACGTTCACTAGGTGGTTTCTTGGGGGAGGCAGGGTTCGGGCCAGGCCTGCTTGCTGAGAGCCTCCACTGGTGGGCTGCCCAGAGTGAGACATGGGTTAAGGGAGAACGGGGAGCCCAGGGGTCCTCAGGCCGGAGAAGCAGTGTGACTCAGGTGGCACACTGGGACATTCATCTAATGCTCGAAGGCGGGCCGACTGGAGGGGAGGCTGGGGGCAGGGAGCCCAGCCAGGAGGTGTCTTTGCCATCTCAGACACCTGCTGCGCCCGCAGCCTCCTCTCAAGAGCCAGGGCCATCCCACAGGACCCCCTCACCTGCACCTGACATTCCCGTCACCCAGCCCACAAGCCCCCGGGGGACGGGTGTCCACACTTGACCTTCCCTCCACAACATCTGCCCCTAAAGGTCCCCTCGTCTTGAAATAAACACCCTAAGATCCCTCAGCCAGGCCCTGACACCCTACCACCTCTTCTTGCCAAAGCTCAGGAGTCGTTGGCCCAGCACAGTTCTGGGAACGACGTGGGTTTCGAAATCGCCACCCCAGTTCAGCACCCACGCTGCTACTTCCCAAATCTGGAGCCTGGGTAAGTTATGTCCCCAGCCCACACGCAAGAAAACTGAGGCTTGGAGAAGGCCTTGACCAGTGTCTCACAGCAAGGGTGGAGCCAAGCTCCAACTCAGGCAGCCTAACACCCCTAAGCTGCCGCAGTTATAGTCTTAGGGGACTTCAGCCCAGCTGGGTCCTTACAAACCAGTCTCACCCTCCAGAGGCAGCATCTGGGACAGGTTGACAAGCCCAGGACTGGAGACACAGCACAAAAAGCCCAGGGCCTGATACAACACTAAATCAACTATACTCTTAAAAAAAAAAAAAGCCCAAGGCCAGGCTGGCCTGGGGTACAAAGGGGCTGCGCCCACTCCAGCCACAAGGTGGTGCTGTGGCTCCCTCTGAGCAGCAGCCCCGCCCCAGCCTCTGGAGATTTGAGAGTAAGATGGCAGTGGAGGGCTGGGACATTCTGTCACTTCCCAGGGACACTCCAGCCTCTGGGTTTCATGCAGCCTCCCAAGTTCCCTGGTCAATGGGGAATCAGGGCCACCGTCCCAGAAGGCAGGAGGGGCTGTGTGTGCAGGGACAGGCCCAGGTCAGAGACATGGAGAGAAGCCCAGCTCCGCCACCAACGGGCAAGGCTCTCAACCTCTCTGACTCTCATTTCCTTGTCCATTAAATGGAAACGTTGATGCCTACTGCCTGGGCCACAGGAAGTGGTCAAAGTCCCTGGCTCCAGACTCCTGCGGTCTTTCTCAGCCCACAGCTGCGCTCACTCCATGTCCTGGCCACAGACTCCAACTCAGCCACATAGTAAGTAACCATCAGCCATCAGCTCCCCTCCCCCCTTTTTTTGGTCTCTTTACAGCTGCACTCGCAGCATATGGAGGTTCCCAGGCTGGGTGGGGGTCGAATCGGTGCTATGGCTGCCAGCCTACAACTGAGCCACAGCCACGCAGGATCCAAGCTGCGTCTGCGACCTACACCACAGCTCATGGCAACGCCGGATCCTTAACCCACTGAGCAAGGCCAGGGAGCGAACCTGCATCCTCATGGATACTACTCAGATCGGTTTCCGCTGCGCCACAACGGGAACACCAGCTCCTCTTTCCACACCCATTGTCTCCTGGTCCCTAGAACACCCTAGCAGGGAGACACTTTCATTCCTGTCTTACACACGAAGTTGCTGAGGCTCAGTGGAGCTAAGAAAGCTTCCTGAGGTCACCCAGCAAGTTAGCGGCAGAACCCGGACTATCTGACTCCATGCCAAGCCCTCCCGCCGCCCCTCCTCCATTCTCAGCACACCACACACCCTGCCTCCCGGGGTCATTCTCAGCCACACTGTGCAGGGGGCCTTCACCATCCCCGCTTCCACCACCACCATCCCCCACCCCGGCCACCAGAGTGCTGCCACGCTCTGAACTAACAGCCATGAGCACAGAGCCGCCCCTGGACAGGCACCTGCTCTCCCCCTGGGGACCTGCCTTCCCACACATTCCAGGAGAGGAGGGGCCAAAGCAGGCCAGTCCGTCCCTGGGCTTGGTGCTCTCCTCAAGCCTGTCGTCCCAACACCACAGATGTCACAGTCCCACGCTGGCCACGATGCGGGCTCACGGCGCAAACCCGTTAAGACCCAGACGGCCCCTCCCGGCCCCGTCCTCTGGCCCTGCTCACAGAGTCTGCCCACGAAACCCCATCAGGGCTCTTCCGAGCCACCAGGCGCCGCGGCCGGGGTCCGGGAGCGGCGGGACCACACTCACCGGGCTTGTTGAGAAGACACCGGAGCTCATACTCCACATCGGCCTGGCGCTGCTCCAGGTTCTGCTGCTTGAAGCTGGAGGGTGGGAAGAAGGCGGCCGTTAGTCAGGTCCTGGCCGCCTGCCCGGTGCCGTCGGCGACGAGAGAAAAAGGGGCCACGTCTACAGATTCCGGAGAGGGGACCGGGGGGGGACACTCACACGTAGATGAGCTCGGACTCCCGCCGCACCAGCAGGTGCTTCTCGTGGATGAGCTTGAACCAGTCCACCAGCATGTCATCCTCGCGGCCCTCTGGAAGCCAGATGCCCACTGAGGCCAGGGCCGCCGGCAGTCCCCACCCGCAAAGGGGCCACGGCGGCCCCTCCCCAGGGGGAGCGGCCTCCTCCTCCGCCAAGTCCCGCCCGCCAGCCCCGCCCCCCCCCACGGCTCCCGCACCATTCACTCCGCCACGCAGCTTCTCCTCCAGCAGGACCCCACGGTGTTCCAGGGCATCCAGCTGCCGCTCGATGGCATCCACCTCTCCGTGGATGTCCTCCTCGGGGATGTACTGGTCAGCCTGGACCTGCACGACAGCACCCGGTCACCCGAAGCACAGCCCATGCCCCCAGGTCTGCGGCCAGCAGCTTCGCTCTTCCCCCCGGCCAGCACCGGCCACCGCGGGCCCCGGGCCACACTCTGTGCCACACCCCAGTGTGGCGAGGGGTGGGGGCCACAACCCCTCCACGTCCCCAGGCCCGGGGCCGACAGGCGCGCCCACAGGAGGCACAACTTCCTGCCTCTTGTGGCAGCTTCCTCCCCCCTCCCCTGCCACGCCAGAAGAGAGGCCACAGGGTGAGAGGGTGACCCTATTTGGGACAGAAACCAAGAACCCTCTAAACTGTGTAAGTGGGACTGTGTGATGTGGACAGTTTGCTCCTTGAACTTTTATTAGTAACAAGTGAAATGCAACACCCCTCGCTTTTGGTGGAGAACAGCTGGTCTGCTCCAAACCCCCCAGCTGCGAGTTAAACCTCCCAGTCCGGCCGCCCAAGCATGTCCCCTCTGACATCTGACATCCAAAGGAAGCCGCCCAGACAGCCCATCCTGTCGCAGAGTCCCACGGGAAGCCTCAGGCCACCAAGGAGGGGGTCTGGGCCCAAAGCAGCCAACTATCCAGGGCTCCCAGCGGTACCTCGGGGGGGTTTTTTCGTTTTTTTTTTTTCAGTCTTTTTAGGGCCACACCCACAGCATACAGAGGTTCCCAGGCTAGGAGTCGAATCAGAGCTGTAGCCGCCGGCCTACACCACAGCCACAGCAAAGCCAGATCCAAGCAGTGTCTGTGACCTACACCATAGCTCATGGCAACACTGGATACTTAACCCACTGAGCAGGGATCGAACCCACATCCTCACGGATACTGGTCCGGTTCTTAACCTGCTGAGCTGCAACGGGAACTCCTACCTTGCGTTTGATGAGAGGGAAACCGTGTCCTGGGGCAGGTGGTCTCGCTGGCTTGGAGCCCTTGGTGGCCTTCTTTACGGCTGGGGACGCTGTGGGTGACGGCTTCCGGTTAAAGGGGTTCTCCTTGCAGGAAGACTACAGGCCGAGAGACACGACAGCAGGTACGTCAAGGGTGGGGGCCGTAAGACCCTGGCAGCCTCATCATGCAGGACCGGGGAAAGCAGGCCTGGCACGGGGGCTGGGGGCACCAGGCAGGGAGAGGCTCTCCCAGCATCCAGACTCTGCAGCAAGCACGTCCATTTCCCAGCGCCTCCCACGTGCAGGTGCAACCGCCGATGCTTTTCTAGAGCCTCATTCAGTTTTTACAACCACTCCACCGGGTGGGTAGTGCCACACCCATTTCACAGCTGAGTAAACTCAAGTGCAGAGAGGTTTAGTAATCAGCTCAAGGTCAGGCTCTTCCCCAGGGCCCAAGCTGGGGCGAGACTCTGTTCCAGGCGGGGCAGCCTTCCAGCCTGGGGACAGTAGTCAGGACGTGGAGCTTGGGGCCCGACACGGCTATCGTGGCTCCTTTGGGCCTCACGACTCTCCTTTTCCTTGCAGGCAGCCCAGGGCTCAGACGGGTACACGTGTTTTGCCCAGGGTCGCCCAGCCAGGAAGTAAAAAGCCTTCAGCAGAGCTGGGGCTGGGGGTAGCTCCTCGCCCACCCAGGGAAGAACCCCCCATCCCCTGCTGGCCCCTGCATTGTTCTGCCCCTCCGGGGAGACCCCTGTCCTCTCTGAGGCCCAGCACTGGTGCAGGCCCTGCCTGGCACACGGGCAATGCCAACACCTTCCAACCTTTTGCCCCAGCTCACGGGCGGCGGAGTGCTCCCGGGAGTGCTCACCTGGCTTTCCAGCAGCTGGGGAGGAGGGAGGAGCCCTGCTCACCGCCCCAGGGCCGGGCGGGGAGACTTTCCGCCTGGAAGTGGCTCTGCAAGCTAGGAAAGTGCCAGGCTGACAGGGAGACGGATGGGTCCCCACGGGGCAGCACCCGCCCAAAGCCCCGGTCCCACTGCCTCTGGGATTCTCGGAACATCCTGGGGTGAGGGGTTAGGGTGGGGGGTGAGGCGCCCCGGAAGGGAAGCCCAGCTGGGGCTCTGTCCGCACCCTCCAGTCACACCGGGAGGAGCCCAGCAGGGCCGAACAGCCCCAAGGTCCCTGAAGCCCTCAAGGGTTCTCAGCCTTTCTCAGCCACAAAACCCCTCAAACTGACCTTGCACGCGCCTCAGGACCAGAAACTGGCCGTAGAGGAGCTGCCCGCAGGGGGCAAGAAACGGGGACCAGAAACAGGCGCTTAGAGGGAGCTGCCTGCAGGGGAAGCGGAGGGGCGCCCAAACTCGCCTCGTTCCCCCACAGCGAGGAACCTGGGGCTCCGCAGAGTATCCTGAGGCCCAGAGAGGGCGCGGGGCCTTGTCCAGGTCACACAGCAGGCGGTGACAGAGTTGGGCCGGAGGCTGTGGCCCAGGCCAGGGAAGCTTAAATGACATTTGACAGGCACACAAACCAAGGAACAGCTCAGGCCGCTCCCCAGACTTATCCTCTCTCGGGTGGGTTGGCCCAGGATGACAGCCAGTCCGCATTAGCTGCCCTGCTGTCCCCCCACCCCGGGGGCTGGACAAACCTTGGGCCCTCAGTGGGCTGCAGAGCAGGGGAGAAAGCGGAGGATCAGAACCTGGTGGCACAAAGGGACTCTGGCTGTAGGACCGGACCCTCGTGAACTAGGTGCCCAGGAAAACATCCTGACCCCCGGTGACCCCTGGTTCTCGGCGTGGCCCTGAGAAACAGGTGCTCCACCAGCCCACAAAGCTCATCCGGAGAACGAGCCCCCTGGGGTGGGTGCTCACTCCGGCGCCCAGAGGAGATGGAAAGTGAGATGGGCCTGGGAGGGGAGCCTGGAGCGGGGGCTGTCTGTGCCCCCCAGCCCCGGCCCGCAGTGGCACACCGCAGGAGCTGGGACTCCTGGGTCCTCTGCCTGTTGGGGGCCAACCCCTCCTCCACCTGCCCCCCCCCCCCCCCCCCCCCCGCCACAACTGGAAACCGCACAAGGCCTGCAGTCACTGCAGAACCTCACCCGGCCCTGGCTGTGAGCCCCGGGGAATGCGGGCCTCATCTCCTCTGGTGCCCAGGCCACATGCACACAGGGGGCGCTCAACAGCACTGGCCGTTCTACAGCAGGGAAGACTGAGGTCCCGGAGGAGGAAAAGGACCCCAGGAAGGGAGTCTTCGCTCCCCTCTGTGCTCCACCCAGGTGGCCTTGTGGAATAACCACTTAGGCCTGACCCCTCTTTTTTTTTCTTTCTCTCTTTTTTTTAGGACCGCACCTGCGGCATATGGAAGTTCCCGGACTAGGGGTTGAATCAGAGCTGCAGCTGCCGGCCTACACCACAGCCACAGCCACGAGGGATCCGAGCCACATCTGTGACTTACACCTCAGCAACTCCAGATCCTTAAGTCACTGAGCGAGGCACCCTCACGGACACTATGTTGGGCTCTTAACCCACTGAGCCACAATGGGAACTCCTAGGCTTGCCTCCTGGAGCAGACTGTGAGCCCCTGGAGGCGGGGAGCTCAGAGTCTGGCACAGACAGGGCCCCAGTGAAGGGAAGGGTGGACAGAAGGGTGTGTGGGTGAATTCTGGCCTGTGGATGGGTCCCAAACGGGCAAGTGCGTGGGCTCGGTAGGTAAATAAGAGCTAGATGCCTCAATACACGGAGGTCCAGCCAGGGGACAGGTACGTAGATGGACAGGAGGTCTGGCCAGTGGATGGCAGGATGGTGCGATGGAGCTGTGCCTCAATGAACAGAGCGGTGTGTGGGTAGATGGGCTCAGCCAAGGTCACCCGACAAGTCCGGGCCAGCGAAGACGGAGGGCCCTGGACGTTCTTGCCCTGAGACCAGGCCCAGGTCCACGAGACAGGACAGCAGCTTTGGGCAAAGGCGAGGCACTCACCTTTACCTGGAGCTGCGGGGACGAGGCGCCGGGGGACGGTGCAGGGCTCTTGTCTCCAACCAGCAAGAGAGGGGTGGGGGCAGCGCCACTGCAGGGCCTGGCTGGCGGGGGACCCGGGCTGCCCCTAGCACTGGGGGCAAGGCCAGGGCTGGCTTGAGGCGTCCGGTCCACGCCAGGCTGCGCCAGCTCCCCGGAGGACGACAGGGAGGAGGTGGCGGAGAGGCTGGCCGAGGTCCCGGGGGTGCCGGGGGCGTGGACAGCAGGCTCTGAGCAGCTCTTGGGCACGACTGGCGGCTCCAGAAGCTCCGCGCTGGGGGGCTGGCTGGAGCTCTCGGACGACAGGCTCTCTACGCTGAGGGCTGGTGAAGGGGTGGCCGAGGGTGGCTCCGAGTGGGACAGGCGGGAGGCGTGGAGAGCTGTACAGACGCAAAAGTCGGTGTCACGTGAGGGGGCGGCGGTCAGGCCTTCCCGCCTCACCAATGTGCTCCGCTCCCCACGGAGCTGCAGGTCCCGGCACGCATGTGATGGGGCCAAGGTCACTGGCGGACAGATCGTCCGAGTTCATCCCTGTCGTTTCGGGAGCGGGCGGGCCGCCTCGTGGCTTCCTCACGGCCCTCGCTTCCTCATGCCGCCTGGCTGCAGCCTCCACTTCCCCACCCACGTCTGATCTGACCCGCAGCAGAGCCGAACCGAACAGGCCAAAAAGCCTCACTTCTGTCTGCCTCTCCCCTGCCTCCGAGCCGGGCGGAGGCGAGACGGAGGGCGGAGGAGCGGGAGGAGCGGGCAGCCCCGGCGGAGGCCAGCTTCAGGCAAGCCAGGCCCTGTCCGGTGCCACCTTCATCCTCACGCAGATGACGGACGCCATGCTTCAGAGTCTCATCTGCGGCTCAGAGAGGAGGAGGCCGGGGCTGGACCCCGCCGTGTCTCAGAGCTCACTCCACTGGCTGGGGTGGCCCACACCCGTCCGTCACCTCCTCTCGGCCGACCGTGCTCAGCTGGAGGGTCCCAGGGCGCCAGCAGGGGCTGGAGCAGGGCAGGACCACCTGAGCCCCCGGCTCCATCACCTCTAACGTGCTCTCGGCCCCAGTGTCTGAGGGGCTCCCACTGAGTCTCAGGGGCAGCCGGACGCCAGCCGTGGAAGACCAGGCACAGCGAGAGGGTGTGCTGGGCGGAGGGAGGCACGGCCCGCAGCGGCTGGCCCACCACCCCCATTTCTCAGATGCGGAGACTGAGGAGCGACACCGGGAAGGAACTGCTCAAAGTCACTGGTGGTGCGTCATGCAGCCAGGTCAGAGCCTGAGGCGCCTGGCGACCGGAGGACAGTGACGAGATGGGCAGGGTTGGAGCTAACCCCTGCCTCGAGCTTTCCACGAGCTCGACTTTGCACTAAGCACGTCAATGGGAAAGACTTTAATTCTCACAATAGCCCTGTGGGGTGGGTTATGCAGGATTAAGAGTACAGAGTCTGGGATGTCCTGCTGTGGCATGGCAGGTTAAGGGTCTGGTGGCGTCTCTGCAGCGGCTCGGGTCACTGCCGAGGCATGAGTTCAATCCCCGGCCTGGCGCAGTGAGTTAAGAATCCAGCGTTGCCATAGTTGCATCTCAGATTCGATCCCTGACACAGGAACTTCCACGTGCCGCTGGTACAGTCCCCAGCCTCCCCCCCAAAAAAGAATACAGAGTCTGAAGCCTGGATTCAAATCCTGCCTAAGTGCTGCGAGGCTTTGGGCAAATCACTGACCCTCTCTGTGCCTCGGTTTCCTCACCTATGACACCCACCCCACAGACTGGTTCTAGCATCAACTGAGGACACACATGACACACTGAGCACCTGGCCTGAGGGGCTCCTGTGGCGCCACACACCCTGCCCTGGCCCTGGGCTGACCCAGGTGCCCAAGCCCACGGTCCTGGCTGTCGGGAGAGCTCCCAGGATCGGCACTCACCGAGCGGGGACGCGCTGGGCGCTCGGGGGGCGGGGCGCTTCTTTGTCTTGGGGCTGCTGGTGGGGGTGATGCCATACCAGGGGTGCAGGGACTTGGCTGCGGACTCCGGCTGAGCCAGGGCAGGGCCGGTGGCCGGGCTGGGCACAGCTGAGGGCTCTTCCTCCTCGTCTTCAAAGGGGTTGTAGGGCTTGGACTCTGGGCCGGCCGCCTCCAGGCCCCGTGGGGCCACCTCGGCCACACCTCCGTTCTCCACCTGCCTGCTGTCGTGGCCTGGCTGCGGCGGTGGCCCGGGGCTACTGCTCGGGGGGAGGGGGGCTGGCTTCTTCTTTGGCTCTGCCTGCACCAGTGTGATCCATGGGGGGTCCTTCCTGGGGGGTGGCACCCTGGATGGAGGCGGGAAGAGGCAGAAACCATTAGGAGGCAAGGGGGGGCGTCTTTCTCTCCAGAGAAGGTCCTGAGTGCATCGCAGCAGGCCGGATGAGACACTGCACCCTTCTCCTCTCTCACCCCAGCCCAGCAGGGCTGGTCTGGGCCTGAAGCTGACATGGACAGAGGGGGGGCATCTGTCTTCCGCTCCCTCTATCTCTGCTTCTCTCCCTACCCCCATCACGGACTGCACAGGGGAAGCACAGCTCCCTAAGGACAGCTGGAAATAGAGTGTCCTTGCCTGTGACGCAGGGTCCCAGGGGCGCAGGATCTGAGCCGGGCATACAGCTGAGCTTTTCTGGGTCTTTCTATACACTACTTCTAATTCTATAGGCGCAAGGCCATGGCCTCCCCGGTTACAGAGGCAGCAGAGGCCTGGAGGGGTGTAGGGACCCCAGAGGCAGCCATCTCCCCCAGGCACTGCTGCCCACAGGAGAGAGGATGAGGGGCGAGCGGCACAGGGAAGCAGATGTGGGTACAGAGATGCACCCGGCCCATTCTCAGGAGGGTGTGCTGGTGGCCTTGTTACCTATCCAAACCCCAAAGGGACCCCCATTCCCCCCCACCAGGGCCCTGAAAGCCCCCCTCGGAGCCAGCATACCTCTCTGACAGCTTGGGTGTTCCTCTGGGCTTGGGGACCGGGGGTTCGTGCAGCTTCCCTAGACGGGAGAGGAGAGTGACACAGGCCTTCATGGGCAGCCGCAGGCTGCACAGCAGAGCAGGGCACCCAGGGAGCCACCCAGAAGTGTCTGGCTCACCCAGGAGTGCCCTTCCTTCCCACCCAGCAGGTCATGCGCTCCAGGTGGCCATGGCAACCTCACCTGCACCCTGGTACCTCCCCAGCCCAGCACTCAGGGAGATTAGATAAGCAGCAAAGGTGACAGGTAAAGAAGGGCAAAGGGACAAGGCCCGGACACCCAGAGACCCTATTTGTCTTTCAGTTGAAAAGCGGGAACCCAGAGCTCCTGCTGTGGCTCAGCGGAAACGAACCCAACTAGGAACCATGAGGATGTGGGTTCGATCCCTGGCCTCGCTCAGTGGGTTAAGGATCCGGCGTTGCCGTGAGCTGTGGTGTAGGCAGCAGATGCAGCTCAGATCCCACGTTGCTGTGGTTGTGGCGTAGGCTGGCAGCTGCAGCTCCGATTCGACCCTAGCCTGGGAACTTACTTATGCTGCGAGTGTGGCCCTAAAAAGCAAAACAAAACAAAAAAAACAAGAAGGGGAAGCCGAGTGTGGCCCTAAAAAGCAAAAGAAAACCAAAAAAAAAGAAGGGGGAATCCAAGCGTCCCTGCAACACTTCCCCAAAATGGACAGGAAATACTGTCTCTCAACTCTGTCCCAATGTCACCTCCTCCAGGAAGCCTCCCCTGACTCCCAAATGCCCTCCATGAATCCCACAATAACAGACTCCTACATTCTACCAAAACGCTGTGTCTGTATCTGTATCTGTGTCTCCCTTGAGACTGGCAGTGCCTCCAAGGCACAAATTGGTCTAAACTGTGTCTCTAACTGCAGCAGCCAGCCCAGGATTGGCCTTCTGAAAGGGTGCAATAGAATTAACCAGTGCCCGAGGGAGACCCTGGGAGTCTCCCTCCCCTGGGGCCTGCAGTGATGAGAGCTGCCCAGCACATCTCTGGTTACAGGAAATCTTGTTTTCGTGAGCTCAGAAAGCCTAGGCAGGTCACATGGGAAGGTCTTACAGTCAGGAGGCCAGCAGGGGTCTCCGCTGCGGTTCAGGCTGGCCTGGGGGGTGCCCCAGTGGCCCGCTGACCAGGGCCACACCCTCCCCTGTCCCCTACCCCCAGCCCCCAGCCCCTGAGCTGACACAGGTGTGGACAGGCACACAGGCTCATCGTGGGAGGGGAGCTCACCTGCATATGGACACAGAGTGCCAGAAACACTCGGGACACGTGGTGTGTACTCACTGCACACCCAGAAACTGAAGCATACAAGAGAGACACAAGGAGCTCCTGCTGTGGCACAAGAGGACTGGCAGTGTCCCTGCAGCACTAGGAATGCAGGTTCGATCCCTGGCCCGGCCCAGTGGGTTAAAGGATCTGGTGTTGCTGCAGCTGTGGCGGAGGTCACAGACCCCAGATTTGATCCCAGCCCTAAGAACTCCATATGCCTCGGGGCAGCCAAAAAAAAAAAAAAAGACAGATACAAAAGAACACAAAGATCCCGGCACACACAGGGTGGGGCAGGCGGGGGCAGGGATCTGTGTCCCCGCAACAAGGGGAGCAGAACGTGCACAGAGGGGCCTCTGTAACTATTTGCTGCCTGAGTTAATAACCTCGGCACCAGAGTTCCCACTGTGGCTTAGTGGAAATGAACCCACCTAGTATCCATGAGGACGCAGGGTCAATCCCTGGCCTCACTCATGAACTGTGGTGTAGGTGGCAGATGCAGCTTGGATCTGACATTGCTGTGTGCAGCTCCAATTCAACTTCCATATGCTGCAGGTGTGGCCCTAAAAAAAACACACAAAAAAGAATGATAACAACCTCAGCACCACATTCACCCCCACCACGTACGTGGCACAGATGGCGCGGCCCTATGGACATCCCCAAGCACGTGTACATTTAAACGCCAGGCACATTCCAGGGAGCGCCTGGCCCTGGCGCTGGCCCCTTGCTCACCGTTCACCAGGACACTGCTGCCTCCCGGCTCCGCCGAGTTCTCATGCTGCAGACTGGAGCGGGGCCGGGGCGTAGGGGGCGTCGGGGCTGTGGTCTCGGAGGCCTTCCTGGGGGCAGGTGTGGGCCGGCTGGCCGGGGGGCTGGCCAGCTCCTGTGGTTTGCCAGGAACCTGGGGCTTGGTGGGGATCTGGGGCCGGGCCTCGGCGCTGGCCTTAAGCGTGTCCGCCGCAGCCTCTGCAGGCCCTGCCGCCGCGTTAGGGCTGGGACCGCCTGCCTCCATATCCTTGGCTTCTCCTGCAAGCTGCTGCTGCTGCTTTGGCTGCAGGGGAGGTCCAGGCCTGACCCCCGACTGCCCACGGGGGCCCAGCCTGGCGCATTGCTCTGCACACACAAAGGTGCCCTCCTCTGGCCCGTCTTGATAAGATCCAGGGAGCAGAGTGCTGGAACACCGGTGACACCTGCCAGGGAGAACAGGGGTGGGGGAGGGGGATCAGCTTAGCCAGGCAGCGCACCCCAGGATACTGGTTACTCCTCCTCCAGCAGCCAAGGCTGTATGCTCCCCTCCTCCCCACTGGCCACCTGGATCCTGTCTCAATACCCAGAACTTCCCAGCGGAAAAGGAAAAAGAGTAAATGTCAGAATCATAGTAGAACAATAAAACCATGTGAAATCAGCAGCATAAATTGTGAAACACGCCTTCAGTTTCTGCTGCAAGAGGAAGCAAAGGTTTCCCGCTTGGAGGTTCCAGCAGCGTATGCGCCATCCCTCATTAGTGGCTCAAGAAATCCATTTAGTGGTTTTTCAAGCAACCGGGGTTTTTTGTTTTCTTTTGTTTTCTTAGGAAATAGAACAAATACAATATCAGAGTGTATCACTCTTGTTTTCTGAAACTCTAAATCCAGTTGTGCACCTATTTGTACAAGATTGATTGAAATATTTACAGGGACATATTTACAGCTGGTCACAGCATCAAACGTATGTCTTACTGGGAGTCACCCTAAAAAGTTTTTAAAACACTGCCCTGGTGGCCAGATGTGACAGAGTTGGTGCAGTAGTTCCCTCCTCGAGATTTTTGCCCCATGACACCTCAGTTCTACAATCAGGTCCCTGAGGTTCCAGATCCAGCTGCCACGCACACACACACACACAAATCCACAACTGAATACACGCTGTAACTCTCAGTCACTAGTTTCCCTTGACTATTCAATCTTTTTCCTTTTTTTTTTTGCTTTTCAGGGCTGCACCCGGGGCATAGGGAGGTTCCCAACAACGCTGGATCCGAGCTGCGTCTGCGACCTACACCACAGCTCACAGCAATGCCAGATCATGAACCCACTGAGAGAGGCCAAAGATCGAACCCGAAACCTCATGGTTCCTAGTCAGATTCATTTCCTATGAGCCACGACAGGAACTCCTATTCAATCTTCTTTGCTAACTTTTCTTTTATAACATGTAATATGGCTTCATACATTCTCTAAGCTTTTTGTATTTTCCCTGCCTCTTATTCCATTTGCTTTAAGCTGGCTTCCCCAGCAAACCACACACTGAAAGCAAGTTGTTACTATAATTTTTTAAAAATTGCTTTCTGGATCTCCTGCTGTGGCACAGTAAGTTAAGGATCCGGTGTTATCTTTCAGGTGGTGTGGGTTCGATCCCCTGCCTGGTGCAGTGGGTTAAAGGATCTAATGTTGCTGCAGTTGAGGCTCAGATTTGATCCCTGCCTGGCAACTTCCGTATGCTACCAGTGTGGCCAAAAAAGACCAAAAAAATTGCTTCCTTTTATAAAAAACAAAAGTAAAAAAAAAGAAAACAAAATTTTAATTTAATTTTAAAAACACTTTCTTTTTTCAATGGCTTTTTAAAGACTACTCTGCTCCATAATCATCATCAGGTACTTAGTCTCAAAGTACTCTGAACTAGGAGTTCCCTTGTGGCTCAGCTGGTTAAGGATCTGACATTGTCACTGCTGTGGTTTAATCGCTGCTGTGCTGCAGGTTCGATCCCTGGCCTGGGAACTTTCACATGGTGCAGTCAAAAAAAAAAAAAAAGGGGGAGCTTTGGCCTGTTTCTGTCTTAATTCTGTGACTGACCAAGTCTTCTCCTTTACTTGGCCTTAGTTTGTTCATCAGTGAAATGGAGATGAGCAAGATGCTCTGGCATGAGGAGCCTGGCAAGGGGCCTGGCACACCCTGGTGCTGACCCACGGGAGCACCCCACCCCCAAGCTCCGCGCCACTCACCGGAAGCAGTGCCGGTGGTACAGCTTGCCGTCGGCCAGGTAACGCTGCACCAAGTGCACGTGCTGCTGGCAGGCTGCGCAGATGCTGCTGGGGGTCCGGTGGGCACCCTGCTCTGCCAGGCTGCCGGAGGAGCACTCCTCATCCTGCAGGGAATAGCGCGGGGAGATGGAGGGTGGGGTCAGGGTCGCCAGCCATCCTGTTCAAGAACAGCCCCCATTCCCACTCCAGTGGCGGCGTCTCCCAAGTGTGCACGGTGCTAACACGCGCCATCAGAGCCCCGCAGGGGCAGGCGGTGGGACACTGTCACTGCTGGGCACAGAAGGAGACTAAAGCCTAGAAAGGGGGAGAGACTTGCTCAAGGTCACTGAGTCAGGATGGAAACATAAAAATCCTGACTTCCGGTGTCTGGGGCCCTCTCCGCCGGAAAGGCAGCCTCTGGCTGTACAACCCGTTTCTCTGAGCTGCACCTGCCCCTCTCCCATCCCTGCAGGTGAGCCTTCCCTGAAAGGTGACTGTCCTCCCAGGTCCACCTCGTCTGCCTTCTCTGTCTCCCCAATGAGAGCCAAATGGTTTATTTATTTATTTATTTATTTAGTCTTTTTAGGGCCGCACCCGCGCGGCATATGGAGGTTCCCAGGCTAGGGGTCGAATCGGAGATGTAGCTGCTGGCCTACACCACAGCCACAGCAATGCCAGGTCCTTAACCCACTGAGCGAAGCCAAGGATTGAACCCATGTCCTCATGAATACTAGGCAGGTTGGTTACCACTGAGCCACAACGGGAACTCATTTTTTTTTATTTTTTATTTTTTTATGAGAGTCACAACATTTATTTCAGGTTCTCTCTCACTTTTGTGTGTGTGTATTTTTTTTTTTTTTTTTTTTGCCACACAGGCAGCATGTGGAAGTTCCCGGGCCAAGGATCGAACCTGAGCCACACAGCAGCAACCAGAGCCACCGCGGTGTGAGCACAGGAGGCTTAACTGGCTAGGCCATCAGAGAACTCCCGAGCCAAGCAATTTAAATCCCAGCTTCTCAGCTTCTAAGCACTGTGACCTTGACCAAGCCGTTTCATCTCTGGGACCTGGGTTCCCTGCTGCCGAATGGAATCCTCTAGCCCCTGATGTCTCAGCCCTGCACACGCTCCCTGGGCACCCACCCTGGGTCCCCCCCACCCCACCGCTCAGGAGCTCTTCCAGCAGGGAGCAGATGGGACCAGGTGGGAAAAGCCGTCCGCACGCTACGCAGTGCTACACAGAGGCGAAAGGCTGGTGTTACCCGCTAAGTATCCCAGAGCAGGGGACGGACGGGGCGGCCCCCGCTTCCCAGCTCAGAGATCTTGGACAAATAACCAAACCTCTCTGAGCCTCAGTCTGCTCATCTGTACCTCAGGACACACAACCTCCACCTCCCAGGCTTGTGGAGAGGATTAAACAGAATCCCACTAGGAGGTGAAAGGCTGGCTCAGTCCAGGGGAGTGTCTGCGGTATCACACATGTGCGTCCTGTCGGCCCAAGATGGAGCCGGTGTCATGGATGTCCCATGTCCCTCCTAGGGGCCATCCCCTGACTCTGCCCCCTGCCCTGGCCTATGAGACTCTACTTCCAAAGCCACCAGGAAAGAACCGAGAACACCCTCCGAACCTGGCTGTGGCAGCGGTGCCCCCCACCCCGCCGCCCACCCACCACCAGCATCTGCCTACCTGAGCCCTGTCTCCTGGTTCCACTGAAGCAGGTACTTCGGATGGGGGGGAGGAAGGTGCCAGGCCCTTTCTGGGTGGTGAGACACCGGCTGCCAAGAGACCAAAAAGAGGCCCTGAGGCAGCTGGAGACCCTTGGGTTCAGGAGGTCCAACCTGGCCTGAGCTGCGAGCTCCGCAGCTGCCACCACGGGCGGACCGCCAGACACAATGGGACCAGGATCCTTTGTTATGAAGGCCAAGGGACGCCTCCACTTCCAAGCCAGTGCCAAGGGCCAGGTCCTCAACCTCACCAAGCCTCTACAAAGTGGGACACTGACTCCCACTGCACGGGGCAGCACGAACGATAAGGAACCAAGACAACCACAGAACCAACAGCGCCCAGGATGCAAAGGAACGTTCAGCTGTCCTCCCACCAGGCTAAGGGGGGCCAAAGGAAAGAAAGGAGAAGAACCACGTGGTGCCAACCTGGAGGTTCAAGAAGAGGGTCCAGATCGCCGGGGCCAGGGAGCTGCCCTGCCTGGGCCCAGAACCCTGCCTGCACTCGAAGAAACCCATCCCCTGGCCGCCTCTTCCCAGACCCCACACCTTCATTACTTCAGCAAGTACCTACTGCACCCAGTAATTAAAATTCACCCCCCAGGAGCTCCCACTGCAGTGCAACGGGATCAGTAGCATCTCTGCAAGGCCAGGACGCAAACTCAATCTCCAGCCCAGCACAGTGAGTTAGGGATCTGGCATTACCGCAGCTGCGGGGAAGCCTGCAAATGTGGCTCAGACCTGACCCCTGGCCTGAGAACTCCATATGCCCCGGGGGACCCAAAAAAGAAAGAAGGAAAACAAAAAACAACCCAAATTTAGAGAACTGCATAGAAAACAAACAAACAAAAAAAAACTGTCACTGTGTAATTTTTTTTTTTTTGGGCCTTATCTAGGGCCGCACCTGTGGCATATGGAGGTTCCCAGGCTAGCGGTCTAACAGGAGCTGTAGCTGCCGGCCTTCGCCACAGCCACAGCAACGTGGGATCTGAGCCACGTCTGCGACCTACACCACAGCTCACGGCAACGCCGGATCCTTAACCCATTGAGCAAAGCCAGGGATCAAACCCACAACCTCATGGTTCTTAGTCGGATTCGTTAACCACTGAATCACGACAGGAACTTCCAATGTAATTCTTAAAAAGTACAATCCAGGAGTTCCCGTCGTGGCTCAGCAGAAACAAATCCGACTAGGAACCATGAGGTTGTCGTTTCGATCCCTGGCCTCGCTCAGTGGGTTAAGGATCCGGCATTGCATGAGCTGTGGCGTAGGCCGGCAGCTGTGGCTTCAATTAGACCCCTAGCCTGGGAACCTCCACATGCCACGGGTGCAGCTCTAAAAAGATGAAAATGGAAAAAAAAAGAAAAAAATACAATACAGATCCCTTATTGCGGTCAAAATAGCACTGCCCTAACTCCAGGTCACAATTCCTTAATGGATCCTGAAATCAATTGAGTGGATTGCAGCCAGCACATGGTAAAGATGAAATAGCATAGAAAATACCTGCGGGCGTCACCTGTTGTAAGCAGAAGAACCATTTCCTGAAACTCATTTTGGTGATACATGTGTGCATGAACGTGGATTGTAATGGGAAACATATTTCTTACCATGAATCATGGTCAAAAATTCTGGAAGCCAGAAGCCTCATCAAGTCTCACTCCTCACTGCCCAGGCCTTACCTCCCCGCCACCGCCACTCCCCTGGAGCGCAGAGCCCTCCTCCCTATTGCTCCCTTGCCTAAAATGTTCCTCCCCAGATCTTGACATGACCTCCTTCTCCACCTTGCTCAAGGCGTATTCAGATGCCACCTCCTCAGAGAGGCCCTCCCTGATCACTCACCTAAAATAGCCACTTCCTCCTCTCATTGCTTTTTATACCTTTACCGTGTTTCCGCGTCAGACTCATCTGAAATTATATTAATTACTTGGCTCTCTCTCTCTCTCCCCCATCCTTTTGACTGGAAAGCTCTGGGAGTCTGTGTCATTCTTAGCTCTCCCCCTGGCACCTGGCACAGTGCTTGGCACACAATGGGGGCTCAATAAATATTTATTAAACGATTAAGTGCCAGGTGCTGGAGCCATGAAGCCGTGAACTAGACAGAATGAGAGAGGAGTAAGCAAGATACTATGACCAGGAGTTTCCGTCGTGGCACAGCGGGAACGAAGCCGACTAGGAACCGTGAGGTTGCAGGTTCGATCCCTGGCCTCGCTCAGTAGTTAAGGATCTGGTGTTGCCATGAGCTGTGGTGTGGGTCGCAGATGTGGCTCGAATCCTACCTTGCTGTGGCTGTGGTGGAGGCCAGCAGCTGTAGCTCCGATTCAGTCCCTCGCCTGGGAACTTCCATATTCTGCAGGTGCAGCCCTAAAAAGCAAAGAAAAAAAGATACTCTGACTAGAGTCTTACATGTTCACCATGGGGCAGGGGGCTACACAAACACCTGGAATATAGCCCGGCAGGCTTCCTGGAGGAGGCAAAATGTGGAAATCAGAGGATGAATAGGAAAGAATGTGTCAGAGGTGGGAGAGGTGAAACAGGAACTGGGGGATCACTGAGAAGAAAGACTTAGCAGTAAAGGAATGTGATGGAGTCAATGCAGCATAAGAAACCTGGTATGACTACAGCTGGGCAGTGAGCAGCTTAAGCTAAGTGGAGAGAGGCCTTAGGGGATCTGCTGAGAAATGGGAGTGTATTCTGAAGACAGCACCCCTGCCACCCTGTAGGGGGCCACTGGGCTTCCTTCCCTTACACTCCAGTTCTAGTCCAGGCTGTGGCTCCTGGGAGTCAGGGGTCAGTGGACAGGCCCAGGGTCACCTGCCCCCACCGCTGTCACAAGACGAATAGTGAACACGGTGGCCTCTCAGCCAGGGACGGCTTCCAAGTCACCCAATTCAGTGAAAGTCCAGCCTGGCCAACACTGCCCTCGAAATCCCTCCTCTCACCCAGAAAGTAGAGAACAGGACCATCTGCTGGAATCTAAGAGCCAGCCTCGCCTCCAGCGTGGGAACACCTCGCTGTGTTTCCTCTGGTTGAGCAGCAGGTGGGATAAAAATGGTTTGCATTTAGAGGCCGAGTTGTATAGAAAGCACAAGCTGTGCCCTTAGCAACAAGAATCCCGGTAGGCCCCGGGGCGGGGGGGTGTCCCACCTGGACACAGCACAGGGAGCTGGGCCAACAGGGCGCCCTCACCCCCAAAAGCCCCGTGAGGACCCAGGAATCAGAGTCTTACATGTTCACCACGGGGCAGGGGGCTCCAAGAGCACCTGGAGTATAGCCCGGCAGGCTTCTTGGAGGAGGCAAAATGAGATGAGAGGATGAGTAGGAAAGACTGTGCCAGGAACAGCGAGGGCACCAGGCACAGTATTACCTGGGGTCCCCATCACCCGCCCGACCTGCAGGTCCCAGGAAGGGGGCCCTCCAGACAGGAGCTTAGCAGAGAGATGGGAATTTGTCAACAGGGAAATCTCCATCTAGAAGACAAGACTGAATTGTGACTTCTGGTCGGCAAGTTAAACTCAAACTAATGGAATAAAAAAGCAGTAAGAGTAGTAACGTGAGGCCTAAATAAGGGCCAGACGCAGGTTCACACTTCCTTATTTACTCCCAGCAACGCTTACTCAGCAAGAGGTGACGATGTGGGCCACTGTCACCATGTGTCACCAACACATGGCCCACTGTTACCCAGACAGTAAGTGGCAGAGCAAAAAAGTACAGTCCATGCTGCCTCTCAGCAAAGCCTCCACGGTTGAGAAATATTTTCGTTCTGATTTCTAGTAAAATGCACATAATGTAATTTGTTCAATTATAATATCGATTCCTGGGGATAAATATCTGGGGGTGGAGGGGTGGGGAGTAACAGATTCTTTAAATTTTAAAAGGTTTATGCCCTTTCCCATGTCCTAAATTGTCTACAGTAAGCATGTTTTACTCTCCGGAAGAAAAAAAATCCCTGACTTCAGAGAATACTACTCTAAGAGATAGGCTGAGGAGTTCCTGTCGCAGCTCAGTGGAAACGAATCCGACTAGGAATCATGAGGTTGCACGTTTGATCCCTGGCCTTGCTCAGTGAGTTAAGGATCTGGCGTTGCCGTGAGCTATGGTGTAGGTCACAGGTGCAGCTCAGATCCCGCGTTGCTGTGGCTGTGGTGTAGGCCGGCGACTACAGCTCCTGTTAGACCCCTAGCCTGGGAATCTCCATATGCCGCAGGTGCAGCCCTAAAAAGGACAAAAAGACCAAAATAATAATAATAATAATAAGAGATGGGCTGAGACTGTCCCCATGGACAGCAGCAGGAAGGACCGTGATGGGGCCAGGGAGGTACAGTGACAGCAGTGACGCAGTGCAGGAGTCAGGATGCCCGGACTTGGTCTTCCTGGTTGTGTGACCTTGGGATCCTCCCCTCCCCTCCCCTCCCCGGACCCATTTCCTCTCTGAGGAAGGTAAGGCCCAGGAGAGATTCCTGCGTGCGGCCTCTCACGGGGACTCTCCAGGCTGGAGACTCAGTAGCCGTCCAGAGACCTGACTCAGAGCAGAGAAAGACCCGGGCAGCCCCCACCCCCCACAATTCCCCTGCCTCATGGTTCTCAGGCCTTGAAGGTCATGGCTAGTGAAGGTGGTGCACAGCGGCCCTTCAGGACCACTTGCCAGCTGGAGGAAAAACCCCAGGGAAGCGTCTGCAAACAGGAAGTCAGGGTGAGTGACAGAGGTGAACTCCCAGAGGGCGGATGAACCGCCTTGCTTTGTCTCCTCTGATGTTATTTTGCTCAGTTGCTGGTTCACGTGTTGCGGTCTGTCTCCAAAAGACCGTGCGCGCCCCATGGGCCCCCCGGGATTATTTCACTCAATAAGTATCTCAAAGAGTGAACGGATGACGCAGTAAATGAAGGATGTGCTGCCTCCCCGGGCTTGTTTGCAGCTCAGGAAACAGGAGGACGCACCCCCAGCCCCGCCCCCAGGGCCAGCTCTCACCTTGGCCAGGGCTGGCGAAGTGGTTGTAATACTGGGACACGTAGGTCATGATGCTGAGGCAGTCGGGGACACGCATGGAGACCATGTCATTGGGGTCCAGGAGGGCAGGGATCCCCAGCTCCTTCTCAGCCACTTCAAAGGCCTGGGGTGGGGCAGACGTGAGGATGAGAGAAGTGTGGGGGTCGGTGCAGGTGCAAGGGGGGGTGTGTGGGGGGGAGGCTGGGGGTTGGGGGGAGGCTGGGGAGGGGAGGCTGGGAGTGGGGTGGGCCCTGCAGAGGCAGCCACATCAGGAAGAGGAAGAGGAAGAGGAGGCAGGGTCAGCGGGTACCACTCAGCACAGACCCAGCTTCTCTCAGTGGGATGGGGGGGACCAGGGTAGGGGTGACTGTGGGCTCCCCCCAACTCCAGCCCCCACACCATGACCTGGAGAAGGGGAAGGCCGGGCGCCCCAGATGCAACACGCACACAGACTCTTGCACTTCCATCTCTCCAGGGGACTCACCAAGCGGTTATTCTCGAAGACATTGTCCTTGGAAAGTGAATCAAAGTCTCTGCAGGAGGCAAAGGGGAGGAGGAGCACTGAGGAGGGAGCAGGGGTGTGAGCCGGGAGGTGACCTCAGCCTGAGGCTGGGCCTCGCAGGGTTGGGGGAGGGCGGTGGGGTGTCCAGGAGGAAACTGAGGATGAGCTCCAGGCCCCTGGAAGCCTCTGAGTAGAGGCTGGAAATCACTCAGAAGGGGCGGAGCTGAAAAGTCCCAGGTTCAAGTTTATCCCCCAGGAAGCCACATCCTGACTCACCGGCAAAGACAAAACAAAGACCAGGAGTTCCTGTCTTGGCTCAGCCGTTATCGAACCCAACTAGCATCCACGAGGACTCGGGTTTGATCCCTGCTGCCTCCCTCAGTGGGTCAAGGATCCAGTGTTGCTGTAAACTGGGATGTAGGTCGAAGATGTGGCTCGGATCCTGCATTGCTATGACTGTGGTGTAGGCCAGAGGCTACAGCTCCAACTGGACCCCTAGCCTGGGAACCTCCATATGCCACGGGTGTGGCCTTAAAAACACACAAAAAAATCTAAAACCAGGACCGATGCTGGTAGCAATGCAGACATCCATGGATTGCTGACTTCACACTGGGTACCGGGCTGAGCTCCTGTCCTAAATTTACTTATTTTTAACTCTGCTTGACAGGTATTGACCCCATTTTATAGACAGGGACACTGAGGCTCAGAGCAGGGAAGCCACTCAGCCCTGGGAATCCACCTTTCTGGTCCTTCCACTGAATGTCACAAACCTGGAGAAGCCACGCCAGCTTCCCGAATCCCCAGCCCAGCCCAAAAAGGAATGTCGTTTCAGTGGGGCCAGGAATAGAACAAGTCTGAACCAGCCTGCCAGTATTACACTCTCCAGAGCTGCTGGCGCTGAACGGCTGGCCTGACCCCGCTGGACCGCTCCTGCCTGTGGGCACCGGCCTTGGGGGAGCACTAAAGGGTGTCCCAGTTTCTAAGCTGGGACAGGTGGAAGGGGCAGGCCCCGCCCTCACCTCCCTGCTCTGGCCCTGGCCGTTGGAGTGGCTAAAACCAGCAGAGGAGGCCCAGCCTTCTGGCTCAGCGGCCTCCTGGGTGCACCGCCCAAAGCCTTGTCCTTCTATGGCTGAAAACTGCAGCCTGACTGCCTGAGACGCGGGCCCCAAGGCCAGAGCGAGCAGCACAGACTCCAAGGGCTGGGTCCTGGCCCAGTTCTCCCAGACGAGGCTGTGAGACCCCAGGCAGGTCAGCAGTCCTGGTGGCCTTGATTTACCCATCTGTAAAGTGGGTAAATCAAGCTTAGCTCCCACCTCTCAGGCTGGTGGTGAAGACCAGTAGAAGTCTGGGCCTGGGAGAGCCTGCCTCCTCCTGCCCTCCCTGCCCCCAGCCCAGCTTCTCCAGGCAGAGTGCAAATTACAACAAACTGTGGCTCAAGGCAGAAGAGGGCAGTTTGCAAACCCAAGGCCAGGCGGACTGGGGAGGGGGAGGAGTAAGAGGGGAAATGGTGTAGGAGCTTCAGCGCCCCCTTTGCCACCTCTGGCCAGGCGGCTTCCTTCTCCCCTCAGCTGGGTGCCTGACTCCTCCCCTGCCTTTGACACTGCCTAAGAGTGTGACCCACAGCAAGCAGTGACATTGACACCAGCCCAGCCCCAATGCAGGCAATGAATTGAGGAGGGGAAGCTCGTCCTGAGACCAAATTACACAAAAGCAACGTCTAGGCCGTGGATCTCAGTCTCCCCAGCAGTGTTCTTAGAAGGCTGGGGTCACGTTTTGTTCACTTCCTGCACTCAGTACCCTCCCAGTCCCAGGTACTCAGCAGGCATTCCATGAGTGTTTGCTGAATGAATGAATGCTGGAAACAGCGTGAAAACTGTAAACATCCCCAAGACTCTACATCGATTTTTCCTTCGATTCTTTCCCTCCCCTACCTTTGTCCCTAATCAACATCTGGACTTTGGAAACAGATATTTTCTGAGAGTTCTCAAAGGCCTGGGCAGTCCTACCTAGCTCTGGGGGAGATGAGGAGCACAGAAATGAAAGTCAAATGGTCCCTGCCCTCCAGGGAGCTTAAAGGGGCCTGAATTGGGAGTTTCCATCATGGCGCAGTGGAAACGAATCCGAGTGGTATCCATGAAGACGCTGGCCTCACTCAGCGGGTTAAGGATCCAGCGTTGCCGTGAGCTGTGGTGTAGGTCGCAGACGCGGCTCGGATCTGGCGTTGCTGTGGCTGTGGTGTAGGCCGGAAGCTGTAGCTCCGATTGGACCCCAGCCTGGGAACCTCCATATGACGAGAGTTCGGCCTTAAAAAGCAAAAAAAAAAAAAAAAAAAAAAAAGCCTGAATTGGGGGAAGGGAAAGGGAGCCATCCCCCTCACCTGCCCCCTCCCAACACAGACGTCTGGGCCCGAAGTTCCAGGAGCTTGAACCACTTTAGAAGACCGTTCTTGCCCTGGCTCCTACCCCACCCCTACTCTCATGGCGAACCTCCCCTGCCCATCGCTGAGGTCTTTACCGTACCTTACATAGGGCCTGGGCCTCAGTCTTTCTCCTGTGCAATGGGCTGGCAGCAATGCTGGCCTGTCTTGCAAATAAATGCCTGGATCTGACTCCGGATCTCTCCTTGGGAGAGAAGCCAATCCTCCGCTTCACACCATCTCTAACCACAGCGCTCCCCTGCTTAAAACCCACATGGCTCCCCTGTGGCCCCAACTGTCCTCCTGAGCCACCAGGAGGCCCTACGCACTCTGGCCCAGCCACTTGCCCTGGCCTCCTGGCCTCGTGCTACAGGCTGCCTCTGTCTCTGCTCAGGTGGTCCCTCTGCCCTGAATGCCGGTCCATCGGCCCTCCCTCGGCTCCTCCTACCACCTTGAAGACTACAAGACCTTCCCAGCCTGGGCCTCTGATGCAGCACTTCCTACGTGGTGTTATCAACACTCCCAAAGGTCGTGGGAGACTGTGTGGGGTTTGTCTCTCGCTTGGCTGCTTGCTATTTCCGTTACCAGGCAGATAGTAGAACTCCGCAGCTACTTGTGGAATAAATGAAGGAATAAGACACTTCCGTCACCCCTTCCTGCCTAACAACACTATTTAGGATAATTAATGCCAAGCGAATGTTCATTATCCCATTTCGTCCTCACAACGATCCTGCGAGGTGGGGCTTGTTCTCAACCCCACTTCACAGATGAGGAAACTGATGCCTGGAGGGAACCGGGGCTTTTCCCAAGGCTGCACACCCAGGACACAGGACACGGAGGAGCTGACCGCAAATCAAGCCGCCTGCACTTTGTGCCAGAGACGCAGGTCCACCGCGAGGCTGAGCTCGGCACCGGGTCCTTTCACACACTGGTCCTGCCTCTGCCTCACCATCTGCCCCCCAACCACAACAGAAGACCCCACAAGCCCTCCGTTCAAATGCGAGCGTCCGGTCGGGGTGCCCCTCTCCAGGTTTCAGGCCTCGGTTCCTGAGCCCCCTTACCATGTCACATGTCCCTCAGCGGCATCGGCCCACCCACCTCACTGCATCTCGTTCCCTTCTGCATCTACACCCCCTCCAACCCTCTCCCCCGGGGCCCACCGCAGGGCTCGACCCACCACCCACAGACATTGTTCTACGCGGTATGCAATAAACCAAGTGCATCTACATACACACTTGAATCCTGGAAGCAATATGTCCTTCCTTCTCTCCTTCATCAAAGCCTACCCAGGACTGTCCTTGGGGGGCGCAGGGGGGAGAGAAACACAAAGACTCCAGACCCTGCCGGGCTCCAGGGTGGGGGTGGGGCAGGGAGCCCTGTCTGAGAGGCTGTCCACAAGACAGGCAAGGACCATGACTCTTGTCCAGAATTTGCAGATGAGACCAGAGGAAGAAGGAATGTCAGGTGCCAGATTAACCTGCGTTCAGTGTTTGACGAATGAGTGAGTGAGTGAGTGAATGAATGAATGAATAAATGGAAGAGGCTCCAGGGCCCACTGGCAGAGGCAGTCAACTGCTCTGGAGTCTAAATAAATTTTCCCATGGAACCTCACTGGGCAACCAGCGTCAAGAAGGGGCCATCTCACACCCTGGAGCAGCCCCTTAGGGCTGCCAGTCGGACCTTAGGAGTCTTGGCTCAGCCTCCAGCCCCAACTGTGGACAGCAGAGTGCTGAGGCCACACTTGTGCAGCGGCAAGTCCGTGTCCTACTACGGGAGGGGGTTATAGCCACTCATCCGACCTCTGGGACGCCTGGGTCTCCTCCGTGTCGGGCACAGTGCTAGTGCCCTGAGGCAAGATGGGGGAATCAGAGAGCTGGCGCTCGCTGTACTCTGAGCAAGGGGGCCCCACAGACGGAAGGGCCTCAGGGCCCCACGCGGCGGGCTGCTCAGGGTGCCTGTTTGAGAGTCCAGCGGAAGAAAGGCTCAGGATCCCGGAGAGGGGCTCGATGTCCCCTCAGAGAGTCAAGGTTCTGGGGTGCTCGGCGTCGGGTCGGCGCAAATCAGTACCCTGTGGGGCGGGGCCCCGGCCGGGCTCTGGGACCAGCGTGGGGGGCGGGCTCAGGGTCCTAGTGGGCGGGATCAAAAGACCAAATGGGGGAGGGGAGCCCCGGGTGACAGGGTCTCAGCGTCCCGCGAGGCGCTGGGGGCCCGCAGGAGGGTCGGCGTCCGGGTCTCCGGGGGCGGCGCCTGCCGCCGCCCCGGCTCCGCGTCACTGAGGGGGGCGGGGGTCCCCAGCTCCAGCCCGCGCCGCCCTGCGCCCCGGCCGCCCGCCCTCCCGGCACTCACAGCAGGTCGGGCCGGTGCCGGTGCAGGATGGCGCAGAAGGCCAGGCCGTCCCGGAAGGAGCTGCTCAGGTCACGGATGTCCACGCCGCGGTAGCCCTCGCACTGGCGGCGGCACCAGGCCAGCAGCGCGCCCCGCGGCCCCGCCATGAGCCGCGCGGGGCTGGGACCCGGCTCCGGGCTCCGCCGGGACGGGGCTTCACCCTCGGGCGGGTTTCCGGCTGCAGCTGCGGCTCCAGCGAGGCCTTGCCCGGCGCCTCTCCGAGCTCCGGGCGCGACCCGCAGGCGACCGGCGCGGGGCGGGGAGGAGGCGGGGCCGCGGCCTCGGAGTCCTCGCACGAGCTCCTGCGCCGGGTCCCGGCTCGGCTGCCTGCTGCCCGCCCGGCCCTGCCCTGACCTGCCCGAGCAGCCGCCGCCCGCGTGGCCCGGCCCGGCCGGCCGCCGCCTACTCACCGCCGCCCGCTCCCGTGGCTGTGGGCCGGCCGCAGCCTCGGGCGTCCCGCTGGCCTCGGTCCCCGCCCGCTGCCGCCGCGGGGGAGCGGGGAGGGGGCGGCGGCCTGGCGCCCCACCCAGCGGCGGCCCCGCCCCCCAGACGCGGACCCCAGCCTCGCCCGCCCAGCGCCCCGCCGTCCCTCGCCTCCTGGGCGATCCCGCTCACCCCCTCCCTACCGTGGACCCCTCAAAGAACTCTGGGATGGCCCCTGAACCCCTCACCCACCTCCAGCTAGCCCCTCCCCACAATGACTTTCTCCACCTCCACCACGCTGCCCCCCAGGGATTCTCCTTTTGCTTCCAGCCTGAGTGCTTCCCGCTCTTTGGCCCAAGGACCTGCAACTCCCCCACGCTCCTCTGGCCTGAAACTTTGGGGAGGCGCTCCCCCGGACTCAGGCCAGTCAGGCAGTTCCCTTGCAGACCCCAAAGCACCCCCAGATGACCTCTAGCTTCCTTCATCCTGTCTCCAAAACACCCTTGACCTCGAGGTGGTTCTGTCTGCCACCATCCTCTCCCCGGGGAATCTGACCGGGAGGCTCCATGCTCCCACCCCGCCCTCAGCTCTGTCAGTCCAGGTGTCCACTCAGTGATGTATCTAGCTGATCAGCTAGAGTTCTCCTCACCCCCTGTGTTGGTTCCAGGATCTCCCCTCTCCCCACAGGGGGAATCCTCATTAGAGTGGCAAGGACCTATAGGAAGCACTGGGTGTCTGATCTTGGAATCTCTCCAGCCTCATTCTCCTGCTCCGCCATTAAGGCCTGGGTCAGCCACCCTCCCCAGAGGCCGCTCCTGATCTCCAGGAGATGAATCAGCTTCCACTAGGCTGCCGTGGCGGTGACATCACTCTGAACAGTGCAGTAGTTAGCTGAGATGAGTCTGTCACACCACCCCCTAAAGAAGGGAGCAGGGTCCTAGTTGTCTCTGTCAGCCATCAGCCCTCCCAGGAATGGAAAGAGGTGGGGCTTGGGAGTCATATGGACCCAGCTTCCAGTCCTGGCTTTTCCCACTCACTCAGCTCTGTGTTCTTGTGCCTCCATGAACCTCAGTTTCCATGGCTTTTTTTTTTTTTTTAATGGTTTTAAGGGTTCCCTGGCGGCTCAGGGGGTTAAGAATCTGGCATTGCTCGAGTCACTGCCGTGGAGTGTGTTTGATCCCTGGCCTGGGAACTTCCACATGCCATAGGTGCAGCCAAAAAACAGCAACAAAAACAACAAAAAATAGTTGACTTTAGGAGTTCCCATCGTGGCTCAGTAGAAACAAATCTGACTAGTATCCATGAGGATGCAAGTTTGATCCCTGGCGTCGCTCAGTGGGTTAAGGATCCGGTGTTGCCATGAGCTGTGGTGTAGATCGCAGACATGGCTCAGATCTGGAGTTGCTTTGGCTGTGGCGTAGGTCAGTGCCTACAGCTCTGATTCAGCCCCTAGCCCGGGAACCTCTATATGCCGAGGGTGCAGCCCTAAAAAGACTACAACAACAACAATAAAAAATGCCTTTAAGTAGTTATTGTGAATCTTGTAAATTTTTTTTCATTTTTTTTTTTTTTTTTGGCCTCACCCATGGCATGCAGAAGTTCCAGGGCCAGGCATCAAATCCTCACCACAGCAGTGACAACACCAGATCCTTAATCTGCTAAGCCACCAGGGAGCTCCATCCACATCTAAAGAAGGGGCTAATTCCTGCTTTACAAAGTGGCTGAGAAGAGTAAGATGTACCTCACCACTGGTCATCACTCAATAAATTCTAACTATTGATACCTGGTTCCTGATAACATGTGGTATAATAGAAAACATTTTGTCACTACCCTGTCCCCTGAGCCTTTTTTTTCTTTTTTTAGGGCCACACCTGCGGCATACGGAGGTTCCCAGGCTAGGGGTCCAATCGGAGCTATAGCTTCTGGCCTACACCACAGCCACAGCAATGGCAGATCCGAGCTGTGTCTGCGACCTACATATACCACAGCTAACGGCCACTTGGATCCTTAACCCACTGAGCGAGACCAGAGATCAAATCGAACCTGCATCCTCATGGATGCTAGCCAGGTTCCTTAGCCACTGAGCCACAATGGGAACTCCCCCTGGAACTTTTTTGAGTAAATTATTAAGGAAAGAGGCTGACTTGGGGAATCCTACCTCCTCAAAGGTTCACCAAGTCCCAGCTGAGAATACGATTAGGACCCAGGTTGGGGACCCCAGCTTGCCTACCTGGGTCAGCCTCTCACCCTGAATCTGTGCAAGGCTGGAAGGCTGCTGTCTTGGCCCTGAATGTGGAGTCCCAGGCTACCCAGGAAAGGGCTGCCTGGCCAGCTCTCTCGGCCCCTCACTAGTCCTTGACTGCCACCTCCTACCCTGTCCCTGTGGGAAAGCAACTTTAAGAAAGGAGGTTTCCAGGTGTTCTCATTAAATCAGGGACTTGGGCTCAGGACCCTGATACCAGCACCCACCTTGACCTTCAAAGACCACCAGGAGAGATTACCTTCCTGTCCTCACCAGCCTCAGGGGCTCCCTTTAGGTCCCCAAGACCGCTTCAGCTCTGACCTTGATCCCGTTGCCATAATGATAGCTTACCTGGCCCAACCTCAAGGCCCCAGTTAGCCATGTAATCTCATTGAGTCAGCTCACCACGACAGGAAGTAAGGGCCTGCATGACCACAGGTGGGTGATCGTAGGCCAGGCGAGTCACCGCTGTGAACCCCAATTTCTTACCCTATAAAAATGGGATAATAATCTTTGTCTTGTCTGAGTCCCAAGGTTGTGGGTAGTCAGGTGAGATAATGAATGGAAAAATGCTGTGCAGACAGTAAATCCAGGGTTCGGGTGGGAGGTGGGCCCGTGTTTACAGGTGAGGTCAGAAGCCATAGACAGGTAGGCGAGTCAGGTCACTGGCCAGAAATCATGCTGTAATTTCAGGATTAGGACTGAGTGATTTGGGTCCTTCATTTGGTGTTTTCCTTTATTTTTTAACTATAGTTAGGATGTAAATGAGTTCTCCTGTGGCACAGAGGGTCAAGAATCCAATGCTGTCACTACAGGGGCTTGGGTCACTGCTGAGGCATGGGTTTGATCCCTGGCCCAGGAACGTCCATATGCCTCCAGTGCAGCCAAAATAATAAATAAATAAAAATAAAACAAAGCTAAAGTTCCTACTTGACTGTTTCTCTCAGTCCCAGTCCCCTCCTAAGAAGTAACCACAGGGACTTCCCGTCCTGATTCAGTAGAAGTGAACCTGACTAGTATCCATGAGGACAGACGTTGGATCCCTGGCCTCCCTCAGTAGGTTGAGGATCCAGCATCGCCCTGGGTTGTGGTTGTGGTATAGGTCACAGACGTGGCTCAGATCTGGTGTTGCTGTGGCTGTGGTGTAGGCCGGCGGCTGCAGCTCCAATTTGACCCCTAGCCTGGGAACCTCCATATGCTGTGGGTGTGGCCCTAAAAAGACCAAGAAAAAAAAAAAAGAAGTGGCTACGGTAGTCAGTTTGAAGCTGAGTTTTCCAGACCTAATGAATGCATTCATATTCAAACATGGATTCAACAAATGTTACCAAATACCTGCTGCTCGCTTGGCTGTGGAGCTCGCTGGGAGGTAGGAGTCCCTGCCCTCGTGGAACCAGCGTTCTGGTGGGGAAGACAGGCAGGGAAGAAATAAACCAGTCAATAGCGATCGTGTCAGACAGTGAAAGGTGCTGAGAAAAAAATAAAGCAAGATGCTAAAGACAGGGAACTATGGGAACAGAAGGGGCCGCCAGGGAAGGCCCCTTTGTGATGGGGACATTGGAGCTGAGAGACACCCATCCCCCAAGAAAGCAAAGTGGATGCAAGCCAGTGAGCGATGCCATTGCAGGTAGAGTCTGATTCCTTCTAATTTATTCCCAGTGACAGCGCAAGGCAGGATCCCGGCAGGGAAGTGCTGGCTGGGACAGTGTGTGGGACAGATAAATGGTTGCTCTTTGTCCAGCATGATAAGGGGCGAGAGAAAAGGAAGCCCAAGGAATAAGGCATCCAGGGGAGGGCCTGTTAGTCCTGCTTGGCAGGAGGGCTCTGAGAGAGGGAGGGAGAAGCACTGGTGGAAAAGGCTGAGTAAATGAATGACCAGGACCTACAGCTTACCTATATTTTCCCACACAGATCTCTATGTAGATTTCAGAAAGATGCAAGATGGCCAGGGAGGGGACTTGGAGAGGCTGAGTGTAGAAAGAAGGTCTGGGAACCCCTCTGGCTGGTGAGTCCGCCTGATTCTGCATCTGCTCAGAGGCTGGGGTGGGGGAGGGGTGCTTCTCTCTCAGAGCCAGAGTTCCGCGTGACATGTGTCTGTGTCTTCCTGGGGGTAGAAGGCCATGCCTGGATGGCCCCATTATACCCACTGTGTACTCTCTTTGCCACTGACTTGCTGGGAGTTCCCAAAGAAATATGTCACCCGTAAAGGAGTTCCCGCTGTGGCGCTGCAGAAATGAATCCGACTAGGAACCATGAGGTTGTGGGTTTGATCCCTGACCTCGCTCAGTGGGTTAAGGATCCGGTGCTGCCGTGAGCTGTGGTGTAAGTCACAGACGAGGCTTGGATCTGGCGTTGCTGTGGCTGGGGCCTAGGCTGGCAGCTGTGGCTCCGACTGGACTCCTGGCCTGGGAACTTCCATATGCTGCAGGTGTGGCTCTAAAAAAAAGTAAAAATAGAGAAACAGTCCCCTGTTGAAAGCTGCATGTCAGAGTTCTCTGGTGGCTCAGCAGGTTAAGGATCCGGCACCGTCACTGCTGTGGTCTGGGTCGCTGCTGTGGGTTGGGTTCAACCCCTGGCCAGGGAACTTCCCATGCTTCAGGTGCAGCCACAAAAAAAAGGGGGGGGGGGTCCATGTCAATATCTAAAAGGTGAGGATTTGCCCACCATATGATGTAACAGGCTGATTTCTAGGATTCTATCCTCTAGAAATACTAGCCCAGGGGCCCCAAGATATACGTACAAAGATGGTCATTGTTCACTAACAGCAAAGCGCTGGGAGCCACCTAAATGGTCATTAGTGAAGGAGCGGGTAATTATGTTTCACCACAGTTGGAAAACAGAAAACCACCCAGCTGTTAAAAAGAGCATCATGGAACCAACAGGGACCTACTGTATAGCACAGGGAACTAGATGCGGTATTTTGTAGTAACCTATAAGGGAAAAGAATCTGAAAAGGACTATAAGTGAATCCCTGTGCTGTACACCTGAATCTATCAGGACATTGTAAATCAACTATACTTTGATAATAAAATAAAATAATTTTTAAAAAGATTTTAAGTAGTTCCTGTCATGGCACAGTGGTTAAAAAGAATTTGAGGGGTTCCCTTCGTTACTCAGTGGTTAACGAAACCGACTACTATCTATGAGGATTCTGGTTTGATCCTTGGCCTCGCTCAGTGGGTTAGGGATCTGGCGTTGCCATGAGCTGTGGTTGCAGACGCAGTTTAGATCCTGCATTACTGTGGCTGTGGTGTAGGTCAGCAGCTGCAGCTCCCATTCGAGCCCTAGCCTGGGAACTTCCATATGCCGCAGGTACGGCCCTAAAAAGTAAAAAAAAAAAAAAAAAAAAAAATTGAGGAATTTCCATTGTGGCACAGTGGTTAAGGATCTGTCATTATCTGTGGCAGTGAGGGTTTAATCCCCAGCCCAATGCAGTGGGTTAAGGATCTGGCGTTGCCACAGCAGTGGCATAGGTGGCAGCTGTGGCTCAGATTCAACCCCTAGCCTGGGATCTTCCATATGCCAAGGGTGCGACCATAAAAAAAAAGAAAGCATTTGAAAAAAAAAGAGTGTCATGAAACTCCATCCTCAGAAGAAGTGAAAACACAAGTTGCAGAATAATAGATATATCAGGATCCTGGTTTTGCAAAACAAAACGTGTGTGTGTGTGTATGTGTGTGTGAGTGTGTATTTTACATATACTCATGTATAAAAAGATTTACATGTGAGATATATAGAATTTAAGGAAAAAACCTGCCCAAATACGGTCAGTACTTCAATTTGGGAGTGAAGTGGGGGTGTGGCTGACTCACTTTTGACAAATAATTATGACTTGAATTTGTGACAACAGCAGGCATAATTGTAAAATAACAGATTTGAGATACAATTCACGTACCATAAAATGCACACTCGCTGCATACGCAGCTTCCCAGGCTAGGGATCGAATCGGAGCGACAGCTGCCGGCCTGCGCCACAGCCACAGCGATGTGGGATCTGAGCCACGTCTGCCATGTACACCACAGCTCACAGCAACGCCAGATCCTCAACGCCCTGAGCAAGGCCAGGGGTGGAGCCCGCAATCTCGCATTTCCTAGTCGGATTCGTTTCCGCTGTGCCACAAGGGGAACTCCAAAATTCACTCTTGTGAAGTGTTCGCTCCAGTGGGATTTAGCATATTTACGGGGTTGTGCAGCCATCCCCGTTAGCTTATTTTGTTTAGAATACTTTCATTCACCCCCAGACTCTGTACCCGATGTGAGCCCTTGCTCCCAGTGCCCCTCCCCCTCCCCCAGCCCCTGGCAGCCACTGCTACTCAGATAATATTTGTCGCTGATTAATTTTTAGATTCTTGCCCTCGTCGTCATCTTAACCAGTCGCTTGAAAAAACAAATTTAACTTTCTCATACCAACACAACACTGTTCGCACTTGAATTAACTGTGCTAGAAGCAAATCAGGTTCTAATTTTAAAACAAAATGGGCCCCGAGTGAGTAAGAGGGGATTTGCCTACACAGCACCAGGGCCACAGCAGATCAATGAAAGATGAGAAATGCGGGTGAGACAGGGAAAGCAAGCGTGACTTCATAAGGAACAAAATAACAGATGAGGGAGTGGAACTTTAGGAACTGGACAGTCCGGACAGCCTGGAGCCCCAGCACCTGTGGGCTTCTAATTCTAGGATTGCATTTTTCTGAGCTTCTCTCATGCCAAGTGTCATGGGAGTCTGACCACTGTGCTTTTCGATCCAGGCTGTGCCCCGGGCAGCAGGGCTCTGAGCTGCTCCTGTGCTGGCGTGGGGATGGGGGAGGCAGCCCTGCAGAGCTGTGGACAATAGAAGCTTTGTGGGACCTTGGAAGCCAGGGCCTGGGGGCAGCAGGAGGCCTGTGGGAGGCTCGAGTGTCAGGAGTGACAGATCAGATGCTCCCCAGCTCTCCTCAGTCCTCGCTGGGCCAGAGATAGGCCCTGAGCACGCCAGGACAGTGCCCAGTGTCCCTGTCCCAGCTGAGGCCTGGGTCCCCTGGAATCCCAGCAATGTCTGAGGATAGGCGGCTATTCTAAGCCATTCTCCACAGACCCTACTGCTCCCACCACATATACATTCTGGAAAATTCATCCGGGCCTGGGCAAGCAAGTAGGTTTGCAACCTTACCCTCAGATGAAACCACCTCCAACTAAACCCTGCAGAGCAGAGAGTGTCACTACGGCCGTGGCCGGCAATGGCCCCAGCTCACTGCTGACCACAGTAAGCAGATTCATCTCAAAGGCTCTCAGGGTTGGTTCTTGGGTGCTATTCAAGGTCCTAATAGTTGGAGGCCTAATGGGGCCACAGCTGGGGCTCAGGGGCAGAAATCTGGCAGGAAGGAGGGGAAGAGAGGCCAGAAGGCCTGACTTGGATCTGCAAAGCCAGCCTCCGTTTATGTGTAGACTCTTTATAGGTGACTGGGGGTTTAAGGTAGAGGTCACGGGACCTGGCACACTGCCCCCAACTACCCATCGATATCAACCCGGCCAGCTCCGGGAGTCAAAAGCAGGCAGGGTGGGAATAGTTTCTGAGCCTTCCTGACGCAGGCAGCTCACCTCTCCTCTGAGCACCGAGTGACAAGGAAGGGGCTGTCAGGCTGGAGAGCTATCATTCAGCCAGAAGCTCAGACCACCCGACAAGGCTGTCCCACATGAAAAGAGGACTCTTTGTGTCCCACTTGCCTGACTGTCTACACGGAACCGTGAGCAAGACAGCTCTTCCTGTCTGAAACAGAAAGTGAGACTTTTCTCTAGAAGCTCTGAGTGAGTTGTTTTTTTTTTGTAAATAGAACAGGGGTTTGCAAGGGCACACCTCATTTCCGGGTGACACAATACAACCCGACTGGGACAGTTAAGAGTGACAGCAGGAGTTCCCGTTGTGGCTTAGTGGGTTAAGGACCTGACCTAGTGTCCATGAGGATGTGGGTTCCATCCCTGGCCTCGCTCGGTGGGTTAAGGATCCGGCGTTGCCGTGAGCTGTGGTGTAGGTGGCAGGTGCCGCTGGGATCTGGTGTGGCTGTGGCTGTGGTGTGGGCTGGCAGCTACAGCTCCAATTTGACTCCTAGCCTGGGAACTTCCATAGGACCCGGGGGCAGCCGTAAAAAAATAAAAAGGAGTGACAGCAAACACTTGTGTCCTAACTCTCCAGACTGATACGCTGAAACCTAGAAGGGCCTAGGGAGGCGGATGGGGGAAAACCACATTCTGAATCTACTTGACCAATGAGGGAGCAGAGGCTCAGGGTTCTCAAGCAAGGTGCCTGAAATCTCCCAGCTTGTAAGTGGGCAGCTTTGGGACTGGAGTCCAGGCCCCCTGCCACTTTTCAACCCTGACCAGAGAGCAGAGAATTCCACCCTCCAGGTCCACTGGAGACACGGAGCGCAGACAGAGACAGGCGGGAGATACTCTGACCTGAAGCGAGTGGCTGGGTGGGGCCAGAAATACGGAAAACTGGGTTTGTCAGGTGCAGGCTTGACAGGAATGCGGAGCCACAGGAACGGGGATGACTGGCTGCTTCCGTTCCCCACCTCCTTCTAGAAAACATTGGAAAAGTTGTGCCCCCTCCTTCCCTCTCAGCCGTTTTCTGATGCCCTCCCCCACGCTCTGAGGCCGGCTCCCGAACCTGCAGGCAGCCCATCTCCAGTCTAAGGGGCAGGCAGCCCATCTCCAGTCTAAGGGGCGGGCAGCCTGGGGTGGGGCTGAAAGGCCATTGTTAGGGAGAGCCAGGGCAGACCCATCCACACCTTTCCTAGAGAAAACATCCATCCTTTGTTCATTCCCTGCGTCTGCATTCTAGAAAGAATTTAAGGATTTACTGATGGACTTACATTGTTTCATTTGATGATCCCCATTCACTCACTTCCTTGTGCCTTCATCATTCATTCATTCATTCATTCATTCAATGCATTCTCTTTACTGCAAAGGCCATGGCTTCTAACCTCTGCCTCCTTTTTCTCAGGTATTCATGGGGCCCCTGGCCCTTTTAGATCCTAGGATGTTACTCAGAATTCTAGAACTGCAGCCTTTGGACAACAGCTTGTCCCACTGCTTCACTTTGCAGATGAGAGGGTGGCCGGTATCCACTCAAGGCCAATGCTGTTCGTTCCAGGAAGAGAAACCCCATCTTGGGCTTGCAGTCCAGTACATACTGTGGAAAGGAAGCCAAAGCCGCCAGAGGGTGGTTGGTGTGGCAGGGAACCAGCTCTAGCCTTGGGGTCTGAAGATCAAGGCTCCAGCCCCCGCTGCTCACTGCCTCTATCCAAGTTCTTATGTTCTAGGCATCTCCATCTGGATGGCCTTGAACTCACGTACGAAGCCAGGTCTCTACGCACCTGCCCAAGCTTCCTGTTTCAAGCCCGCTTCGCCCACCCCCATCTCAAGTGTGGTTCCACTGTCCCCGCGGCTGCAAAAGTCAGAGGCCTGGCATCTCCCGCCTCCTCCCCGACCAACCGCACATCTGGCCAAAGGCCAAGTCCTGTCTTCTGTAACCTCCCAAATGGCACTTGAATTCTCCAGCCTCTCTCCATGCCTGCTGCCACCACTCTGCAGGAGCCCCGGCTGCTCCACAGCTGGCCTGCTCTCAACAGGTGCCTTGGCCTCTCTGTGAACTGGCCTCTACAGTGTCTCTACAGACTTCCTGTGGGTCCACCAAGGAAGAGGGAGTAGAGAGAGTGCCTGGGGGAGTCTGCAGGCTGTGAGTCCTGGCTCTACCATCAGGCAGCCATGCTGATTCACACCTTTTTTTTTTTTCTTTTTAGGGCAGAACCTGCGGCATGTGGAAGTTCCCAGGCTAGGGGTCAAATCAGAGCTGTAGCTGTGGCCTACACCACAGCCATGGCAACATCGGATCCAAGCTGCATCTGTGACCTACACCAGAGCCTGCGGCAACACCAGATCCTTAACCTACTGAGTGAAGCCAGGGACCGAACACACATCCTCATAGATACTAGTCAGGTTCTTAACCCACTGAGCTCCAGCAGGAGCTTCTGATGCACGCATTTAATTACAACTCTGATTTCCAAGGTCCTGGCCAGCTAATAATAATGGCTTTCAGGAGTTCCCGTTGTGGTGCAGCGGAAACGAATCTGACTAGGAACCATGAAGTTGCGGGTTTGATCCCTGGCCTCGCTCAGCGGGTTAGGATCCGGCAATTTGAAGCCTAACCTGGGAACCTCCACGTGCTGCGGGACAGCCCTAAAAAGTAAAAAAAAAAAAAAAGGAAAAAGAAAAAAAGGGCTTCATTCCCTAGTTACACACTGTGGACAGGTGGTATGCTAGGTAATTCACATAATTTAATCAGGAGAACAGTGGAGCTCCTTGGTGGCCTAGCAGGTACGGACTCGGTGTTGTCACTGCTGTGGCCCAGATTCCATCCCTGGCCTGTGAATCTCACGGCCTAAACCAAAGATGCTTTCCCTTTATTACAGATGAAGACAGTGTGGCATCGAGACACTCAATAAGTTGGCCCGTGATTACACAGCGAGTATATGGAGTCAGGACTCAAACCAGGTCTGACCAAGCTGAAGCCCGCTCACTCCACTATGCTGTCTTTTCCTGCCAGTGCAGGAACTTTTGGTAACTGGCCCCACCCTGGAGCTCCCCTGCTAACACAACCCTCGCTCGATTTATGCACGGGAGGATTACGACCCTACTTCTTCCAGGCAAGCTGGAATAAAAGTCCTGCAAGCGGGCTGCAGCTGCCTAATGGCCTGCATTCCTCAGGCGGTACCAGGCAGAGTTCTGCGGTGCCTGCCCCCTCAGAAGCGCTGCTGGTGCCCAGCACTGCCGCTGGATGCGGGCCAAGACACTGGGAAACGGCCCAAGGCTGGCGCTCATACACTGGCTCTGAGGGACCTTGGGCTCCTGAAACGCCCCGTCTCCTGTCTTTTTAGGGCCACACCTGCAACATATGGAGGTTCCCAGGCTAGAGGTCTAATCGGAGCTGCAGCTGCCGGCCCACGCCACAGCCACAGCAACACGGGATCCGAGCCTTGTCTGCGACCTACGCCACAGCTCAGGGTAATGCCAGATCCTTAACCCACTGCGCGAGGCCAGGGGTCGAACCCACACCCTCAAGTTACTAGTTGGGTTCTTTATTGCTGAGCCACAACGGGAACTCCATCTCGAGATCCTTAACTCCCATCTGTGCACATCTTTTCCTAGATGTCACACCGATAGGTCCCAGGGGTTAGGTCCTGGACATCTCTTTTTGGGGACCTGCATTCAGTAACTACCGTATAATAGGGAACAATGATACCGAAGAGCTTATGAATCCCAAGGGTGGGAGAGAAATAAATAATGAGTGTATCATTTCTTTTTCACAAGTGCCCAGGACAGCACTACTATCCTCGTTACAGGCACAGAACAGAGCTCAGCAGTGAAATGACCTGCAAGCAGGAGCTTCCACCTCAAGAGCCATACCGGTGCCCACTTCAGGGTGACAGGTAACACCCCGGAGGAGGAAGCCATTTCGTCCAGCTCCAACCACTGCTGACCATCAAAGTCCCCACGCTGAGCCCCGGGACAGGCCCGATCCTGCAAGGCCACAGGTGCTCTAAGGACCCTGCACTGCACAGCCGTGGGCGACACGGTGATTTCATGGGTTTCATTCTCAGCCTGGGGAAACAGATCTTCATTGTCAGACAAGGCTATCAGCCCAGAAGTCACCCAGCGTATCAGTGACACAATTCAGACTTGAATCCAGGGGACATCCCTCCAAATCAGTGGCTCTTCACATGTCCTCAAGCTCCCTTATGACCAGAAAACTCAAAAGGAACGAGCCAGCTACGAGGTGAGCACCAAGCTTAGCTTGAGAATTCACAGCAACCCTGTCACTGGGAGGCAGGGAGCTGCCCCACCAGCCTCACTCTTCCAGGTTCCAGGAAAAACCCCCTTGCGTTGGAGTTAATAAATGCAGATTTTGATGGGTTACCTATCACTGTTTCACCTCTTGCTGCCAATCTTAGGACTTTCTAAAGCAAAAACACAAGATTTGTGAGTTCCCATCATGGCTCAGCAGTAACGAACCCAACTAGTATCCATCAGGATGTGGGTTCAGCCTTGCTCAGTGGGTTAAGGATCCAGTGTCGAGCTGTAATGTAGGTCGCAAATCCGGCTTGGATCTGGTATTGCTGTGGCTGCGGTATAGGATGGCAGCTACAGGTCAGATTTGACCTCTAGCCTAAGAACTTCCATATGCTGTGGGTGCGGCCCTAAATAGACACACACACACACACACACACACAAACGCAAGTTTTGGAAACAGAAGACTTGTCTTTACTGCCTATCTTGACCTTGGACAAGCTATTTAATTATTGGAAGCCTCACTTTGGTCCTCAGTAAAATCAGGATTCTGAGCCTGTCTCGAGTGAGATAACGCATAAACAGTGGACAGGTGTTTCTACAGCTCCAGGAACATTCGATCTTTGACGGGTTAGATGTTGAGACAACCAGTTTCAATGAAGTTAGCAATGATCATACATCTGTGTGATCTGTGCTCTGTTAGAAAAGATTAGAAATTGGTTTTCTGGCTGCACCTGCAGCACGTGAAAGCCCAGCCAGCCCAGGGATCAAGCCCGGACCACAGCAGTGAAAATGCTGGATCCTTAACTGCTGTGTCACCAGGGAACTCCACTGGCTCTGATGATAGTATGGGCTTCTGAGTTTTGAGATACAGAAGATGCCATCTCAAAGAAGTTTCCTGGAAGGCCGAGCCCATATGGTGGTTTAAAGGATGGATGGCAGAAAGTGAGAAGCAGACACAACTCAGGGGTGACTGGCTGTTAAAAGGTTCCAGCAGACAAGCAGTAGCATCAGACTCCCAGTGTGAAGCACCAGAAGAACTTGGCAGAAGAGGACGTTAGAGTTTGGAGCCAACTCAGCTTTTTTTTTTTTTTTTTTTTAGGGTC
>PVHT021183617.1:6616890-6656429 GCA_004024745.2 Catagonus wagneri
TTTTTTTTTTTTTTTTTTTAGGGTCCCACCTAAGGCCTATGGAAGTTCCCAGGTTAGGGGTCGGAGCAGCAGCTGCTGGCCTACATCACAGCAATGCAGGATCCAAGCTGGGTCTGTGACCTACATCAGAGCTCACAGCAATGCTGGATCCTTAACCCATTAAATGAGGCCAGGGATTGAACCTGCGTCCTCATAGATGCTAGCCAGATTCGTTTCCGCTGAGCCATGACGGGAACTCTTCAGCATTTTTTTTTTAATAACTGAGTGACCTTTCACTTAACCCCCCAAGTCTATTTCCTCATCGACCAAATGGGAACACGACTACTAAACCTGAGCTTAAAGTGTAGGCAATGTACATGGATTTCGCTCAGCAGTCCTGGCAGCAGGAGGTGTTCCCAGTTCCCTCCTAAAACCCAGCACCTCCACGAACACGCCTGTACATGATGGCAGGGCATTCGTGCTCATGGGATTCCGGAGAGGCAAATAAGATACCGAATGTGAAAATGTCCCGTATACTGGATAACGCTTTATGAATACAGGGATTAAGTTATTCAATTTAAACATTAATAAGTGGAGCTCCGTGGGGGCTCAGCGGTTAAGGATCTGGCACTGACACGACTGGCGCAGCTGTGATCCCGGCCCCAGGAACTTCTGCAAGCCACGGGCATGGCCAAGAAAACAAAACCAAACAAACACCAATAACTGATGTATCAGGAAAAAGTATCTCACGACACATGGGGAAATTACATGTGCTGCCCTTGCCCATTGTCCACAGATGCTCCCCCAACAATGATGAGGTGCCAAATGACTCCAAAGAAGATCCTTTACTGGGATCTATTCAAAACATTTCAGTCTGTGACTCAAATAAACTTCAACTCAGTTGACTGGCCGACGGCTGAGCTAGGTAAAGGCTTCGTGGTGGCAAAAACACTACCAGCTACGATGACATCAGGTTGCGTTCCTGGGTGACGCAGGTGTGAATGTCCTCAGGGTCTCTGTCCCATCTTCTTCAGGGTTCGATTGAGCTGGGAGAGAAAGAAAAGGCAGGTCAGACACGGGGGTGTCCCCGCACCTGTCCTTCTCCTGCGCACGGTCGCCCGGTCAGACTCCCAGGCCGCCTCTCAGGCGGGCACGGGTGTCTACCGTGTTAGTGTAAATCCTCCGTGAGTGTAAATCCCGCACCGTTCTCACACACTCTCCTACCTGCCCTCCGCTCAGCCCGTTTTCCAGACAGGAAAGGGACCTGTCTGTCCCTTTCCAGGCGGTGGGGCTGCCGCGGCTGCGCTGCTGTCCTGCTGAGTCGTCGGGCAGCAAGAACCATAGCACAGCAGTGACCCCTGCTGGACGACTCAAACACCAGGTCACGAGGGCTCTAGCTAGGGCCACAGAAAGTCACCAGCAAGATCTCCAGGCAAGGAGTGGAATTCACCAGGCAGGTCTGTCAAAACAGAGCTCCCTGGCTGGTCTCTGCCTGCAGAAACTGGCCAGACCAGTCAAAGCGGGAGAGGAACTGCCAAACGGGGAGGGTGGCTAAGAGCAGGCAGCGAACCCACCCATATTAGGAAATTGCAGGGAGGGAAAGGAGAGCCGGCCACCCGCAGAGGGAGATCTTGGAGAGAGATGGTCCAGAGAAGGCTGACACAGCAACGGCTAAAGGCCCAAACCCCGCGTGGCCGCCAGCCGAGCTCAGAAATTTAAAGGGCCAATTTCAGGCTTTCTTGAAAATAGAAACGAGAAATAAAAAACTTAGAACTCCCCACCCAGTTCCTAAACCCCTGTCCCCAGCCCACACCTCTCTCTCAGACCTCTCACCTCTTCAAATTTGTGAATCTGTCGGATGAAGAAGTCCTCGTAGCGCCTGGCAACCTTGGTGTCTGCGATGTGGATCGTCTGCTACGGGAAACGGAGAAGAGCAGTGAGGCAGAGCCACTCACGGGCCTGCAAAGAGCAGTGAGGCCAAGTGCTAGATAAACCCCTATGGTGCTTTCCAAAAGCAAAGGGGTGGAGTTCCTGTCGTGGCTCAGTGGTTAATGAACCCAGCTAGGATCCATGAGGATGCAGGTTTGATCCCTGGTATCGATAAATGAGTAAAGGATCCGGCACTGCCGTGAGACATGGCTCGGATCCTGCGTTGTTGTGGTCCTGGCAGGCTGGCAGCTACAGCTCCAATCTGACCCCCAGCCCTCTTTCTAGATGTCGGATTTGCATTTTCTTCTTGTTAAATAAATTTTAAAAAATGAGTTATTTTTATCTGCTAGTCTTTTTAACAAACCTGAATCTTTTGGTGATACTAACATTTAAGACAGCATTTTATTCTCATATACTGTTTATGAGTATAAGGTTGTAAATCAGTGTAAATTTAAAATTGTTTATTAGCTCAAAATATTTTGCTTAACAACATTTTACTTGTAAATTCCTACATAATCTAGGTTAAGACCTAAGAATTTTCTGAATCTCTTTGATGGAATTTTTTAAAGTCAGGGATGAAAAAGAAAAAAGAAAGGAAAAAAAAGCATTTTTTGCCAAAAACAAACCTGAACCAGTAAGAGAAACAATAATGAAAACAAAAACACACAATTAAAACCTTTTTCCTGTAGGGACTTTTAAGTCATATTATTAGCTTTACCTGACTATAACCTCACAGCAAAAATTCATTTGTAATAACCAAGTTGCTAACTCTTGGGAGAAACATTTTATTAAAGAGCATCCGGAGAGCTGGGACTAGTTCAGCTGAGTCACTAAGAGGATCACAGCAGGTTACCTGGGCTGTCAGCGAACACGTCTGCATCAGGCATTGGGAGTACATTTGAAGGGGATTTCAGTTAGTCCATGTGACGCTGCAGGGAATAGATGACTCTTGATTCTTGAGACTTAAAACAGCATTGAAAAACTTCCACTACTGACGTGTTTCTACTTTTGGTGAGTCTGTTCATGGCAGGGACAGCCAAGTTCTGCTGAACACCAAGCCTTCGAGAGCCATAAACTCTGAATCAGTCTGGCTTAGCAAGAGGAGCTTCCAAAAACAAATTACACAGACTGACTAAGCAATTTCCATGACTAGGTGTATAAACCCAAGAGAATATGTTCACACAAAAACTTGTACCCAAAAATTTACAGCAGTGCTATCCATAAGGGCCAAAAAGTGAAAACAACTCAACTGTCCACCAGCTAATTAAGAAGATGTGGTGCAGAGTTCCCGTCATGGTGCAGTGGTTAACGAATCTGACTAGGAACCATGAGGTTGCAGGTTCGATCCCTGGCATCGCTCTGTGGTTAACGATCCCGCATTGCTGTGAGCTGTGGTGTAGTTTGCAGACGCAGCTTGGATCTGGCGTTGCTGTGGCTGTGCCGTAGGCCGGCAGCAACAGCTCCAATTAGACCCCCAGCCTGGGACCCTCCACATGCCGTGGGTGTGGCCCTAAAATGCCAAAAAAAAAAAAAAGATTTGTTGCATATACATAATGGAATACTACTCAGCCGTAAAAAAGAACAAAATAATGCCATTTGCAGCAACATGGATGGAACTAGAGACTCTCATACTAAGTGAAGTAAGTAGAAAGAGAAAGACAAATACCTTATGATGTCACTTATATGTGGAATCTAATATATGATACAAATTAACCTCTCTACAGAACAGAAACAGACTCATGGGTACAGAGAACAGACCGATGACCTCCAGGGGGTGGGGTGGGGAGAGTCTGCGGTTAGTAGATGCAAACTATTACATTCAAAATGGCTACGCAGTGAGGTCCTGCGCTATAGCACCGGGAACTACATTGTCTCTCTGGACGGATCATGATGGAAGGTATGAGAAAAAGAACGACTGGGTCACTAGGCTGTACAGCAGAAAATGACTCAACACTGTAAACCAACTAGACCCTAATAAAAAATAAGGAGTTCCCTTCGTGGTACAGAGGAAACAATCTGACTGGGAACCATGAGGTTGCGGGTTCGATCCCTGGCTTCGCTCAGTGGGTTGAGGATCCCACGTTGCCGTGAGCTGTGGTGTAGGTCGTGGATGCGGCTCGGATCTGGCGTTGCTGCGGCTGTGGTGTAGGCTGGCAGCTGTGGCTCCAATTCGACCCCTAGCCTGGGAACCTCCACATGCCGTGAGTGCAGCCCTAAAAAGCAAAAGAGTTAAGAAAACTATCATATTTGGCCATAAAAAGTAATAAGGTACTGATACATGCTATGACCTGGATAAAAATGGAAAAAATCCTCAATGAAAGAAATCAAACACAAAGGTCCCATATTTTATGATTCCACTTTTAGAAAATATCAAAAACAGACAAATCCACAGAGATAAAGTAGATTACTGACTTGCCAGGGACTGGGGAGGAAGGGGGAATTGGGAATAGCTGCTAGTGGGTTTCTTTCGGGGATGAGGGAAATGTGGAATCAGACAGCAGAGCTGGTTGCACAACACTAATAATCACAGAACTGTACCTTTTAAATGCAGGATATTTTTGAAAGTTTTCCCGTAGCGTTAAAGAGCTCCTCTTCTGCACCAAGGCACTTGCTAATCCTAGAAAACTTGGGCAGAGGAGAGGGCCAGTCGAACAGAAGACCCTCCCTGTAACGCTGGCATCCTGAGGGGCTACGACCTCAGCTAATGCTGATCCAGAAGGGAACCACCAACCCAGTCCTGACACCGAGCAAACCTTGCCAAGGGAGGAGGGGGAAAAGCATAAATGAAGAAAGGGACCCATATCTGAGACGATATTCTTCTGACAATCCACAGCACGCACTTGCCACCGAGCTGGTCCAGGGTTGAGAATTCAGTGATAGTCCCAGACGAACAAATAATATCCCTGGGCATCATGAAAAGGCAAAAACAAATCTCCTCTAGAGGAATGAATGTTCATCTTAGGCCTCAAAGAATGCCAACAAATATTTTTTCAAGGACAATGTAGTTCAAAAACAGCGACAACGACAAAAAAAACCAAGCTCATAAGGAAACACTGTACCGATCCCTGACCTCGCTCAGTGGGTTAAGGATCCAGCATTGCTGTGGCTGCGGTGTAGGCCAGCAGCTACAGCTCTGATCCAACCTCTAGCCTGGGAACTTCCATATGCTGAGGGTGCAGCCCTAAAAACAAAAACAAAAACCACCCAAATGTCCATCAGCAGAAGAAAGGGAGCACTGGGGTCAATAATTTCAGTAGATGCTGGACCATCACAAAACAAGCACAACTCAACTATTGCTGCACGGACAGTGCTGGATGCTTAATGGTGCTTGGACAGTGCTTAATGGTTTTAAGGGTTCCCTGGCGGCTCAGGGGGTTAAAATTCTGGCATTGCTCGAGTCACTGCCATGGAGTATGTTTGATCCCTGGCCTGGGAACTTCCACATGCCACAGGTGCCTTTGTGGCACAGGTGCCTTTTCATACCTGCATTTACACAGTGATCATTTTTAATATCCTTATACTTTTAAAATGAGATGAATAGTATGTATTTTAAAATGTGACTCTACAACAACTTATGGAAACATTCACTTAAATTTTGACACATAGATTTAGTATTATAGGGTTTAAGAAATTTTTTAACATAGAATTATGCTAATTATCTTAATATTAATGACTTTTTTTGTTTGGTTTATTTTACTTTATCTTGGGTATATTGAAGTGTTAACAGAGGGTCTTTAACTTTCTCTTTATCTCATCTCATATTTATCCCAAGGCTTTTTGGGAGTGGAACTGAAATAAAAGAGAAACAAGAGTTTAGCAGGTTTCCCAAGCAGCAGTTTTTTGTTCTATAGAACAAAACAGGAGGACGGCTGTAGGTGTTGACCCTCAGGGCTGGGTTGCTTGGCTTTGGCCAGGAGAGTGTCTCTGGGCTACAGGACGGTCCCAAGCACATATGGCTTCATGGAAACAGTAGAGAGGATAATAGACACTCCTCGCTTTTTATTTGTTTATTTATTTTGGTTTTTAGGGCCACAGCCTAAATTCCCAGGGGTCGAAGTAGAGCTACAGCTGCTGGCCTACGCCACAGCCACACAGGATCCAAGCAACGTCCGGGACCATGCCACAACTCAAGGCAATGCTGGATCCTTAACCCATGGAGTGAGGCCAGGGCTCAAATCCGCATCTTCAAGGATCCTGGTCAGGTTGGTTAACTGCTGAGCCTCAAAGGAAACTCCCCACACTCCTCGCTTTTATAGGCACTTACACTTTTCATGGCCTAGTACCTTGGATCGTGCAATTAAATGTCATTGTGACACGGTTGGCGAAAGACAGTTTAGGCAACTGGTCTTAGTTTTGGCTTCACTGCCCAAGGTGGAGGGGCTTTTCTACCGTATTGGTCTCTGAAGTACCTCCACTCCTCTTCAGCACTACCCTGAAGCTTCTGTTTACTGAAGCACCTGTTCCCTAGCGCTACCAGTGAATTCTCCTTGATGTGCCATCTGATGCTGTACCTCTGGCACCCTGGCTCACCTCTGATTTCAGCTCTCATGGGGATGAGAGTTCAGTATATCCTTAGTGTCACCTTCGCTGACATCATCCCACACCAAAGTGCGCCATGTGCCTTTACACTTTCTGCTCCCAGGCTTTCTCCAACTCTGCAGGAACCTCTAAAACCCTGCTTGGCCCTGAGCACAAGCTCAGTCTAGAAATTCAGAGTAGTATTTGTCAAACAATGTGAGATAAAAGCTGGTACATAAGGATTACAACCTCCCAGTCTTTGTACCATTGGGTGAAGATTCTAGGAAGTATTTTGCATGCTTCTCTTGACATCGTCATTACCCACAGTAGAGGCTTTGATACTGCTCTCGTAGTTTCTCTTCCTCCTTCCTTATTTCCCTCTCCTCCTAACTTCATTCTTTTGTCCTGAGATTGTATCAGTGAAATATCCTTGCCCAAGTCCTCATCTCAGTCTCTGCTGTCAGGGATCCCAAAGTAAGACAGTTGGCATGGAAGTTGTCCTTAAAAGGCAATTCTCAGAACTGGATTATAGAAGTGGTTCACTCACGGGGAGCACATCATATCTGTAAGGAAAAATAGTTACTCCCCCCATCTGGCTAAACTTGGCCACACAGTGGCAAATGACTTATTACAGAGTGCCTGTGAGAGTTCCATGTCTCTACCTTTCAAATTCTATCCCATATAAGTGAGAATGGCTGAGCAAACAGGCACTATCAAGACTACTATTCCAGCAATACGGGTCAGCTAATGTACTTACTTGGAGGCAAAGACATTTGATTTAAAATAAGTGATAGCTGAAAGGTAAAGTAATTGCAAATGCTAAGTTTTGTAGTATTTTTGTTATGTAGAAATTTGCAGCCATTCAACAAATAATACACCATCCATCTCATGGTGGATTAAAATGTAGGGCAAGATCTGGCAATCTCAGAGACTCAGAGTTTTTACTTCTAGGGATATGGAAGAAGAGTATGCTTTAGCAGATGGCAGAAATTTCCCCATCATTTGAGAAACAGATCCTTGTGCTGTATTGGATCCTATGAAAGATCAAATTTCATGGGGCACCAGACAAATTACTATAAACTGAGCTGCCCATTGTGACCTAGATAGTATCAGACCCATGAGACAAGAGGATTGGATAGGTACAGCAGCAAGAATTGCACCTACCTACCTAAGCCTAGGCCTGGGCAGAACCAGAAGGCACAAATAAATTCCTTGAATTGGTATCTCTGCCTCCCACAACACCCACCTTTATTGAACAAGTCCTTCTTCAGCTCACAGCATGCCTCACAGAAGGTTTCCTAAGGCCAACCTTAGGAATTGGGAGAAACTGGGACCTCATTTTCAGATGGATTTATACGGATATTCTAGCTGTAATTTGTATGTTTCAGAACCATAGTCCCACTCGAGGATGTCCTGAAAGACATGGTGGAAGACTTCCACCAAATGGGAAAGTCTGTGTGGGATACACTTGGCATCTCCTTTATGTGGTTAAGAGAAATAACTTATGGTAAGGATACAAATAGAATGCTGACCAGTGGCCAGCAGGTTGGAAGGGGCAAGATCCAGGATTAGCAGATGTGAGAAAGCATTTTTTTTGGGGGAATGGACACAAAGTATGAGGACTTCGTACTAACATCAGTGCCCACAGAGAGCATCCACTAGAGAGAAGACAATCAACAGGCTGACTAATACAGTAGGTTTCAGCTAGTCTCTATGCTCGGGCTCCTCATCTTTTGCACAGAGGAGCCACGAAGGTAGCAATGTTGGCAGTGATGGGGGTTCTGTATAGATTTAAAGCATTGGGTTCCTCTGCTCAAGACTGGTTTAGCTATTGCCATGACTGAATGTCAAATCTGCCAGCAGAGAGGCCAACTATAACTACCTGATATGTATATACCTAATATGGTGTATTCAATCTTCCACTTGAAAGCAGCTTGATTATGTCATATCCCTTCTACCCTACAAAGAGCAGTGATTTATCATTTAAGAAAATGAACTATTCTGATTTTGAATTTGCCTTATCTACCCCTAGTGCTTTGGCCAGAAATACCATTTGAGAATTTGCAGAATAAGTCATCTCTCAGCATGATATCGCACACATGTTGTTTCAGGCCAAGTGATCTGTTTTACGGTAAAAGAGGTATAATACTGGGTGCATGGCAATGAACTTTATTCATCTTAATATGTACATATCAGCATCCTGAAGCAGATGGCAGAAAGTCCCATCAAAACCTCAACAAGAGGTTGGATCAAGATGGTGGAGAAGTTAGATATCGCGATCACCTTCTCCCACAAACACATCAAAAAACCACATCTACATGTAGAAGGATTCACACAGAACATCTACTAAATGTTGGCAGAAGAACTTAAACCTCCAAAAGGGTCAAGAAACCCTCAACATAACTAGGTAGAACAAAAGAAAAAGAGAGAGAGAAAAGCAATCAGGACGTGATTGGCATTCATGAGAGGGAGCTGTGAAAAAGAAAAGGAACCCACACCCTGGGAAGCCCCCTAACCAATGGGAGATCAACTGAGGTGGAGGGAGCTCAAATTTGCCAATAATAGTGCAGCAGCTGGACTGAGGAGGGCAAAGCAGAGTGATATCTGCACAGATCATCTGCACCACCGACAGCCTGAGATGCTTGGGTGGGGACTGGGTGCTGAGATTCAGGCTCCAGAGGTCTGTTCTGGGGAGAGGACTAGGATTGGCTGTGTGGAGGCAGCCTGAGGGGCTAGCGAGCAGTGTGCCATGGGCAGGGGAGCAGAACGCCAGGGCTGGGGAGTGGAACACCACAGCCAAAGGAACCTGGGAGGAGGTCTGGGCCAGAAGGAGAAGCAAGATGCCATTGTTGGGGAGGGTTAGAGGAGGAGGGGCACACCATCACTGGATCACCCCATGCATGTGTGGGCTCTCAGAGGGCAGGGCACCTCTGGTGCAGGCTATGGGTGTGGAGAGGCTACTTGCTTGGGCTACGGGAGACTGGGCACTTCTTGTGTGGGCTAAGGGCAGCAGGGGGCTCAGCATGACTTGGTGCCTCTTGTGTGATCTATAGGCATTGGAGGCAAGCCACAGCGGTCAACTCAGAAACCAGAGGGAAGTGTGGCCTGCCACCATTAGGCATCTGTGAACAGGCTCTACCTGCAACCTTAGTCACTGCAAGGTCAGCAAAAAAGAGGCACTGCAATCAAGCACAACCCCTTGTTGCTCTCACACCCCTGGGAACACACATGCCCTGCTGCTGCCACTACCCAATGCTCTGGGCAGCTCCCACGTGCTTGATCACTGTCATTTTCCAAGATCCTGCAACTATGAGTACCCCCTTCATGGGCTAAGCAGGACAGGGTGCTTCTTGCGTGGTCTACAAGTGGCAGGGGCAAACCACTGCAGTTATCTCTGACTCCAGAGGTGGGTGTGGCCCACCACCACTGGGGGCCCGTGAACAAGCACCACTTGTGGCCCCAATCACCTCAGAGGGCACCACAGAGGAGGACATTGTGACTCCCCTGGGAACTCACACACCCTGCCCCAGCCACTGCCAAAGGCTCTGGGCACTTCCTAAATCTGCCTAAGGCTCATTATCATTTCCCAGGGCCCTGTAACTAGGATTAGCCTGCACCACCTTCCTGCAGGTCCCTGCTACTGTCAAGAGCCCAGCAAAAAGGCACTGACTACAAGCCCTACCCATTGCCTCCTTCTCCCTGGAAACACACCCAGCACCTTGGGGATAACAGCCTGCTCCCACTGAAGAAGGAGGCAGCAAATATCCAAACTCCCACACCAAAAATAAATAGTAACTCCCCCAAATACAAAGGGGCACTCTTGCATAGAAATAGCTCTCCAAGACTACATTTTGGTTTCACTAAACTCACAGAAGAAGAAAAATATAAGAAAGATGAAGTAGCTCAGAAACCATCCCCAGTTAAAAAACCAGGAGAATTCACCTGAAGCAGCAAACAATGAAACAAACCTCTGCAGTCTAATAGACACTGAGTTCAAAAGGAAGACAGTGAAAATACTGAAGGAAATAAGGGTGAACATGAGGGAATTAAGAGTGGATATAAACAGTAATGCAGATTACTTTAGAAAGGAATTAGAAAACATAAGGAAGAGTCAAGAAAAATTAGAAAATTCATTTGCAGAGATGCAAACTGAGCTAAAGGCACCAAAGAGAAGAATGAATAACACACAAAGGAATGAATTAGTGACTTGGAAGACAGAATAATGGAAATCACCCAATTAGGACAGCAGACAGAAAACCAAATGAAAAAACATGAAAGCAATATATCTATGGGATAATATAAAGCAGGCCAATCTATGCATAATATGAATTCCAGAAGAAGAAAAAGAAAAGGTGATTGAAAATATATTTGAAAGAATTATGTCTGAAAACTTTCCAAATCTAAAGGAAACTGATATCAGGATATAGGGAGCACAGATGGCCTCAAGCAAGTTGAACCCAAACAGGCCCCCACCAAGACATATTATAATAAAGATGGCAAAAATTAAAAATAAAGAGAGAATTCTAAATGCAGCAAGAGAAACACAAAGCGTTAATTATGAGGGAACCTCCATAAAGCTATCAGCTTATTTCTCTACAGAAGCACTACAGGCCAGAAGAGAGTGGCAAGATATAATCAAAGTCCTTAAAGGGAAAAATTTGGAGCTTAGAATACCGTACCCAGAAAGAATATCACTTAAAATAGAAGGAGGAGTTCCCATCATGACTCAGTAGTTAACAGACCCAACTAGTATTCATGAGGATGCGGGTTTGATCCCTGGCCTCACTCAGTGGGTTAAGAATCCGGTGTTGCTGTGAGCTGGGTGTAGGTCACAGACACAGCTTGGATCCTGTGTTGCTGTGGCTGTGGTGAAGACCTGCAGCTACAGCTCTGATTTGACCCCTACCTTGGGAGTCTCCATATGTCGTGGGTGTGGCCCTAAAAAGACAAAAGACAAAAAAATAAAAATAAAAAAATATGAGAAATAAATAATTTCTCCAACAAATAAAAGCTAAAAGAGTACAGCAATGCTAAACCCATTCTAAAAGAAATACTGAAAGAGCTTCTGTAAATAAAAAAGAAGTAAAAATAAACAGGATGGAGGAAATCACAACTGGAAAGCAATCACTTAACTAAGCCAGTATACAGATCTAAAAGTTGAAAAAAAAAAGTACTGTAAAAGTGACAATAAACACAAGGAACAGCAAAAGAATAAACATGATGTTAAATAAGGACTTCAAAATCGAAGACTGTGGGGAAGGAAAGTGAGAAATTCTAGACTTTCTTTTTTTTAAAATAATGTGTTTGAGCCTATATGACTATCAGGCTAAAGCAAACAGACATAGGAAGGGGTTAACATACACAAAAAACGGGAAAACCACAAATCAAAACCAAACATTACATTTGCAAAAACTTAAAAGTACACAAGCATAGAATAAGTGGAAATCATCCAACTCCTCCCCAAAAAAATGGAAGAAAGGAGAAACAGAATCAACTTGAAAACAAGGTTTAAAATGGCAATAAATACATTTATAAAAAATTACTTAAATGTCAATGTACTGAATGCTCCAATCAAAAGACACAGAGTGGCAAATTGGATAAAAAAAACAAAAGCCTGCAATTTTCTGTCTAAAAGAGACCCACTTTAGGGCAAAGGACACATATAGATTGAAAGTGAGGAGACAGGAAAATATACTTCATGCCATTAGACAAGACAGGAAAGCAGGAGTTGCAATACTCATATCAGACAAAATAGACTTTAAAATGAAGGCCGTAAGAAAAAGAAGGACACTATTTAGTGATAAAAGGATCCATTCAAGAAGAGGATTACAGTTGTCAATATATATGCCCCTGATATAAAAGCAGATATCTACAACAAATACAGGCAGACATAAAAGGAGAAATTGATGGGAACACAATAATAGCAGGAGACTTTCACACCCACTCACATCAATGGACAGATCCTCTAGACAGAAAATCATCATGGCAACAGAGATCCTAAATGACACGGTAGAAAATTTAGACTTAATCAACATTTTTGGGACGTTACACCCCAGAAAATCAGAATATACATTCTTTTCAAGTGCACATGGAACGTTCTCAAGGATTGACCACATACTAGGGCACAAAACTAACCTCAACAAATTTAAGAATATAGAAATTATTTCAAGTATCTTCTCTTACTACAATGACATGAAACTAGAACTCAACCACAGGAAAAGAAATGAGAAAAAACTAAGTGCATGGAAACTAAACAGGATGCTATTAAAAAACCAATGGGTCAATGTGGAAGTCAAAAAGGAAATTAAAAAATACCTCAAGACTAATGATACCTCTTCCAGTAGAAAGGGAGTTAGCAAGTCCTCTTCATGGGCTGGGAGGGTGCAGAAGGCTCTGCATGGCATGGAATCTTGTCCAACATGCCAGCTGCCTCTGCGGGCTTGCCTAGCCCAGAGCTTCTGATATTCAGGGCTCATGACGGTTAACTGTTATCCTCTCATAGCAGAGTGAACTTAATGTGTACAGTCAAGAAGTCATTACCATTCTTGGGGAAACTGATCTGGTGCTGGAGAAGCTTCCCGAATGGGCTGCAGCTAGGCCAGTGGAGAAGAACCTGCTGACCATGCTGGATGAGGCCTACATCTGGCCGGAGTCCCTGGGAATTGTGTTGATCATCAGCATGTAGAACTACCCTTTGGTTCTCTCCATTCAGCCTCTGATAGGAGCCATCGCTGCAGATTTGTCTTCTGCTTCTGTCTCCATGCCTTCTTCCAGGGGCTTATTCTCCGATTGGTTATAAATTAAGGAGAGCATCTAGATAAGTACGTTTGCTTGGGGAACTTACCTTGGTTTACACCAGCAGTGTATTGAGAATTTGTAAGTATTACCATTACTTGTTCAGTGGGCTACAGGAATTTGTAGGGGGAATGTTTTTTGAAGCCTTGGAGAATGGACCTACAAGGGTGCAAAGGCAGGAGTGACCTGACAGGCCCAGCCTTGGAGTCAGGCATCCATGGTCTCCTGTGGTTTCCGCTGCCACCTTTGGCTTTGGGGTCTGACTAGTTTCTTTATTCACATAAGGGCTTGGGGAGTAATGTTAGCTTGGGTATGGAGCAAATGCCTGGAGGTGAAGTTCTCACTTCTCCAGGATCCAGATCAACAGCTTTCTGCTGACAAGGCTTGTTTGCACAATAATAACAGGGCAAACAGGAAAGTCCGAGGGGAGGGCGGGAGTAAGAATAGTGAGGGAAGGCTGGAGGCATGGGGGAGGCTGATGAGGGCTCCCATACTGCACTCATAGTGAGAAATGAGGAGTCATTATGTGAGGCAAGTAAAAAAACACATGATCATCTCAACAGATTTATAAAAAGCATTTGACAAAGTCCAACATCCATTCATGATAAAAACTCTTACCAAAGTGGGTAGAGAGGGAACATACCTTAGCATAATAAAAGCCATTTATGACAAACCCAGAGCAAATATAATACTCAATGGAGAAAAGGTGAAAACCTTTCCACTAAAATCTGGAACAAGACAAGAATGCCTACTCTCACCACTTTTATTCAGCATAGTATTGGAAGTCCTAAACAAAGCATCCAGACAAACAAAAGAAATAAAAGGTATCCAAATTGGAGGAGAAGAGGTAAAATATTCGCTATATGCAGAAAACATGGTACTATATATAGAAAACCCTAAGGACTTCACACAAAAACTACTTAAACTGATCAACAAATTCAGCAAAGTAGCAGGATACAAGATTAGCATTCAGAAACTGGTTTCATTTCTGTATACTAACAGTGAAATATTAGAAAAGGAATAAGAAAATACAATACCTTTTGAAGTAGCCCTGAAAAAAATTAAATATCTAGGAATAAACCTGACCAAAGAGGTGAAAGATTAATATCCTGAGAACTATAAAACATTAATCAAGGAAATTAAAGAGGATTCAAAGAAATGGAAAGATATTCCATGTACCTGGGTTGGAAGAATTAATATCATGAAGATGGCCATACTACCCAAACAAGCTACAGATCCAATGCCATCCCTATCAAATTACCCATGACATTTTTCACAGAACTGCAACAAACAATCCAAAAATTTATATGGAACCACAAAAGACCCAGAATTGCCAAAGCAATCCTGAGGAACAAAAATCAAACAGGAGGCATAACTCTCCCAGACTTCAGGCAATATTACAAAGTCACAGTTAATCAAGACAGGATGGTACTGGTACCAAAACAGACATACAGACCAATGGAACAGAATAGAGAACCCAGAAAAAAAATCCCAGACACCTATGATCAATTAATCTTTGACAAAGGAGGCAAGAATATAAAATGGGAAAAAGACAGCCTTTTCAGGAAGTGGTGCTGCAAAAAATGGACAGACACATGTAAACCAATGGAACTGGAACACACCCTCACACTATGCACAGAAATAAACTCAAAATGGCTTAAAGACTTAAACATAAGGCAAGAAACCACCAAACTCCTAGAAGAGAACATAAGCAAAACATTCTCTGACATCAACTGTACAAACGTTTTCTTAGGTCAGTCTCCCAAAGGATCAGAAATAAAAGCAAAAATAAACCAGTGGGACCTAATCAAACTGACAAGCTTTTGCACAGCAAAGGAAACCATAAAAAAACAAAAAGACAACTTATAGAATAGGAGAAAATAGTTTCAAACGATGCAACTGACAAGGGCTTAATCGCTAAAATCTACGAACAATTTACACAACTCAACAGCAAAAAAGCCAACAACCTAACTGAAAAATGGGCAAAAGACCTGAATAGACATTTCTCCAGAGAAGATATACAGATGGCCAACAAGCACATGAAAAAATGCTCAGCATCACTGATTATTAGAGATATGCAAATCAAAACTACTATGAGGTGCCACCTCACACCAGTCAGAATGGCCCTCATTAATAAGTCCATAAATAACAAATGCTGGAGAGGGTGTGGAGAAAAGAGAGCCCTCCTACACTGTTGGTGAAATGTAAATTGGTACAACCACTATGGAAAACAGTATGGAGGTACCTCAGAAGACTAAATACAGAACTACCACTCGGGCATATATCTGGACAGAACTTTCCTTGAAAAAGACACATGCACACACATGTTCATTACAACACTATTCACAATAGCCAAGACCTTAAAACAACCTAAATGTCCATCAAGAGATGAATGGATTAAGATATGGTACAATGGATTACTACTCAGACATAAAAAAGAACAAAATAATGCCATTTGCAGCAACATGGATGGAACTAGAGACTCTCATACTAAGTGAAGTATGTCAGAAAGAGAAAGACAAATACCATATGTTATTCCTTATACCTGGAATCTAAGATATAGTGAAATAAAACCTTTACACAAAAAAAGAAACTCATGAACTTGGAGAACAGACTTGCCAAGGAGGAGTACGGAGTGGGGTGGACTGGTAACCTGGTTAATAAATGCAAACTATTTCATTTGGAGTGGAGAAGAAATGAGATCCTGTTGTATAGCACTGGGAACAGTATCTAGTCAATTGTGATGGAACATGATGAAGGATAATGTGAGAAAAAGAATGTATATATGTATGTAAGACTGGGTCACTTTGCTGTACAGTAGGAAATTGACAGAACACTCTAAACCAGCTATAATCGAAAAGATAAAAATCATTAAAAAAATAAACTTCGAGTTCCCACTGTGGCTCAACAGGTTAAGGACTGAGGCTGTCTCCCCGAGGATGAAAGTTCAATCCCTTGCCTCACTCAGTGGGTTAAAGATCTGGTGTAGGTTGCAGATGTGATTCAGATCCAGTGTTGCCATGGCAGTGGTGTAGGCCTTAGCAGCAGCTCCAATGCAACCTCTAACCTAGGAACTTACATATGCTACAAGTGCACCCCTAAAAAGAAAAAAAAAAAAGAACACGTACATTTTATTCTGCATAAATTACACCTGAACAAAGTTGATTCGAAAGAAAAATAAAAAGCTCAACAGGATTTCCCATTGTGGCTCAGCTTCTTAAAAACTTGACACTGTCTCTGTGAGGATGTGGGTTCAAGTCCTTGCCTTGCTCAGTGAGTTAAGGACCCTGTATTGTTGCAAATTGAGGCATAGGTTGCAGCTGCAGTTTTAATTTGCCCACAGCCCAGGAACTTCCATACGACACAGGTGCAGTTGTTTTAAAAAAAGAAAATGCAACAAATGTGCCAGTTTGGGGATACCATTGGCTGAGTATTGACCTGGGATGCTGTCTTCTAGGATACAGTACGTATGTTGAATCAACAGTAAATAAATGGGGGCTATATCCTCAACAGATGTGTCAAACAATCAAGAAATGGAAATAGGATTAGGCTGTCTCACCATCATTTTTAGATAATCATATGTAGAATTCCTGTTTTCTTCATAACATTAACTTCTGATTGATCAGAGGCCCTAGGGAGAAATGCTCTCACCAGAAGACAAAGTAAGAATTCTCTTGGTTCTATATGCCATTGGAACTGCAGGCAAAAAGTTAAACAGTTAAAAATATGGCCATGATTATCCTGATTTCAAGGGAGAGATAGGGTTGTTTCTACGAAATACAGGTTGAGAAGAGGATGCCTGGAATTCAGGGAACTCTCCGGGTCCATCTCTTGCTGTTTCCATACCCAGTGTTAATAATGAATGGCAATGACAGCATTCACTTCCCAACAAGAGAAAGGGTTTATATATTGCAAAAATGATGATCCACATCTGTTCTCCAGGATATATAAATCAGCTGGAGTGCTGACAAAAGTGATAAAAGCTAAAATGGATGGTGGGAGAGGGAAATAATGAATATCAATTCTTGCCTTGGAACCATCGCAACCACAAGGATGTCAGTTTTCTCACCCAATCTCCTTGTATTAAAGCCTTGCAGATATTGTAGCTGGCCACTCCCTTGAAGCAGACCCTGTGACATATTGGACATAATGGAGAGACTGAGCAGACTGGAGGGATGCGAGAGGCGGATAGTATCAGACAACTCTGGGCATAATTTCACATTCTCTAAGCCCATATTTTGCACCAGCCTTTGTAGGAACAGCCAGATCTGCTCAGATTTTGACAATATTCATGACACTGAAACTTGATCATGCCTCATCTTGAGCTTTGTGATATGTACCTCTTGCTTTCCACTGCATGAATTCTCTGATGCCAGAGTAGGAGATATCTACGGGTATTAGTTCAACTGTTATGGGATGTGATTAGAAACTTCGAGAGAGTTAGGCTGGTGGGGCCACACTTGATGAATGGAATGTGGGAACCAATGGATAAATTCATCCTTCTTGGTCTCCTGGGCAGATAGCTCTAAGACATTTTTCATAAGGGTCTTTTGAACGTCCCATAAAATCAAACTATTGCCTGAAGCAGGGGCCAAATTTATAATATATGCTTCAATTGCTATTTTTTTCTTTCTCTTTCCCCATTGAGTTCCCCTGTCCATAAAATCAAACAACAATTTCCTGAAGCAGTGGCTAATTTTATAGTACATGCTTCAACTGTTTTCTTTTTTCTCTTTTCCTGTTTAGTTCCCCTGTTCCTCATGCTAGCTTCCTGGTTTACCTTCTCAAATAAGCCACCTGCATATAAGGCTTTATCTCAAAATCACTTTTAGGAGGGAAGTACATTCTTGAATGACTTCTTTATGCTTTTCTCGCTAATGGACTTTAAATTTTTCTAGGGTAGGGACCACTAGGTGCTCAACGGACATTTACTGAGTGAATTGAATCAAGAAAAATTCAACACACATGTAAATATTTTCCAAGTATGGCCTTAGTATGATTCATTCTCTCAACAGAGTAAAGCATAAATATCCAAGGAAATTGAATTTATTTTAAAAGTGTTAAACAAAGTTGGCTATCTTTACTACAGTCAACTGTCTCAAGTCTATAATGCAAAGGACAGTTAGATAAGTCAATGGAAGACGGGATATCTGAAGACTGGCTACCATGAAGTGGTCTCACTTAAGAAACAACTTATCATAATAAAAATAATTACAATTAAAAGAAAACTGCAAGGTACCACTGTTAGGTACTTTTGCACACATGAGGGAAAAACCTACTCTAAACCACGACAATTATAATAGTATCTAACATTTATTGACAACCAAGTTTTTTTTTTTTTTTAATGCTGTACTTGCGGCATATGGAAATTCCTGGGCTAGGGGTTGAATCAGAGCTGCAGCTGCCAGCCTACACCACAGCCACAGCAATGCTGGATCCAAGACACATCTGCAACCTATGCCACAGCCTGTGGCAATGCAATGTCCTCCACCCACTGTACAAGGGCAGGGATAGAGCCCACATCCTCATGGACACTAGTCGAGTTCTTAATCAGCTGAGCCACAATGGGAACTCCAACAACCAAGTCGATAGGCACTTTTCTCAGTCTTCTCCATGTAGTCTTCTAATAATTCTCATAATCTAATGCAGTAGAGACTTACAGTTCTCATTGATGTAGAAACTGAGGTGTGGACGTACTAAGTGAATTGCTCAGGTTCATGCACAGGAAAAATGAGTTAAGGTGTGACCTCAGGCTCTCTTATTCTGGGACATCTCTCCCACTGTGGTGTAGCTCAAAGACATGTGAGTTATCCAGTCAATCTTCCCATGGGCTCAAGATCATATCTAAAAAGCTGACAATATCACTCTTTAAAAATTCATCTTAACAGTTGGCTTTATTTCTAGAGCATAAATTTTCTGTTCTAAGCAGAGAAACAATTCATATTTTAACACACAAAATTGAAATTTTTATGAGACGTAATGACATGGGATATATAAGTATAATCTTTCCTGTACGAGAAAGTAGACCACTAAGACACACTCAGCGTGAAGTTTCCACAGCAAAGAAGGGCATACTGGGATTATTTTAACACTTTTAGCTGGTTGGAAAGATCATCCCATAAAATATTTTTGGCATTTACCAATCTTTTAATGCAATGACATAAGAGTTTTTAAGGAAAGCGTATGTAATTTGGGGGATTTAAAATGTTTTCAGTGATTTAGGAGAGAAAAATACAGAAAAGAATCTTATTAAAACTCACTCAGAGGAGTTCCCTTCGTGGCTCAGCGGTTAACAAGTCCGACTAAGAACCATGAGGTTGCGGGTTCGATCCCTGGCCTTGCTCAGTGGGTTAAGGATCCGGCGTTGCCGTGAGCTGTGGTGAAGGTTGCAGACGCAGCTCGGATCCCACGTTGCTGTGGCTGTGGCGCAGGCCGGCAGCTACAGCTCCTGTTAGACCTCTAGCCTGGGAACCTCCATATGCCGTGGGTGCAGCTCTAGATAAAGGCAAAAAGACAAACAAAAACAAAAACAAAACTCACTCAGATAAGCTTTGCAAAAAAGAGTGGATATTGCTTACAACTTAATGGAGACATTAATTATGAATTGACTTCTTCAATATAGTTTCAAGGTACCTATCAAAAAGCATACTTGGGAGTTCCCGTTGTGGCTCAGTGGGTTACGAACCCGACTAGCATCCCTGAGGATGATGGTTTGGATTCCTGGTCCCCTCAGTGGATTAAGTATCGAGCATGGCCGGCATTGTGTAGGCTCGCATCCTGTATTGCTGTGGCGTAGGCCAACAGCTGCAGCTACGATTTGGACCCTAGCCTGGGAACATTTTAAAAATCTCCACATACATCCTAATAAAGTAAAGCCTTCCGAAACCAGATAATACATCTCTAATTTTTTAAATAGCAATTTAAGTAGCAATTACTTGGTCTGTAGTCAAAGGTAGACTCTCGGTGGGATTTTGATCATACTATTGCTTGACAATATCACTTTTAAGTTTCTGACACGAGATTCCTGACTTAAGCAGACAAGCAAAACCCATATTTGATATAAATTAAGAGGCGATAAGTGTGGACCTAGACACAGTATACAGAAAATCCCCGGTGCACTTTGTTGTCTGCCAGGACTTCTAATAGCAAAGGTACAGGTGAGGTGGAATAGAGAGGTCTCTACTTAGAGCTGTGGGAGTTCTGAATCTAGGCTTTTGTTCCTTCTGCCACATGAGTACAATTTAGTAGGAAATACGTAGTCATGAATACCTTAACAAATCAGTTAGCTTCCTGTGCTTTAGTTTTCTTCAGTTGTCACATGATTACCTGCTCCCCATATAACCAACCACAGGGTTCTTACCAGGTTAAAAAGAATGTATTTGAGAAAGCTGCAAGTCCTATTAAAGTGTTTAGCACTATTAATCATTACTTTCCAGCATTAAATTTATTGTGCATCTGCTATGTGACTCCACACTATTCCCTGTATAAGATCATCTTTCCTATAATTAAAATAGTCCTCAAACCGAAAATGTTATTATGACCCTTGGGCTTAATGCAATATTTTCAGAGATGACACAATGAAAGACTGCTCAAACCTCTGAGCATGCTTCAATGTTTTCTTTTCCTCGCTTTCAATATTAAAGGAGCTGTTGAGTGCTCTGGACACATGCTCCTTTGGGATGAAGTTTCTAGCCTCATCAGTTCGGCTTCTCTTCTCTTGGAAACTTTTTGATGGTTTGTGTAACCAGAAGACTTAGAACACTTGTTTCTGATGTAGGAACCACGTCAAGTGTAGCGGTTGGTCAAATTCCTATTTGTCTTCCAATCCCATTTAGCTGCCACGAAATGGCTAGGCTTCTTTCAAACTGAAACACGGGCAATTTCCATACAAATGCTACAGAAGGATACTGTGCCTCCGTGTTCCCTTCACCCCAGGGAAGAGTGGGGAAGGGAAGAAATCATCACTTCAGTGCAGGAGAGAAATAGATTTCTAACAGGCTTATTGGAAATCAAACTGAAGTCAAAACATGAAAAGACTGTGAACTCTAACGGGCAAGATTGGATTTTCTTTATTTCTTTATACCCAGAAAAGCACATTTTAAGCATGTTGGTAAATAATTTTAAAGGAAATAATAACCAAGCATTTAGTCTAAGAGAACCCATTCCTTTCACTCAATAAAGGGAATAATTGTGAGCTTAAAAGCAGAAAAATCAGGATTCAAGTCTGGCTTATATTTCAAGTTTACCCCTCATAATTTTTATTTAGTGAATAAAAATTATTCTGTGTATTTATTGAGCTTAAGCCTAAAACTTATCTGTAGAATGGAGATGAAATAGCCTCCATGTGAGTGACAGAGAAATCCATCTAAAATGAAGAACTGACCAAGACACTTTTGCTTTAAAACTTACTGTCTCCAGGATCAAGGATATGTTCCTTATAGGTTCCCTAGTGCAGCAAAAAACAAGAACAAAAACAACAAAACAGCCCCTCAATGATCTGGCCTTTGGCTTTCTTCTGGATGGATTTTTTTTTTTTTTCTTTTAAAGCTGCTAAGTGAAGTGACTGGTGGATTTATAATCCCTAAGAAGTTGTTGAAAAGAATAGTGAAGAATACATAAGACAAAGAGTTCTTATAAGATTAGGTCAGTTACGGAGCTCCAGATATTAGAAATGTATTCATTGCAGATAATAGAAAACCCTACCACAGGGATTGAACTAGATGGGAAGATATTAACTGTAAAACCCCGAGGAAGTAAGCAAATTGGCATGTTCCAGACAGAAAAGCAGCCAGTGAAGGATTCAAAACAAAACTGAAGAAGATGGCAAGGATATGATCAAATCACATCCAGTTTAAATGGTCAAATTAACTAGTTTGAATTTTATGCTATACGAAATGGGATCAGGTTGAATGGTTTTAAGCAGGTCAAAATAAATATGAGGTGAAAGACAGGATGAAATCTAGAGACTGGTTTCAAAACCAATTGAGAGCTGGAGTCATTTACTACAATGGGAAGATGGAAAGAAACGAACTTGGTTGTGGGGGCAAAGGGGAGAAAAACAACAGGTTTATTTAAATATGTTTGAGATGCCTCTTAGACAGCATTGTAATTTGGTCTAGCAAATAATACATGTGGATTTCAGGACTGAGAAGTACACTGAAGAAAGCCTTTCTTTCCTTAGAGTGAGGGGCTTACTTTCAGGGTTTACTGGGGAGGATTTCTAACCCTTCTCCTGAAATCCTCTGGTTCCCAGGAAATACCTGGGGGAAAGTCAATAAATTTGCTTGTTCTTTAAATTTGTTTCTTACATATGGACTCCACACAAGATTGCTTTTAAAAAATGTTTGAGGAGTTCCCTGGTGACTCAGCGCATTAAAGATCTGGAGTTGTCACTACTGTGGCGCAGGTCTGATCCCCGGTCCTGGAACTCCCACATTCTGTGAGTGTGGCCAAACTTTTTTAGCTTGAAAGTTACAGCATCAGAGTAGTTAGCATGTACACAGCACTTAGAATGTGCTAGACACACATTCACACATATATGAGCTAATTAGATTTATTTCTATGTATTAGATATATTTCCATATATTATATTTCTATATATTTCTATGTTGTATATATCACAACAACACGGTTATAGAGGAGTCATCATTGTTAGCCCTATTTTATGATGGGGAAACTGAGGTGGAGTGCTTAAGTTACATACCGAAGTTTCAAAGCTAGGCGTAGGTGGAGTCAGAGTTCCCCCTAAGGACTTTCTTGTTAGGGTCATGCCATCAGCATATGGGAGTTCCCAGGCCAGGGGCTGAATCAGAGCTGCAGCTGCTGGCCTATACTATAGCCATGGCAACACCAGTTCTGAGCTACATCTGCCATCTATGCCACAACTTGTGGCAACAGGATCCATAACCCACTGAGTAAGGCCAGAGATCAAACACCAGTCCTCATGGATACTAGTCAGGGCTTTGTTTTGCTTTGTTTTTAATCTCTTCTTTGGGCCCTACCCGCTGCTTACGGAGGTTCCCAGGCTAGGGGCCAAGTCAGAGCTATAGCCGCTAGCCTGCACCACAGCCACAGAAATGCTAGATCTGAGCCGTGTTTGCCATCTACACCACAGCTCACGGCTATGCTGGATTCTTGACCCACTGAGCAAGGCCAGGGATTGAACCTGTGTCCTCATGGATACTAGTCAGATTCGTTTCTGCTGAGCCACGAGGGTGAGTCCTCTTGTTGAGTTCTTAACTTACTGAACTGCAATGGGAACTACCAAGGCATTTTCAATTCTTTTTTTTTTTTTTTAATTATCAGGACTCTTTATTTAAATAAAATCTTACTATGTAAAATAGATAAAAAAAAAAAAGTTCCAGGTGAAATAGTGGTGGCTGAAGCCTACATCCCAGCCCACATACATTTCTGCTCCCTACATGTCTCTTTATCATATAGGATTTTGTGGAGTTGAGGTTGAAACCAGTGCCATAAGGGGATTCATAAAAAACCTAGTCAAATAAATATTCATAAACTAACTATCTTATTTATTTATACACCCCTCACATATATCTGTATAAGTAAATGACATAGGCAGAAGAAATTGTGTGAAAAGTGACACTTGTCTAGTTAGAAAAAGCTAGCAATGTAGAAAGCAAACAAAATATTATTCTAATGCATTTGGAAACATTAACAGAGAATGGATTTCAATAGTTTACAAGGGTTTATGGTACATCATGCAATCTGGTTTATACCAATTGACACTGGCTTCTTTTGACCAAGTACTGGATTTTATTTATACTCTGGTTGGAACCTTTGACTCATATGATCGGACACCCACATAACCTGCTTAGTTAAAAAAAAAAAAAAAAGCAAATAACAAACACTTGCGTGAAAAAGGTAGTGTGTTGCAGTCTCCTTTATGGATTGCGGTAGTGTAACAGGATCATGAACAAAAGGGTTACAAAACCACATGGTTTGGACACTTCAAACAGCAGCTGCCTTCAGACTGAAAAGGTTTACAAAGGCAAACCGAACCTGTGTTAATGTCCTAGGATGACTGGGTTGAGAACTGGACCCATGAGAAAGAGGAAGGGCATTAAAACAAAGATATCGTCTTTGGTGAGACACCTACTCCATGTCAGAAGTTTGTGTGCCTAGTTCCCTTTTATCCATAGTACAAAGTAGTACATCCTACTTTTTACAGAGGATACAGAGGAGGATACTATAGTTAGGAGCTTGATTAATTTTTCCAAGACTACACAACCTATGTCTGTTTTATCATATTACATTATCTCCTTGCTCTTCAACAAACTAGCCAAGAATGCTTCTGCCACAAGACCTTTCCTATTTGTTGTTATCTCTGCATACAATTCCCTATAGACATCCTTTTATCTCACTCTTATTTCACACAGGTCTCTGCTCAGCTGCACCTTCCACCTGGAGCCTTCTCCACTACATTTCACAACATATCACTCCTTGTCACTCTCTATTCACTTACTTGCCTCATTTATTTATTTATTTATCGCTACCCAACATTATGGTAATGAGCACTTATTCATTGATTTATTACTGTTCTTCACACTAGAATATAAACTCCGTAAGGATCAGGACCTCGTTTGTATAGTTTACTGCTATTGCCTTAATACCTGGCACAGCATGTGTCTGGCCCATAGTAGATGAAAAATAAGTATTTGCTGATGAAGGAATAAATGTGTACCAAGAAATTAAATAATACTTACTGAATTGAATAAGAATTAAATGATAAGTAGAAGAGTTGGATATTTCATTCCAGTTTTAGCCTTTCAGGAAATTAATATGCTATTTCTGTCCTATGTTAATCTGGTGTTGATGCCCTATGTGAGTCACTTGAACTTCCTGGACTAAATCTGTCATATGGAAGATCCTGTCTTAAAGTTTGGGTGGTGAGGTGGACAGCTGTTGGATATACTATTGTGTAGAGGCCACTTTTTTTTTTTTTTCATGGCACTGCACCAGAATATTCCTTGGAAGAATTACTTCTTTCACAATCTTAGAAAACTAATTTGAGTGGATTTTTCTCATCCTCAGCAATATGGATGGGTCTTGCTTGGCTTAAGTCAATTAGTGATGACCATAATTCTGGCCAATGTAATAGGCTCAGAGGTGGTCACATGTTCTCATACAGACCAATGAGATCAAAGAGACACTTTTTGGTGCCTTCTTGGAAAAAAGCAATCATATTTCTGAAAGAGTTATTAATAGAGAAGTTTTCTTTTCTTTTTCTTTTTTTTTTTTTGGAGACATGAATGAGTGATTGGGAAGAGGTTAAGCAGGAAAAGTTTGAGTCGTGGCTAGGGTTAATTCCACTAATGTTGAGTCTCTAATGTGTGTCATATACTGTTTTAAACACTGGGGATGGGGGAGTAGTTAATAGGAGAGACCAGGTTGTGGCATAAATGAAGTTCCCTGGCCAGGGATGGAAACTGCTCCTAGGGGGCAAGAATATCTAGAAAAACTGAAGCTTGAAACAAAATAGGCCATAGAACCTACAACTTCTTGTCCACACGCCATGCTATAAACACATTGAACGTGTGGGTAAGCTTAACTCTAAGAAAAAAATGAGATCTCCTTAGCTGTCAGAACATAGAGGAAGCTCAAGGCAAAAGAAAAATCAGGAACCAATAGACAGGAGTACAAAAGAGTAGAAGTCCCAGATGTGGGATATGGGAAAGAAGATATGGTCTTCAGTCCATGCAAAGAGGGATGCCAAAATAACCTTCTTTTTACTAAATTAACTAAGCCCCACCTATTTATGGAAAAAGGACTAAAACAACAATTAAACTAAAACAGCAAAAATCCTTTTGTCATCCACCTAGAAATGTAAATAGGGAAAAAAATCACATCAGTCATCAGCAATTTGTCAGAAGAAGTTGAAATTTTGGGAGTGTTTTGAGGAATAGAATTCAAAAGCATTCTGAAGGAAATGCTTCTACAACCTCTTCCCACAGGAGGAGAAAAAAGCAAAGATGAACTGACAATTCAAGTTTGAGTAACAGACGAGATGCACCACTTTGAGAAAGCATCACCAAAGTCAGCAATCGCTTAAAAAATGAGAGCAACAAAACAAATCTGGATTTTCTAGGGGATAGGGATTGGATATTCATGGCCAAGAGCTGAGGTGGAACTACTTGGAAGCTGGACCAGTGTGGAATGAAGTCAAAGCTCCAGAGGCTTGGAGCAACTGCTGGAGTAGCTGACTGAGAGTTACTAAACCAGAGTGGCAGAGGCACTGTCTGGGCCAACAGGCAGTGAGAATTTCCCTAATGTCAGCCAGATTCCTATAGCATCAGAGTCAAGGGAATATCAATTTTCAAAAAAGCAAAGAGAGGGAAAGCTGAGTCTGAGACACCTGCTCTGAGCCAAAATAATTGAAAAGCGTGAGATTGTTCCTGTATAAGGGATCATGTGGCTAACAACGATTTGGAAAGTTGCTCAGAACTGGATCAGAATAGGACTCTCAAAGATGAAAATAAGCATGACTTCAGAAATAAGATTGCCAAAAAATGAGAAACTGAGTGATCACAGCGAATGCTTCTCAACAGAAGCAGGACAGAAAACATGTAAGTACTGAAAGACTGACAGTGTTAGAACTGGCAGGTAGAAGATGCGGGAAAACTATGTATGAAAATATTTTAGTATACTTTAGTGACAAAGTATGAAGTGATAATGATGAGTATGCCCAAAATATCAAGAATGAACAGAGACTTTTCAAAAATAGAAACTCGAGGAATAAAAACTATTGTGTATATATTTCAAGTGACAATATAAGAAGCTTAAAAAAGACAGACTTGGAGTTCCCATCGTGGCTCAGTGGTTAACGAATCTGACTAAGAACCATGAGGTTGCGGGTTCAATCCCTGGCCTTGCTCAGTGGCTTAAGGATCCGGCGTTGCAGTGAGCTGTGGTGTAGGTTGCAGACGCGGCTCAGATTCCGCGTTGCTGTGGCTGTGGCGAAGGCCGGCAGCTACAGGTCCTGTTAGACCCCTAGCCTGGGAACCTCCACATGCCGCGGGTGCGGCTCTAGATAAAGGCAAAAAAAAAAAAAAAGACAGACTATACTCTATGCTGGTAAACCTGTTAGAGAAGTGTATTTTTCCCCAGGAAAAACGTGATGAGGGAGCTTGAGAAATGCTTAGAGTTCTCCAGCTGTCTGTTTTCAGTAAGTCACTTCAGGAAAGAGTGGAAAGAATATTTTTTTCTTTTTACTCTTCATGTTCTGCAACCCAGCTTGTATCACTGGTAGTAAAACTGATATTTGGATCCTTAATATAACTCTTGTACATATTTTTTAGATTCACTTTTTTATGTGCTCTGAATTTATATTTTAGTGTTTTATTTTGAAAATTTTTAACCTACAAAAAAATTTTAACCTTCAGGAATAAAGCAATGAATACCTATATATGTTTCATCTAGATTCAAAAAGTATTAACATTTTACACCTGTAATTTATCTCTCCCCATAAACATGTGCACATTAATGTAATTATTACTTTTTAAAGAACCATTTGAGAGTAAGCCAGTGACATAATGAATCAACACTGCTCAATACCTCAGTATATGTATACCAAGAACAAAGACATTCTCCTAGATAGTTATAATTATCAAATTCAAGAAATTTAGCATTGATGCATTACAGTCCATATTCAAATTTTACCAGTTGCTCCAGAAGTGCCCTTTATAACAACTATTTTTTCTGATCCATGTTCTAATCCAAGATTGACATTGCATTTATGTCTTTAGTCTCCTTTAATCTGAAACGATTCCTCAGCCTTTCATTTGTTTCCATGACACTGACATTATTGAAAAGTACAATTCAATGTTTTTATGAATGCCCTCTGAACTTGGGACATCTGATTGTTTTCTCAGGATTAGATTTAGGATTTTTCTCTTTGTCAGGAATACTATATATGTAGATGATCAGTACTTAGTTTTTCACATCTGATGGAGGCCCATAATGTCGGTTTGTCCCATTTGTGATCATGTTAACCTTGATCATTTGATTGGTATAATTTTGCCACAGTGAAGAAACCATTTGTCTTTTGTAATTAATAGGCAATCTGCATGTAGCTAGTTTGATCCCATTTAACAACAAACTGATGCATTGGTTGTAGCTTTCACTGATGATTCTTAACTAAATCAAGTATTGCTATGTTGGTGACCTAATGGTTTGTGTCTTGCTATTTTAACTAGAACAGAATCTGGAATGACAAGGAATCTGATTCTCTCTCACAAACCCAATGTATATTATGTTAGCCTGGTAACCTCGAGAAATCAACATATAGGATAGAATAGCAAGAAAACATGTCTTGGGAGAGGTTTGAGTGTATGGTTTTAAACATAAGCTTTACTAGTCTTTGAATTTGTGGGCAGTAAAAGTTTATATTGTGGTTGGTATTTGTAGGCATGGGATTGTTTATAAAAAGCACTGCCAGACTTGGTGGATTAACCCGATTTTTTTGGTCTGGTGTCTTCAAGTATGGAACCCTATCTGGGTTTAGTAAATAAAGGGGGATTTAGTTTAGGAATTAAAGTAATTACGGTCTTCAGTTGAGTGCGTAGATTCTGAATTTAGGAAGAAATTGAGATTTCTTCCCATCAGTCAGAAAACTCTCTTAACTCTGGTGAGCAAGCTTATCGCTTGATGATTTCAAAATCCTTTGGGGAAAAGAGACTTCTTCGCAGAGCTAGAACATGCTCACCTCAAGAGAAGCAGTGCTTCCTTTACAGCATTTCTGCCAGGATTGTGAGGGCACAGAACTACAGCTGTCAGTTTCTGATCTCTACAGTTCATGACTTTTGGAATGCTGAGCATGAAGACCTGAGAATGTAATTGATTTTTCCTTTCAGTTCCTCCACCCATGTTGATTATGTTCCTCAACTTGTGCTAAGAACCAGGCCTTTATAGAAGTTCTGTTTCTGCTGCAAAGGGTGATAGGCGGTGGGAATAATATTTATTCAAGGAATAAGGTTTTTTCAATTTCTGGGGATTAAAAGCTGAAAAAGCGAAGTTTGGGGATAAGTTCATGGCCCGGGTCTCACTGGAATTCTTAGGGAAACTCCAGACGCAGTAGTTGGGCTGTACACTCAAGCTCTACAGAACTGGAACAGACTATCAAGGTATAAAACAAAATGATTTATCTTTACTGTCACATTGTTTGCCTATCTTTTCTCTCCAATTGATTATAATGTTATAATTACTTATGATCCTTTCCCGCTTTCCCAGAGTTACTGAGGGTGGATATCAGAGTGAAAATAGACCAAAGAAGAATTCCAGAAGAATGAGCATAGCAAACCCTGTTCCCTTTCGTTTATATGAAAACAAAACAAAACTGAGCTGGTGTCAGGGAAGGTGATATCACCTTCTTAAGAACAGCAGAAAATATTGGGTACGTTCAGGGTGGTACAGCCTATATCTGGACAACACTATAATTCAAAAAGGTAATGTACCTCTGTGTTCATTCCAGCACTATTCACAATAGCCAAGACATGGAAACATCATAAATGTGCAATGATGGATGGATCAAGAAGACGTGGTACATGTATATATACAATGGAATACTATTCGTCAATTAAAAAGAACAAAATAATGCCATTTGCAGGAACATGATGCAACTAGAGATTCTCATACTAAGTGAATTAAATCAGAAAGAGAAAGACAAATACCATATGATATCACTTATATGTGGAATCTAAAATGTGGCACAAATGAACCTATCTACAACACAGGAATAGACTCCCAGACATAAAGAACAGACTTGTGGTTGTCAAGGGTGAAGGGGGAACAGGTGGGATGGTCAGGGATTTGGGGATTGGTAGATATGAACTATTCCCTTTAGAATATCCACTCTAAGGAATTAGGTCATACTGTACTGTATAAGGAACTATATCCAATCGCTTGGGATAGAACATGATGGAAGACAGTATGAGAAAAAGAATGTATATATTTGTATGACTGGGTCACAGTGCTAAACAACAGAAATTGACACAACACTGTAAATCAACTATATTTTAATTTAAAAAAGAAGAAGAGCAGAGTTCAGGAAGCAGTAACCGTCTTATGAGGAAGAGTACCAGGGAGTCCCCAAGAATCTGGTTTATGAATTTCACAGGTGTCATTAGGCAATAAAGACTGGCATTACACTTCCTACCAGGGTGATTGCTGAGCAAAACAACATGAAGACTTGTGCAAGTGCCACAGCAAAAGGGAAGACCCTTGAAGAAAGAGGATGGAGTGCTTCCCTCATCCTGCTCAAGTCTCCTCGGGATGATCACTCCACCCTCTGTCCACAGGTACTAATTTAGGGATACTGAGGGAAGGTGAAATCAACACTCTGAGAGCTTACCAGAAATTTCCAGATCATGGAGTAAAAGGCACACAAAGCAGAGAAACCAAGGAATGCAGACATGATGCATCCATCTGGTGGCTGCACAGAACCTCTAACAACATCTTTCAAAGGGATCACTCATGACAAGAAACCTTTGAGAGACTGAATCCCTCGGCCAGCTAGAAATACAGAATCTATAGACTGAGCTAAATGAACAGGGACTCATTCACTCAATAAGATATTTACCGAGTACCTACTATTTATCAGGAACACTGTTGGCAAAGGGATAGAGAAGTAAACAAGATAAATAAAGGCTCTGCTTTTCATTCACTAAGAGAGAAAGATAGTAGACAAATGTACCAATAGATACATAACATGAAACGAAAAGCAATTTTAAAAAGAGAGGAGAGCAACCTTACCCTATAGTCAATTATATAAAACAGTGACCCTACTAGATTGCACATTCCTCACAAGAGTAAGAGAAGAGGCAGAAGAAAGGCTGAGAAGATAAGAGAGAAAGTTAGACTCCAAAACAAAAAGTTCTGTAACTCAATATAGCCTGGAATGGAAGGGGTTTATAAGGTATGGGATAGAAAAAGGAGATTTTGAACCAAAATGAGACAGATTTTTTAAAAAGTCTTGGATTACAATTTTATTTATCATTTATAACCCAATAAGGCTGTAGAGAAAGCCATTGGATTAAATGGATGTGAAAAATAAGAAACAATATTAAAGTTTAAGCACCCCATTGCCCAATGAGGTAAGGTTTTGACAAAGCAAAGATGGTAGAATTAAGATTGATCAAGATGGCAGTGTAAAGAGGACATGGAACTCATCTCCCCCCATGAAAACATAAGAAAATACATCTGCATGGGGAATGATACTCACTGAAAACTGGATGGAAACTGGCAGAAAAACTTCTGCATAACCAATATTGTAAGAAAGATACACACAGAGTTGGGTGAGGAAGGAAGAGAAGTAATCAGATTGAGACTCGTGGGAGGCGACTCAGAGAAAAAGGGAAATTCACCCTGAGGAGTGAGCAGTTCAAGCCACTTTTTGGGTGCCCTGGCCCTGGGATCCTACAGAGGAAAGCTGAATCCTCTTGGCTGGTTGGAGGGCTGCTGGTACTCACAGAATGGCTATGGGAATGCTGAACTCCACTTGGGAGAAGTATGCTGGCTTATCCCCAGGCAATGTGGAGAGGGTGGATTGAAGACTGTTTAGTAGCTGCCTTGTCTCTCATGACCTCAACCATGCAAGTGAGTGTCCCAGCTCTGCTTATTCCATTGTACAGCTCTGCACTGGGACTGATGGTAACCGTGACCGTGTAGGGATCCTGGCCGTGGAATGTAGAAGCAGCTCAGACCTGGGCTGGCATCTGCATGGATACTGATTCATTTCTCTGTATGTGTCAATCCAGCGTGCTCAACACTGTTTGCTGAGAATACTATCCTTTCACCATTGTGTTCTTGACTCCCTTCTCAACTATTAGTTGACCATAGATGGATGAAACAAAACAGAGCCCAGTGCCATTGCTTCATTGATCTATGTGTCTATTTTTATGCAAATATCATACTGTTTTAATTACTGTAGCCTCGTGGAATAGGTTGAGATCACAAAGTGTGGTGCTTTGTTCTCCTTTCGCATGATTGCCTTGGCTATCCAGTCTTTTGTGGGTGCTGTACAAATTTGAGGATTGTTTTTCTGTGAAAAATATCATAGAAATTCTGAGAGGGATTGCGTTGAATCTATAGGTGACTCTGGTAGTGTGGACATTTTAACAATATTAATTCTTCCTACTTATGAACACAAGATATCTGTCCATTCACTAGTGTTTTCTTTGATTTCTTTCATCAAAGGCTTGTAGTTAGTTTTTTCAATATACAGTTCTTTCTCTTCCTTGGTTAAATTTATTTTAATGTATTTTATTGTTTTTGATGCTATTGTGAATGAGACAGTTTTATTTCTTTTCCAGATGTTTCACTGTTAGTGTACAGAAATACAACTAATTCATCTATTTTGATTTTATATTCTGCAACTTTTCTAACTTTTTTTTGTTAGTTCTAACACTTTTTTGTTGAGCCTTTAGAATTTCTACATATAAAATCATATTTTCTTCAAGTGATGACAGTTTTACTTCTTTCTCCAAGTTGGGTACCCTCTACTTTTTTTTGTCTTGTCTAATTGCTCTAGCTAGAAATTCCAGTACTATGTTGAATAAGAGTGGTGAGAATGGGGTCCCTTGTCTTTTTCCTGATCTTAGAGAAAAAGTTTTCAATTTTTCACCATTAAATATAATGTTAGTTGTAGGTTTGTTGTAGAATTGACATTAATTTTTCTTCAAATATTTGGTATAATTTTCCAGTGAAGATTTTTGGTTTTGCACTTTTGCTTGTTGGGAGATTTTTTTTTTTTGTCTTTTGTTGTTTTAGGGCTGCACCTGTGGCATGTGGAGATTCCCAGGTTAGGGGTCTAATCGTAGCTATAGCTGCCAGCCTACACCATAGCTGCAGCAACACCAGATCCTTAACTCACTGAGTGAGGCCAGGGATCAAACTCGCAACCTCATGGTTCCTATTTGGATTCGTTTCTGCTGAGCTACGATGGGAGCTCCTGTTGGGAGGTTTTTGACTGCTGATTCAATATCCTCACTCTTTGGTGTGTTAGTATTTTTTATATATCTCATTAAGTTTTGGTAGTTTGTATATTTTATGAATTTATCCATTTCTCCTAGGTTTGGTGTTAGCAGATAATTGTTCATAGTAGTCTAACATGGTCTTTGTATTTTTTAGTATCTGTTGTAATGTATTCTCTTTTATTTCTGATTTTGTCTTTAATTTTTTCATATTTAGTCTAGAAAAAGGTTTGTTAATTTTTTTGTCTTTTTGAAAAAAATAACAGCCCAAATGTTTATTGATTGTTTACATTGTTTTCCTCGTCTGTATTTTATTTGTTCCTGCTCTTATCTTTATTTCCTTCTTTATGCTAACTAGAATAAGTTCATTCTTCTTTTTCTCATTTCTTGAGATATAAACAGATTATTTGAGAATTTTCCATTTTATTAATATATACATTTATCATTAGAAACTTCTCTGTCAGAATTGCTTTTGTAGCATCCCATGTGTTCTAGGTATGTTCATAAATATGTTTTGTTTCCATTTTCATTTGTTTCAAGATATTTTTATTTTGGATTCCCTTTGATTTCTTCTATGACCCATTGGTTGTTCATGAAGTGTGTTTAATTTACACATATTTGTACATTTTTCATCGTTCCTCTTGTTGATTTGACTTCTATTTTCAAACTATTGCAGTTAAAAAACACTCAGTGTGATTTCAATCTTCTTAAATTTGATAAGACTTGTTTTATGTGTATCACATGATCTAGACTAAGAAGTGTTCCACATGCATTTGAAAAAATGTGTATTCTGCACCTGTTGGATGGAATGTTCTGTAGATGTATGTTAGCTACATTTCATCTAATGTATGGTTCAAGTCCAAAATTTCTTTGTTAATTGTCTGAATGATCAATCCATTGCTAAAAGTGGGGTATTGAATTCTCTATGATTGTGTATGTCTATTTCTATCTTTAGGTCTGTTAATATCCTAATATATTTAGGTGCCCTAGTGTAGGGTGCATATATATTTATGACTTTTATCTCCTTGATGAATTTAGACCTTTATCATTATATAATTATACAATCATTTAATTATTACATAATCATTATATAATGATCTTTTTGTCTCATCATTTTTGGTTTAAAGTCTATTTTGTCTAATGTAAGTATTGCTAACTTTGCTTTCTTTTGGTTTCCAGTTGCATAGAGTGTCTTTTCCCATCTCTTCACTTTGAGTCTCTATGCGAACTTAAAGCTTTAGAGAGTCTTGCAGACAGAATATAGTTGCAGACAGAATATAGTTGGATTTGTTCTTTTAATTCATTCAACCACTCTTTGCCTTTTGATTAGTGAAGCCAATCTATTTACATTTAGAATTATTACAGATATGTAAGGACTTATTAATGCCATTTTATTAATGGTTCCCTGGCTGTTTTGAAGTTGCAGTTTCTTTTCCCTTTTTGACTACCTTTGTAAATTGATGATTTTCCACAGTGATATGTTCTGTTTCTCTTCTTTATGTTTTGTGCATCTATTCTAACTTTTTGCTTTGTGGTTACAATTAGGCTTACATAAGCTATCTCATAGATAAAACAGTCCATTTTAAGCTGATAGCAACTTAACTTCAATTATTTAACAATAAATACAGGAAGCTAACAAAAGCTTAATTATTTTACTCATTTTTATGATTTTGATGACATTCTTTACCTTTGTCACATTGTGGTATTCATTAACAAATATAGTAATTATTTCTAATAATTATTTTAATTCACCTACCTTTCTATGGCTTGTACTGTAGTTAAGGGGTTAACACACCATCACGTTACAAGTTAGAGTGTTCTAAGTCTAACTGTGTATTTACCTTTAAAAGTGCATTACATACTTTTGTATGTTTCCAAGCCAGTGGTTTATGTCTTTTTAACCCAGTTTGAAGAACTCCTTTCAACATCACCTTCAAGGTCTAGTGGTCATCATCTTCACAGCTTTTGTTTATATGATGTATTCTTTATTTCTCTTTCATAAATGAAGAATAGATTTACTGGTTGGGAAACTCTTTGATGGTAATTTTTCCTTTAAACGCTGTTCCAATCTCTCCTGGCATGTAGAGCTTCTACTGAGAAATATTTTGGCAGACTAATGGGTATTCCTTTGCAGGCTTGCTGCTTTTAGAATTCTTTCTTTATGTTTTATTTATTTATTATTTGCTTTTTAGGGCTGCACTGGTGGCATATGGAGGTTCCTAGGCTAGGGATCCAATTGGAGCTACTGCTCCCAGCCTACCCCAGAGCTGTAGCAATGCCAAATCTGAGCCATGTCTGCAACCTAAACCACAGCTCATGGCAACGCCAGATCCTGAACCCGCTGAGTGAGGCCAGGTGTCAAACCTGCATCCTCATGGATCCTAGTCAGGTACTTTAACCACTGAGTCCCATTGGGAACTCCCTTTATGTTTTATTTTTGAAATTTTTGTTATAAGATGTCAGGGAAAAATTCTTGTTGAATTGATATAATAAGATTTCTTGTTAACTTCTTGAATTTGGGTGGCCAATTCCCTTGATTTGGGAATATTTTAGTTATTTTTTTAAATAAACTTTTTGCTGCCTTCTTCCTCTCTTCTCCTTATAAAATCCTCATTATTTTAATATATATTCTTTCGGTGATATCCTATAGATCATGTAGGGATTCTTCACTCTTTTTCATTCTTTTATCTTTGTCATTCACTAACTGGATTATTTCAAAATTCCTGTCCTCCAACTCACCTATTCTCTCTTCTTTTTCCTCTACTCCATTGCAGATGCTTTCTATCACATACTTCATTTAACTCATCGAATTTTTCAGCTCCAGGGTTTTTGCTTGTTTTTTTTTTAAATGATTTTATCTCTCTAATAAATATCTCATTTTTGAACTTAATTTTTGAAATTTCTTTCTGAGTTTCCTTGCGGCTTGTAGAGTTTCTTTATGTAGCAGGGAATTTATAGTATTATATACTTATATTAGCAAAGTGGAAAGATCTTAACTTAATATCACCTTCATTCATCTTAAGAAATTTGGGGGTATTGGATGGTACTCAGCTGGAGAAATGAGGTGCAGGATCTGCTAATTTCTGGAGATTCCTCCCATGGAACCTTTTTATTCTGGACATTCTCCCCTGCAAACTCAAGTCCCTTTGGCCTTTTTAGGTTCCCAGCTGTATCTGTTTTACTAGGGAAAACAGCTAGGCTCTTGCTGCATTCTCCTTTTCCTATATGGTGGCTTGGAAACTCTGGCTGGGCCAATTATAGAGATAACGTTGTTTGTTTTTCCCCTCTCAGTGATGACTCAACTGTTGGACATCCAATGTCGGAAAACTGCCGTTATATTTTATCTGTTTATTTAAAAGGAGTTTTAAGTTGGAGGGTAAATATGGTCCCAGTTTCTCCATCTTTGCAAAAGTTGATAGTCTGTTAATTTTTAATAAAAGATTCTTCAACTTCAATAAATTGTTTTTTGGTTGGGGGTTCAAAATGCTAATTATGGAGTTTCTATCCTATAGAGATCTACTTAGCCTATCTGGTAAAATATATTTACATTTTTAAGTATTTTCCTGAAGATTCTGTTACAGATTGTCAGAGGACTAAATTTTAAAAAACACCTGGATAAGACATTTGAAAGAAGATAGAATTAAAAAGTCAGAATCTCCTTGAGGGAGACTGTATATAAATTATAGGGAGTTATCATAGTATTCAAAAGAAGGCTATACTTTTAGCTTTCCAGATTAACACCTGTATTGTCCACATGTGTACCTTTTAACTATGGATAACAAAAAACCCATACACAAGTGAAAGTTCAGATTAAAACCTCATTTCAATTAATAAGGTACTTCATTACATTTTAAATTTTATGTTACTCAATTAAGATAGGGTACCATTTTGTGGGGCTTCAGTTTTTAAATGCCAGGACAAATAGATATATCTTTTAATGGATTTTTATGTATTTAATTTTACTCCTCTATTACTTGTGCTTACAAAAAGGAAGAAAAAAACCTTTATTTCTGATGAAGACTTCAAAGCCAAAATATTTCCAGTATTAATTAATAATAAATTATTAGAATTATTAACATTAGTCCAAATAATTATGAAATAATTAAAATACAGAGATCACACTTGTTTCAAGGCTCATGTCATTGAATAAGAGACACTTCAAGTAAATACATTGCAAGACAGTAATATTAAACTCAGACAGAGACTCCAATGACATTCATTAATCAAATAAAATATATCTTCAGTTTTAAGGCTTAACACTTTTTTCTCTGTCAGTGTGTTTGTATCAAAATAACTTTTAAAAGAGTTGACAGATTCTGCCAAACTTGGAACATTTCAAAATTTACTGATGACCTTAAATTTGGTTTCTGGTTTGGCCTGACACCTGAAAATAGGAATAATTTCTGATGTATTTAGTTTTCAACATAGTGATAGTTATTACCATTTTAGAAGGGATTTTGACAAAATTCTGTAGCTGTATAAAAGAGAGTTGTGTAATGTTATGTCTGTAATTTGTGGTATCATCAGAATTTCATATAATACTGCATTTTTTCTTCTGCTCCAATAAAACGTGGTCTTTATCTTTCTTACCAAATTTTATTTACTAGTAATCAGTTAGTTAACCTCTTGACAGCTTAAAAAAATGGTCATTGTGATAAACTTCCCAGCATTATCAAATTTTATGTGAGCTGAATCTATAATTCACTTTATTTTCTTGATTAAAAATTGAAATCTGTATAATTTGGCAAATGGATATCATCTCTATTTTTTAAGGTATTTTGATTTAATTTGTTATTTGAGTGAGACAAAATAGAATTTAAAACAAAGACTAAATGATAAAGGGATTGCTCCAACAAGAAGATATTAACAATTATGAATATATATGTACTCAACATAGGAACACCTAAATACATAACGCAAATTTAGCAAACATAAAGGGATAAATTACCAATAACATAATAATATCAGCATATTTTAACACCCATGTACATGGATGTGTAGATCACTCATACAGAAAATCAATAAGGAAACACTGACCATAAATAACATATTACATCAGATTGACTTTTAAAATATATAGAACATTCTACCCCAAAGCAGCAATACACCTTTTCTAGTGCACTTGGAATATTCTCCAATCTATATCATATGCTAGGCCACATATACATCTCAATTAATTTAAGATTGAAATCCTATTAAGTAACTTTTCTGACAACGACAGTATGAAACTAGAAAAAAACTGTAAAAAAAAAAAAAGCCCACAAATATGTGGAAGGCAAACAAATGCTACTAGATAACAAATAGGTCACTGAAGAAGTTAAAATGGAAATAAAAAAATACCAGGAAACAAATGAAAATGAAAGCACAAAGGTCCAAAATGGTAAAAAACTTCCCAAGAAAGATATTACAACAATGGAAGCCTACTTAGGAAACAAGAACAATCTCAAATAAACAACCTAACTACATTTAAAAGAACTGGAAAAAAAAAGAACAATCAAAACACAAAGTTATTAGAAGAAAAGAAATCATAAAGATTAGAGAGCTAAATGAAATAGATACTAAAAAATAAAGATTGGGGATTGGATTAAGATGGCGGAATAGAAGGACTAGAGCTCAACTTCTCTCCCAAAAAACAGCAAAAATACAGCCAAATGCCGAGAAACCTTCAACCAAATGGACTGTAAACTTCCAAAAAAGATACTCTGCTCCAGAAGACACAGCGGAGACCACATCAAGAGGTAGGAGGGGCGATTACGTGATAGAAGCAACCCCCTACCTCCCGGGTGGGAAGCCCCACAGACTGGAAAGTAACTGCACCACAGAGACTCAGCTACAGGACTGAGAGTTCTGAGCCTCACGTCAAAACCCCATGCCTGGGGATCGGGCACAGGGAGAAAGAGCCCGTGGAGCATCTGGCATTGAAGGCCGGAGGGGCTTGTGTGCAGGAGCTCCACAGGACTGGGGGAAACAGAGACCCCACTCTTGAAAGACACACACAGACTTTCACGTGCACCGGGTCCCAGGGCAAAGCAGTCTCCAGAGGAATCTGGGTGGAACCTGACTGCAATTCCTGGAGGATCTCCTGAGAAAACAGGGGTGACTGTGCCTTGTTGTGGGGGAAGGGCAGTGGAGGAGAAGCTCTCCGGGACATTCAGCAGCCTGCATTTCTCTGGAGGTGGCCATTTCTGGGAAAAATCTGGTTCCTCCCAATAGCGCTGAGAAGCCCCAGGCCAAACAACAATTCAGGAGGGATCTCAGCCCCACCCATCAGTAAACAGGCTGCCTAAAGACCCCTCAGGCACACAGCCAGCCTCTAATCTCATCCAGAGACAA
>PVHT021183617.1:6657429-6760551 GCA_004024745.2 Catagonus wagneri
AAAAAAAATAAAAAATAAAGATTAATAAAACTAATAATGTTAATTCTTTGAAAAGATAAACAAAGTTAAACTTTTAATCAGATCAATCAAGAAGGAAAGAGAGAGGACCAAAATCAATAAAATCAGAAATGAAGATGTACAGATGTTATCACAGAAATACAAAGGATCATATGTGATTACTACAATCTTATGCTAATAAACTGGACAACCTTGAATAAATGAATAAATTCCTAGAAAAGTATAATCTCTCAAGATTGAATCAGGAAGCAATAGAAAATATAAATGGACCAATTTCCAGTAATGAAATTGAACTAGTAATAAAAAAGCTTTCAACAAGCAAAAGACCAAGGTTTTTGTCTGTTAAATGGATTTACAGAGAAATTCTTCCAAATATTTAAGGTAGAGTTAACACTTAACCTTCTCACACTATTCCAAAAAATTGCAAGAGAAGGATCACTTCTAAACTCTTACATGAGTTCAGTATCACCTTGATACCTAACCTAGATTGAAATCATATCAAGTAACTTTCCTAACCACAAAAGTATGAAACTAGAAGTCAACTATAAGAGAAAAAACTGTAGATAAAGATACCACAAAAAATTATAGGATAATACCCCTGATAAACATACGCACGCATTCTCAGTAAAATTAGCAAACTGAATTCAACAACATATAAAAAAGGATCCTACACCATGATCAAGTGAGATTTATTCCAGGGATGCAAGGATGGTTCAATATCTGCAAACCAATCAACGTGATACACCACATTAACAAAACAAAGGATAAGAGTCATATGATCATCTCAACGGTTGCAGAAAGAATTGATAAAGTTCAACTTTCTTTTATTATAAAAATCTCAACAAAGTAAAAACAGATCATACCTCAACATAATAAGGTCTATATATGACAAACCTATACCCGACATTAGACACAATGAGGAAAAGCTGAAGGCATTTCCTCTTAGATAAGGAAGAAGACAAATGTCCACTCTCACCACTTGTATTAAATATTGTGTTGGAAGTCCTAGCCACAGAGATCACACAAGAGAAAAAATAAAGAAATCCAAATTGGAAAGGAAGGAGTAAAACTGTCACTGCTGATGACATGGTTCTATACACAGAAAAACCTAAAGGTGTCATAAAAACCTTTATAAGTAATAAATTAACTCAGTAAATTTGAAGGATACAAAATTGATGTATAGATGTCTGTTGTGTTTCTATACAGTAAAAACAAACTATCAGAAAGAGAAATTAAGGAAATAATCCCATTCAAAACTGCATCAAAAATAATAAAATACCTAGGAATAAATCTAATCAAGGTGGTAAAAGATCTGTACTTGGAAAACCATAAGACACTGGTGAGAGAAATCGATGATTACAAAAACAATTGCAAAGATAAACTGTGCTCATGAACTGGAGGAATTACCTTTTGTTTTTTTTTTTTTTTTTTGGTCACCCCTCAGCATATGAAGTTCCTGTGCCAGGGATAAGATCTGAGCCACAATTGCAGCAATGCCAGATTCTTAATCCACTGTGCCAGGAGGGGCATCAAATCTGAGCCTCAGTGCTTCAGAGAAACCATCTATCCTATTGCTCCAGAGAAGGAACTCCTGGAAGAATTACTGTTGATTAAAAAGATCAGACTACTCAAGGTAATCTGCAGATTCAATACAACCACTATAAAAATATCTATGGCGTTTTTCACCAAACTAGAACAAATATTTCTAAAATTTATATGGAAGCACAAAAGACAATAGGCAAACAGTCTTGAGAAAGAGGAACAAACCTGGAAGTATCAAGGTCTTGGATTTCAAACTATATTATAAAGCTGTGGTAATCAAAACAGTATGGTACTGGCACAAAAAAGAGACACACAGATCAGAGGAATAGCATAGAGAGCCCAGAAATGAACCAACACTTGTCAATCTATGACAATAGGGGCAAGAATATACAATATGGAAAAGACAGCTTCCTCAATAAATGATTTTAGAAAAAATAGCTGCATGTAAAAATCAAACCAGACTGCTTACACCAAATATGAAAATAAACTCAAAATGGATTAAAGCCTTAAATATTAAAGACCTCAAACTACAAAACTCCCAGAAGAAAACGCAGGCAGCATGTTCTTTGATATTGGTCTTAGCAATATTTATTTTTGATATTTCTCCTCAGGCAAGGCCAACAAAACCAAAAATAAACAAATGAGACTACATCAAACTGAAAAGGTTTTTCCCAGCAAAGGAAGCTGTCAACAAAATTAAAGGAGTATCTCCTGAATGGGAGAAGATATTTGCAAACAATATGTCTGATAAGGGATTAATATAAAAAGTATACTAAAAATTCATACAATTCCACAAGCAACCTGATTTAAAATGAGGACTGGAATAGACAATTTTCCAAAGAAAGCTTATAGATGAACAACAGGCACATGAAAAGAAGCTTAAAATCAATCACTAATTATTAAGGAAATGCAAATCAAAACCACAATGAGGTATCACCTCACAACTGTTAGAATGGCATTATCAAAATAACAACACATAAAATATTTTGGTGAGGATGTAGAGAGAAGGAACACTTGTATATTGTTGGTGGGAGTATAAACTGGTGCAGCCACCCCAGAAAGCAGTGTGAAAGTTCCTCAAAAAATTAAAAATAGAGCCATCATGTGATCTAGCCATTATTGCGTATCTATCTGAAGAAAATGAAAACACTAATTGAAAAAGGTATATGCACCCCCATGTTCATTTTAGTATTGTTTATAATAGTCGAGATATGGAAATAATCTAAATATCCATTAGTGGATGAATGGATAAAGATATATACATAATATAATGGGATGTTAGCCATAAAAAAGGAGTAAAATCTTTCCCCTTATGACAACATGGATGGTTCTAGAGGATATGATACTTAGTGAAATAAGTCAGAGAGGACAATGCCATATGATTTCACTTATACAAGGATTCCAAAAAACAAAACAAATGAACAAACATAACAAAACAGAATCAGACGATGGATTCAGAGAACAAACTGGTGGTTGCCAGAGGTGAGGGAGGTGGGGAGTTGAGTTGAAACTGGTAAGGGAGATTGAGTCAGATTCTTTCATTTACAAAACCAATGAGTCATGGTGATTAAATGTACAGCTTGGAGAATATAGTCTATAATTTTTTTGATATATGAATGGAGCAACTAGATTGTAAAAGCAAGCATCTTCAAGGAAAGAGTTCATTCTACGAATACTACCTAGTACATACTATAGCCCTGGGCTAAAATCATTAGTAATAAACATTGTAAAACATTTTATTATTTCTCAGATGACTCTGTGATGCAGGTTAATCTTGGCATCAGAGCGGTTCAGAATTCAAAAGGACCTCAAAGCAGACTTGTACAATCAAACATCTAATTTTTGGACTTGCACTGTATCACTGACGAACCGAGCTTGGACTTGAATGTCTTCGGTGATTTTTTTTTTCATTTTTTTAAAAGTTTTATTGAGGTGTAGTTGAATCTGCAGTGATTTTTAACTCACTTCTTTCGAAGCCATCTATTCCAGCATTAGCTAGTTTTGAACAAAGAGTAATTACAAATCTTTTTTTCTGTAGATTTTGTACACTGATTTCACTTTTCTATTGGGCTCATAAGGAAATAACTGTATGCCTTTTCCACATGAAAATCCTTATGTTTTTAGAAAGCACTATGTTCCCTTGAGAATTTTCTTTGTAAGAGAAAAGATTCCTGGTTCTTTCAACTCCTCTCATTTGCCATGATTTTCCCATCCTGGTTGGTGTCTTTTGAATGAGTGCAAATCTTTTAAAAAGATAATTTTTTTTTTTTTGGGCCGCACCTGAGGCATATGGAGGTTCCCAGGCTAGGGGTTAAATCAGAGCTGTAGCAGCTGGTCTACAGCCACAGCAACACAGGACTCGAGCTGCATCTGCAAACTACACCACACCTGACAGCAACATCAGATCTCTAACCCATCAAGCAAGGCCAGGGATTGGAACCACATCCTCATGGTTACTAGTCAGGTTTGTTACCACTGAGCCACAACAGGAACTCTAAGAAACTTTTAATATTCAAGTCTCACAGATAACGACCAAACATTTGTTGAAAGAAAGGATAAATGAATAAAGGAAATTTATTGATGAATAAAGCTGAAATAAAAACAAGAAAAATAATGTGATCTGTATATTGAATATTACTGCTAATTTCAGGACAAGAAATTACCATTTTTAAAATTTTACAGTTGGTGTCTGGGCAGATTTAGGGAAAGTTATGACAAATATTCATTTTAATATATGTTATAAAGTTATAATTTCTAAGTGCCCTCCAAAGTCAAGACAGGCTTCTGGATTTAGCCCTGATTTGACTATTAACAAGGTAAAAATTGATGAACATTTTCAAAATGAATAAAAATGTATAGCCACAATTCAAACTTAGCTTCCAAAATTGATATAAAATCAGCGTGGGATTAATGGGCTCTTCTAACAAATACATAGTGCTTTGTGATTCAAGAATTATTAGATCCTTTCCACTTCAAATAATTTCCAAACTGCTGTCTGGATACTGATGTAGGAAAATGGCTAATTGTCTAGAGCAGTACTTTCAACAGAACTTTCTGTGATGGTGGAAATATTTGGTATCTGCCAACCGAAACAGTAGCCACTAGCCACAGGTGGCTCTTTGAGCACTTGGAGTGTGGCTAGAGCAAGAGAGGAACTGAACTGTTTATTTTAGTTAACTGTGTTTTAAATGTAAGCAACCATATGTAGCTAGTGACTCCTAAACTGGACAGTGTGACTCTATCCCATGTAACCTCAGATACCCTTGCCTCTTAGTATTGTTTTCCAAGACTAATCGACATTGTTTGGATTTTTTTTTCCTTCCCAGTTAAATATGTTTTCTCCCAGGTTGTTTTCATTGTGCAAAGAGAAACAGTTTCAGTTACAATACAGGCTTTGCAAGCCATAGTCTCAGATAGATAGATAGATGATGATAGCTACATAGCTAGATAGATACATAGATAGAGATAAAGATATATTTAACTACTGGTCTTTGCGAATCTCTCAATTTTGTTTAGAAATGTTTCTTTAAATACATTAAGGATACAACCCTTGTTGAGTCTCTTAGATCCAGGGTATGAGTATAAATTCATAATTAATAAAATAACTTCACATAAGTAATAAAGACTGCTTTGAATTTTAAAGCGGTTGTCTTAGAGCAGCAACAAATACTTAGGATATCTCAGATATCAAGCCCTGGGATTTGCTATTGATTCAAGACTAATTTATGTTACTTTAAAAATGAATGTTTAGCATATAACATACTGACCAGAAAAGGAACTGGCATTCTTTCACTCTCTTTTGAGTGCTTCAAGTATAATTGCAAAGATCTTTCATAGAATTCACATTAAAGATTTTTTTTTAATCCTGGAAATATCATCCTTGGAGATGTGGCAAAGAGAGTGACCCTTGTCATTTCTGGGCAGTTACAAAGTCTCATTGCTCTCTCTGGTGGACTTGTTCTGCTTCCTGATGGGTAGCTTAGCTTTAACTATCAATAGGCAATGATCGGAGATGGAGTGAGAGGGCCACAAACTAAAGTTCACTTGCTTAAAGACCTCACTCTCACAAAACACTTCCCATTCACATGGCTGGATCTTTGCTCATGATATTTCCTCTTCAAAAAAAGATCCATCATATTGTTTAAACTCAAGTTCAAATGTCACCATCTATATGAAGCCTTCTCTGATCTTATGAATGAAAACATTCTCTTTCTCCTTACTTTTGTCGTATTTTGTTTTTGCTAGTCATGACACACCCCACACACCATCTTCACTCACCAGTAATCTTCTCTAGTAGTCTGGGAGATCACTGAGGCAGGGCTTACATGTCAAGTAGCTTTGTACCAATGCCCAGTACCTAGCGCATGTTAACGATCTGAAACCACCCTCATCTTTGAAATGGAATTCCACCAACTTCACCTATCTTTCTGAATACCATTGCTGCATAACAAATGGCCCCAAATCAACAGCTTAAAACAGCAATTTTATTGTGCTCATAATTTGTGGGGACAGGGCTCATCTGGGTGTTCTCACTTGGGGTTACTCATGCAGATGTAGTCAGATGTTGGTTGGAGGTGCTATCATCTAAAAGCTCAGCTTGGTTGGATATGAAAGTTGGTTCACCCAACAGGGCTGGCAGGTGACCAGAACACCAACACGTGGCCTTGTCAGTGTGTTCAGTACAAGAGCAATCAGCCTTCTTATATGAGAGTGTGGGGTGATAAATGCAAGGTTCAAGCAAGTAAAGTGGAATCTGCAGTGCCTTGTAGGATCTGGTCTCAGAAACACTGTGTAATGTCTTACATTCTGTTACTGGAAACGGTCACAGATTCAAGGGGAAGGGTATTAGGCTACCTCTTGTTGGGAATGGCAAGGTCACATTATAGAAGAGCCAATGAGATGGGAGATACTGCTGTGACAATACTTGGAAAATACTATCTGCCCCATAGAGATAATACATCTGAAAATACTTTGGGACCTCACAAGTTTATGGCCATATTCATTCATATTTTACCTTATTTTTTTTCCCATATGGCCTTACGAGCTTTGACCTATTCAGTTATATGCCAAGCCTGAAACTTATTCAACGAGTTATGCTCAAGATCCATACCACAGGAGTTCCCACTGTGGCGCAGTGCGTCAAGGATCTGACTGCAGCAGCTCAGTTAGCTGCAGAGGCATGGGTTCCCTCCCCAGAAACCCCTAAGGGCTCTTTACAATGTCTAGTGATAAATATGAAGCACTGAGGGTTTGGGATGGAAATGCTATCAAACTGAGTTGTGATGATTTTTGTATACCTATAATTGTAATAAAATTCATTAAGTAATGGGAAAAAATATGAAGCAAGGGATTTTTGATGAATAGATACATTCCGGCCTTTAAGGAAGAAGGTTAATTTTAATCCTTCAGTGTCTACACCGTAAAGGTCCACCTAGCAAAGAGTGTGGAGCAAGCGGGTTAGGGATCCGGCATGGCCGTGGCATGGGTCACAGCTGAGGTTTGGATTCAGTCCCTGGCCTGGGAACTTTCTTATACCACAGGTGCAGCCATTAAAAAAAAATAAATCTGTAGCATAAAATGCTAACATACAGGGGTTGGGCAATGACCCTCAGAATCGCTTTGAGCTTGTCTTGCTACTCCCTTTCTTTCCTCTGATATCTTTTCACGACTTTTACCTGTTTGGTTGACCCTTTATCAAGATGGTTTTATATGGTATATTTCTCTTCACTGGGGCTCTCAGAGTATCTTCCTCTTTTTCACCACCACTAGGAAACTGATAGAAAACACTTTAGAACCCAAAAGCGTAATTTTGAATTTCAGAAACTCGTAAGGGTTCTCCACGATGTCTAGTGGTAAATAGGAAGCAAGGGATTTTTGATGAGTAGATACATTCCAGCCTTTGAGGAAGAAGGTTAATTTTAATCCTTCAGTGTCTACACTGTAAAGGCCCACCTTGCAGAAAGTGTGGAATCATTTTTCATTACCTTAGCTCAAACTTCCCTAGGTGAGTGTTTTTGTTTGTTTTTAGTAAATGGAAGAGAGAGTGGGGACACACAAAAGTGAGAGAGCAAGAGGGTGAGAAAGTGCCTATTTTTGCTGGGGGTGCGATCAAAGTACCCCAGAAGAGTATCTGATACTGTAGACGCCGAGGAAATAAACACAATCAACATTCACCTGGTGTTACCATTTGCCAGATAGACACTAGGTAGTGGATAAAAAGCGAGTGTAAAGGGCCGGTCATCAGGCTAGTCAGGAAGAGAGCACTACATCCCGGAAGTAGACAACTAACAAAAACAATTCTGTTCTTCGTAAGGTCCAAAGCCAGCGGTATAATTCTTAAATTATCATCTTGGGAAAAGTGGATGCAATGAGCTTTCTTAGATCGACTTCGGTCTGCTGGTGGTTGATTCCTCTGTTTTGCTGGATCTTCACCACAGCGGTCTAGGAGAGCAACAGAGGTAGGAGCTGAGAGAGTGAGAGGCGGAGGAAGAACCCAAAGTCATACGCTTTGCTGGGGAAAAATCCAGCCAACATTAGTGTCAACTCTTTCCCTCCTGTGACCCATATCTTTAGGGATGCAAGACTCCCTTTCCTTTTTCTTAGAGATCTTGTCCAACTTCATCTTAGATGCTATTACATGACTGGGGATAATTAATAGGTGAATTTTAAATTGATTGCACATGTTCTGAGAGACTATTTGACTATCTGCCCAAACTGACCAGGGTTCAATTTTTCTAACAGCCACTGGAGGGCTCCCCATGATAAGCTTTATAGACAATCACCAGGTATTACTAGATTTTTTTTTTTGCATTCTCTCTAAAGTTTGATTAATTCCAGGCCTTTGAGAGTTGGTGAGTGACTATGTCACTCTTAAAAATGAGGAACGACTAACATTTGGCTGGAACCAGACTGAGTTAACTTTGGGTAGAGGTCTTTTAAGGCTCTTGCCACACAATTCTTTATGTACCCCTGAAGCCAGGCTGCCCACACTTCACTTCTCAGGTCCTGAACCCACACATAATTTAACCCATACATCTGTAGATCTGATCTACAGCACTGCTTCTTTGTTATGCCTCCTGTGCTGATCGCCAGCTTCTCACTGCCCTCCAACTTGGACCCTGCCCTGAAGGCCTAGCCTTCAGCCAGGGCAAGGATCTAATTTGTTCACCGCAGGAGCCTTGGAATATTTTTCAAAGTGGGCCTCCAGGCTTTTTGACCCTTTGCTGTTTTAAAGCAAGGGAGGCCCACAAGAAGGATCAAGAAGGTTCCAGTTTGTTCTCAGCCAAAATGCATTTTCTACTATATACAACTTTTCCCAGCTGGTTTAGATATTACTTGCTTAGTGCTTGTATAGTTTAAAATACTGAGAGAGTAAAGTGTTGAAACGGCGGGCCCCCCCTTTTTTTTTCAGGTCACACCTGCAGCACAGTTCCTGGGCCAGAGGTTGAATGTGAGATGCAGGTGCTGGCCTACGTCACAGACATGGCAATACTGGATGCTAGCCACATCTGTGACTTACGCCACAGCTTGCGGCAATGCCAGATCCTTAACCTACTGAGTGGGGCCAGTATCCTCACAGACACTAGGTCAAGGAGCCACAGTGAGAACCCCAAATTAGGTATATTTTGATGGCAGAAATTCAAATTGCAGGAAGACGAAATTTTTGAGCAGAACCTCAGAGCCCTCCAAAAGATACCAAAAAGAATGACAGTCTCATGTTTATCTATTCCTATTACTTGAGCTTTGGAATAATGACTTCAGAGGATCTATCTTACCAGAAAGTTGTTTGGAAACTAAAGTGGACCTTTAAACAGGATCTTCTCAATGAAAAGCCCTTCCAAGTTTTAAACAGGAATGATTTCATTAAAAAGTAAATTGCTCCGGCTCTGATTTTCAATAGGATATTGACTTTGATCAGAAGAAATCAGGGGAAGGTAGGTTCTTTGTGACAAAATCAGATTGACACAAGAACTAGTTATGTGCTTCCCTATTATGTCAAATTAGTAATGGCAGATAAAAATTGAGAAGGATAGGATGTTGAGTATCAGGTGCATTACTATGTTTTCAAGACCAGAGCTCCAATGCACAGCTTATCTCTGAGTTGACCAACCAACCGAATGTAACATGTCTGTTAATTCAAGGGTAATCAGTCAACTTAACCATTCTATACCCCTATGAGTTGATATCACTCATGGAGATGGAAGGAAGGAGGCATAGGGCAGGCAAGCAATTGACTCAGGTCTACCAAGTCGTGCACATGTGTACTATGCCACTAGGTCCCACTGACTTCCACTTTTTCTCTTCACCCCCTCCAGCAGTGGTGTTGGATGTTTGAGACCTTTTGGCAAGAGACCTTTACGTGAAGATTACTGAGCAGGCTTTCCAGAGAACTCCCTCCACAACTCTCACTCCTTGAACACTAATCCCCCTTTTCCTCTGACACACACACACACACACACAACTGGTTTCATGATCCGAATTACAAAAATCAGAGATAAAACATGAATCAAAACCTGAGAATAAAGCAGACCATCCCACTGGCTCAGGTTTGATTAGTTCCGTCAGAAATCAAGTAAAAACCCATCCACCTACAGGCCTGACAGCAATTTTCCACCCCAGTAAGAAGTTCATAGCAGTGTCTCTGTGGTTTGGTTCTAATGACATTAAATCGCCAGCACCGATCTCTGTAGTTTTATCTCAGAAAACTCCACCCTCTGAAGTCAGTGGTCTGAGTTCCACCCGTAGCCTGGATTCTGGGCTTCTGCTTGGGTGGTATGTAGGGTATAAATCCTGTCCTGGCAAAATCCCATCTACTGCCTGAGCCATCCTCAGGGCTAAATAACCACAATGCTATACGACTGGAAATCAACAACAAGAAAAAAATGGCCCAAAATACAAATACGTGGAGACTAAACAACATGCTACTAAATAACCAGTGCAGGCGGGAAGACTTTAAACAAGGGCTGTTAAGCGCTCACTGTTAATTATTTAATTGACCTGCAGAGGAAATAGATATGTGCTACCAGGAGAGCTTTGGCCTTATCCTAGGTTTCAATTTAAGCTAATCATCTGTCTTTATGGAAAACGCCCATGTGGGTTTCTCCTCAGTTAGCGCAGTCAGCAAGTCTGCACAAAACCCTCCTATGCCGTCTGACAGAGCTATGTTTGGGCTCATACCCTGCAATACTGCACGACCAAGAGGACTTTGGTGGTGCTCCGGGCCAAGGGAAATTGGCTCAAAGATATGCCTTCAGGAAAGGAAATAAGAATTTCTCGGATGGAAATGAGTCTGAAAGAACTGAGCACTCCATCTTGAACCTGAAAGAAAGTGAGCGTGTAAAACTTATTTCTCAACCATCAGGGGCACAGAGGAAGGGAAATATTTTTAAAAAGAGACATAAGGGAAAGTGATAAGAGGAACCATCTCTCTGCAAAGCCTATGTGCATCTTTAGCCATGTCGGAGGATAATTTATGTTGGTTCTCAGTGCTGCTTTATCGCAACAGGGTTGGATAGTTGGCTGGACACGGAGACTGAAATGGCATAGGAGACTAATTACCCCGAAGAACCTCTCAGAACACAGTTTACAAGACCCAGGGGCTTAGATATAGAATGGTCACTGTCATCTGAATTAGTCAGTCTTTTGGAATCATACGCAAAATATATGCTAACTCTGAGCCCCAGATCTAATACCTGGAGCAGCGCCATTGCCAGTTAGACTGAAGTAAGGCACCAGGATGGGAAGTCTGTGAATCACACGGTGTCCTTTGCATTTCCATTAGAGGGCATTCTTGCTTCACAAATTCCTAGACCTTCTTGTCATCAGAGAGCCTTTTCTTCCAAGGCAGGTCTGCAAGATAGGTGGTCTAAACTGGCAAATGGTATGCCAAGCAAGGTAAGAGGAGTTGAGAGGAAACAATATGGCATTTCTTTTTTCCTGCTTTCAAATCAGAAGTGCATACCCAAGTTAACAGAAAGTGGCTTGGGCCCAAACTGTTTTCCTGGGAATTTTTTTCTTTTCACAGACCTTGTACTCAGTACTTCACGGACTGCCAGAGCCTTCCCCAGGGGAGGCTGAAAGGGGAGACAGTTGATTTTTCAGAGAGATTGTGCAAATGCAGCCAAGCAAACAGGAAGGTGCCTTGAGTCCTAGTCGGGGGCCTTTCCTCTCGATGTGCAGTCACGGAGGCCCTGTGTGTGGCGAACGGAGCCAAGGCCGAAGCAAACTGAGCACCACCTTCTCTGGCGCTCTCCATCACTGGGGCTGCCCCGCTGCTTCCTCAGTCCTGACCAGAGCAGATACGTTGTTTGTGTGTGTGTTCACATGGCATGGGCAGGTATGGAGTTTAATGCACGCACACATCCCTAGCTGAGTACTCAGAGCATCCATGTGGCACAGGAGTAGTTTTTAGAGTGCTCAAGTTTTGGAGTTTGGACTATGAAGAATGATGTTGACGTAGAAGTTGAGACCTCGCAGTCATGCTCATGGGGCAGAAACTTGTGAAAAGTGATGGTTTCGACTGGGTAGCAGAAAGCCTTGTGGACAACCCTCATATTTCTGAGAACACATATGTGATCAGACTCAACAAAGAAGTTGGGACTGGCAGCTCAATATGCTGAAGATAGAAAACGGTGTCTACTGCCCGGTGAGGATCTGCCTCCAAAGCTTTGTGTCTTAGTTCAGGATGCTGGAACAGAGGGCAGGGGAGCTTGTAAACAGAAGTCTAGATCTCCCAGTTCTAAAGGCTGGAGTGTGAGGTCCGAGAGTCAACATGGTGGCATGGTCTGCAGCTGGTGAGAGCCCTCTTCCCGGTGGCAGGCTGCTGGTTTCTTGGTGCATCCTCCAATGGTGGAGCAAGAGTGAAGGGATCCCTCTGCAGTCCTGCTGTAAGGGCACTAACCCCATTGAGGAAGCCTTCGCCCTCTTGACCCAGTTACCTCTCAAGGATCCCACCTCCAAACATCCTGTGGAGGTTAGGGTTTCAAAATCCAGATTTCAGAGGGACACAGGCATTCATGCTGGTGAACTATGGAAATCTCAGGGGGGTGATCTCCTGGGAACTTTTGAGCTCTCCCTGGCCACCATCTTTCCGGGTCACTCTGTACCTCTTGTGTGTTTCCCATACCTGGGAGGATTAAGTCAGATGGCGAGGAGGATACCTTTTTTTCCTTTTATTAGCGTATAGCTGATTTACAGTGTTGTATCAATTTCTGCTGTATAGCATAGTTACCTAGTTATACATACATATATATATATATATATATATATATATATATATATATATATTCTTTTTCTCATACTATTCTACATCATGTTCTATCCCAAGAGATTGGATATAGTTCCCTGTGCTGTACAGCAGGATCTCATTGCTTATCCATTCTAAAGGGAATAGTTTGCATTTACCAACCCCAAACTCCCAGTCCATCCCGCTCCTTCCCTTGGCAACTGCAAGTCTGTTTCCATGTATGTGAGTCTGTTTCTGTTTTGTAGATAGGTTCATTTGTGCCATATTTTAGATTCCACATATAAGTGCTATCATATGGTGTTGGTCTCTCTCTTTCTGATTTACTTCACTTATGAGAGTCTCTAGTTTCATCCATGTTGCTGCAAATGGCATTATTTTGATTTTTTTACGGCTGAGTAGTATTCCATTGTGTATATATACCACATCTTCCTAATCCATTCATCTATCTTTGGACATTTAGGTTGTTTCCATGTCTTGGCTATTGTGTGTAGTGCTGCAATGAACACAGGGGTGCATGTAGGACTCTTTTTTTGTCTAGAGAATTTTTAATGTAAAAATTCTCTGCATTGTGTGCTAAAAGCCCAGTGACAAAACATTTTCATAAAAATAAAAGTTTGGAAAGCCATTTTTTTTTTTAGGAATTTTCCATCAGATTTCTTCCCAGGGTTACCTGCATCATACACATCATGTGAATATGGATGTCTGTATCTTCCTTCTGGACTATTCTTTTCAATTAGATGGATGTCTGGAGAGCTACATGTAATCTTTTAAAAAAATTTTAAAATTAAGTTATAGCTCATTTGCAATGTTGTATCAATGTTTGCTGTATAGCAAAGGGGAATTCTTTATCGAAGCATTGGGTTGGGAAGCCAGTCTAAGGGAAGAGGGCTGAAAATGTAGGGTGTCAGCTGTCGTTTACTTTGTGTCTTAAGAGGACAGCAGCTAGGCTGGCCCAGAGCTGAACAGGAAAACAGCATTGCATTTGACCGTGATGAAAAGTGTTTAATTTGGAATGCTTGTAGACAATCGTGTGAAGGCAGTCACAGTCAGGTAGCTTTTATCAAATTCTTAAGATCCAAGATCTGACAGAGAATGGATGCATCCTGGGAGAAACCAAGTGACTAAATTTCTTTCTCATGGGCTTAACTAGTCCTGGGCAGGCAAGTAAAACCTTCAGCAGTAGGGTGGGAGGGCAGGGCCGGAAACAGTCCCCTCGGCAAGATCCTGATGCAAAGTAATAGTAATTAAACTCTGGGAGAAACAAGTCCTTTTTTTCCTTGTAGCTGTAAACCCCTGGTTTTACAACTGAAGCGCCTGGCCCTGATTTCATTTTGGGCTCTGCAGCAACAAAGCACCTTTGGCCCAAATCTCTCACTTTCTATGTTTAAAAGGCATACAGGAGAGCCTATAATTTAGTCAGCATTTGAAACAATCAAATCAAATCCACCCCAAGGCATGGATGAAACTCAGATCCTTCTGCACAGGTTTTGACAGTACCACCAACACACTCCAGGTTTTCTTTCATGTGCGGTGTGATCACCCCCCCCCCGTTCCTTGCTGAGTGACTTTTCCGTCTCATGGAACACAGCATAGGTATGGTTGTGTTCATGGCATAGGGGTGGCTGTGTCTGAACAGAGAATGTAGAATCTGTCGCTGGGTTCTGTTTATAGGCCTTTGGTTCACAAAACATGGAATGGTTGGCCCAGTTTAGAACCCCTGGAAACCTGTGGATTTGGAACTCCAGATAGAATTCCAATTTTTTTTTTCCCCCTGAGGTTCGAGTTCTTTCAACTTTTGGCACAAATATGACTTCCTGTTTCTAAGAAAAAAAAAAAAAAGCTTTTAAAAGTTCCATGAAAAGAACTCCTAAAGAGCCCTGGACATCCAGCGGTTTTCACAAAACAATCTTTTGATGAGTTAAGTGTAAATGTATCAGAAACATATGGATTAAATTTCCCTTGAAACACGCAGGGGTTTGAAAAAGGAGGGGGGAAAGCAGGCCAAATACACTTTAGGGTTTTTTACCGAATGCAAAACATTTGAAAAGTACTTTGAGGTGTTTGAGGAAGTCCAACCTACAGCATTGGCCCACCCGGGATGGGACGGGAGTGGCATTCTCACAGCCAGGCAGACACCCATTTCCTAAACTGTGGGGGTGTTTGCACAGGCCAGGAGAGGCAAAGCTCACAGCCCAGCGTCGCAACCCAGAACCAAAGCAGGGCTTGTGCAAACCCCAAACAGGGCGCATGCCTCCCCTTCTGGCCCAAGTATTCCAGCTCTGAGGGACACACAAGGAAACAATCGGCTGCATTCGGGGGGCCTGAGGACAAGGCACAATTCCTTGTGTATGGTATTGTGATAACATGGATTCAGATTCAATGAGAACCAGTGGATGCTTTTGCTCCAAACTTGAATGGGACCCATTGCTGGGCATGGAGATGGGTCTTCTGTCTTCCTCTCCAGTTCAGCTTCTGCTCTGTCTCTTCTGGTTCTGACTGAGACTACCCTCCAGGAAACATGCTCTCCCAAGATTTTCAGCCCCATTCCCTGCAGATAGATGTTCGAACATGCTTCACAGAAACACTACCACTGGGAGGGCTTCAGGAGGCCAAAAATCTTTCTTGGGAATCTCTCACTGGTTAAGGTTGACTCTGGGGCAAGCAGATTATGCTGCATAAAACAATTGCCTTGGAAAGGGAATAAGGGCCCCGAAGCAGCATGACAGCCGAGCAATTCAGTTTTTCCAGTAAACCAAGAATCCCCAGAGAGAGTAAAGACACTTCCCCCCCTTTTATTCTTCCTGTTTGCTGTTTTAGAAGATGATGTAGATGGTCTCCCTTTGCTTTTCAAAGATTCCTGTTTTCAGCTGTATCCCATGGTCCAAGTTACCCGAGGCCTGGCTACCTGTGTGTGGATAAGTAGGGAAATAAAATACTGAGAATGTTTCCAGTTTCTATAGATTGTCAGTTCAGGCCCCACTGTCACATGCAGGCCTCCCTCATCTCTTTTTAAGTCTTTTAGGGGATTTCCAGCAGTGGGACTTTATTGCTGGGCAAGCTCAAATAATAGAAAAGCTGGAAACCAGAGGTTGTCAGCCCCTCCAAAGTCAAAACAAATTTGAACTAACTTTAAAGAAGTGTTTTTTTATAATGACATTTGCAAAAACATGGATGCAACTAGGGAGTATCATTCCAAGTGAAGTAAGTCAAAAAGAGAAAGGCAAAGACTGTATGATACCACTTTACATGTGGAACCTAAAATATGACACAAATGAACCTATCCTTGAAACAGAAACAGACTTACGGATATAGAGAACAGACCTGAGGTTGCCAAGGTGGAGGGGAAGGGAGCCTGGGAGTTTGGGGTTAGTAGATGCAAATTATTCCATTTAAGAATGGATAAGCAATGAGGTCCTTCTGTATAGCAGAGGCAACTCTGTTCATTCTCCTGGGATAAACCATGATGGAAAAGAATATAAAAAATGTCTGTATGTGGAGAATGGAGTCGTTTTGCTTTACAGCAGTAATTGGCACAGGAGTTCCCTCTGTGGCACAGTGAGTTAAGAATCCAACTGCAGTGACTTGGGTAGCTATGGAGGTGTGGGTTTTATCCCTAGCCCGGTGCAGTGAGTTAAGAAGGATCTGGCATTACCAAGCTGTGGCATAGTTCACAGCTTTTGGCCAGGGAATTTTCATATACCACGTGTGGCCATTAAAAAAAAAAAAAAGGCACAAGGCTGTAAATCAACCATAATTAAAAAAAATAAAAAAGGTTTTTAAAACAAGAAAAAGAAAGAGAAGTGTATTTTAGTTGAAAGAACATTTGACTGGACACTAAAAGAGATGGTGCAAAGGTTGGTCTTTGTTTTTCCTGAATTAAATCAGTTAAACTATTAGTTTCTCAGTTTTCCCATATTCCAGAAAGGATATATATATATATATATATATATATATATATATATATATATATATATTACCTGAATACATCCTGGTAGTCTACAACTAATAATAGTAATTATTTTATGAAGCCCTTGCTAGGTGCCAAGTGTTTAGGTGTTGTATGCATGTTAACTCATTTAGTCTTCACTAGGACACTAATAATTAGGTTCCTTTATTATCCTGATGGAGAAACCAAGGCACAGATAAGTCATTTGCCCAATCTGCCAACAGAGTCTTGGCAGAGCCAAGCTTTGAATCATGGCAGTACATTGTGGAGCCCATATTCTTAACCTCCATAGGATTAAGAACTTTTATCTTCAGGCCGGATGATCCCCATCCTGCTTCCGAGTTCTCTGATCTGAAAATATCCTCATGATTTTTCTGCCCTCTCATGTATTTTACAAGCAAATAATTATGTTGAAGAAAAGCAAAACACACACAAAAGCCTTTCCCTGTAATTTGCCACCTCAATACACACTGCCAACAGAGACTTCTTCAAACAAATGTGCTTTGTCTTCAGGTGGAAAAAACTACTGTGTAGGTTAATATAAAAACCTCTTTTAGAAAGAATGTTCATTAGGGGTCTCCTTTAATTAAAAGCAAATCTCTGAGGTCTCTGGAAAAGCAAGGAAAGCATATAGAAACCTATTGATGTTGGTATAGAAATCAATTTGGAGGAAAGTCTAGGGTGAGCCTGGAGCCTTGGAGGGAAAAAAAAAAAAAAAAAGAGAGAGAGTGGGGATGTCTGGATTCAAAGAGAGAAATTGTTATCTGCTGCTTAGGTGAATGTGGAAAGGGGGCTTCCTTTTATGATGGGGCTGGCGTCAGAAAGCTTCTTCTCCACTAGCAAAGTCCCAACAGATGCAGAAGAAAACACTTAGGAAGAATATTTGGAGCCCAGAGATAGCCCTGGAAGGCTATTTTGTCTTTGAGGAAAGGCTCATGGTGAGTTTTGTTTCTATGGAAATAAAGCAGTTAGGTTAAACAGCAATTGAAAAGTATTTTGTGAAAGAGATACCAAATAATATTTCTATTCATTATACACCAAATTGCATATTGTATTATTGTTTCAATTAGCAGACAACAGTGGGTGTTTTAGGCTTATGCCTATTTTTAATTAAAAGTTTATTTTATTTTTAGAACCCCCCCCTTCATTGGACTGGGTACTCATAATGGGGGACCCAGTTAATGTTGCCTGAGGAAAATATTCCTGGGTAATTTTTGTAATTGTGTGTGAAACACCATTGTTCTGCTAAAGGGACTTATTTGAATTTCAGATTGAGGTTCTGGGATGTTAATAACATAGTCAGACTTGCCTGAAAAACGACAAAGTGGAAACGTGTTGATTATGGCCTTATTTCATAGTTCTTTAGAGGATGAGTTGTTCTCTTGACATAGGCTAAAAATAGGGCCATGAAAATGCTTTGTTGGGTCCACTATTCTCTTCCCAATTATACAGCTGCCTCCCTTCTATCTCATTACCTTGTGCTCCTCCTTTTTAGGATGGCCTTGGCACAGTGTTTCTCAAACAATTCTTTTGGGCTTCTTATGAAAATGTAGATTCAGAGCCCATATGTCTAGGAAGGAGCCCAAGATTTTGCATTCTAAAAGTTTCCAGGTGAGGCCCGTTCTTCTGGCCCATGGCTCACACTTTGGCAAGTAGACCATGCCCAACATGCGTGTGTGTGTGTCTGTGTGTGTGCTGTATTTCAGTTTGTTTGGTTTGCTGTGATTTCAAATCCACACTTGTTCATGGTTTAAGTGAAGCTGTTTTGATCTAAGGGCAAATTTGTTTACCCTGGGGAGGCTGTGTCAGGATGATATCATCGGACTGTCATGCTTCTGAGTGTTTATCGATATGAACTCATGGAGGAACGACAGTGATGTAATGGACATTTAAACTTTAAATACCAAGAACTTGTGAAGACTTGCTGAGAGTAGTCGGTATGGGCCAGGCTCCTCTTCACTGATCTAAATGGTTCTCCGGGGACCTTAGGGCATTGGCTTTGCTACGGCGACGCTACCCTTTTGCCGACAGTGAAAAGGGACCATGAAAGAGATCATCTCTGCTACCAACACTGAAGTCTTCATTCTGCTAGCATTTTGCTCTAGAGACAAGGGACTTTTGATTTGCTCTGGCAGCTGAGCATTAGCTCTTGGTTGCCTGAGCTGACTCTTCTGAGAATCAACTGAGAGAAAGGTATACTTCTACTAAATTTGGACTTTATTTCTTTCATCTCCCCTTTGCCGGGAACGATAGTGCAAATAATCAATCATTAGTCCAGGATATGCTATTTCTTTATTGGCTTATTAAGAGGAATTATCTTGCATGCTATTGACTTGTGAAATGTTATTATAAATTATAATTCAGTAGCGAACCAGTATTAAATTAATTATTGGCAAAGACGATCTCAATCTCTGAGCATAATTTGCTGAAAACAAAACAATTGGCATAGTCTGCAACCTGACCCAAAGCAATAATTAATATTGATCCGGACCATAGGCTTTACCATACTTCACATCAAATTTGAAATACAGTTTGATAAACTATGCTAAATCTGCAGTTGACCAAAATCTGGTAAAGACCATTCCTGGATCAATGACCGTGAAACTTAATAAACTGTTTATCACCTATGGTATTCTACTGAAATTATAAACAGCCCACAAGTAGACAAAGTTGATAGAGCTGTTATAGTTTAGATGCTAATGCTGCCCACAATACTTATCTTAATACTGCTTTACTATACTATAAATGAATTGGAATGTTCTCTTAAGCATCTCTGTGATCAAACGTACTTAGGACACTTTCATTGCTGTAAAAGGCAAGAGGACAATAGCTCATTAACCCTACCAAAATTACTCAAGAGGTGACTTAAGGGTAGATTGGATTGTATATTAACTTCTGAGGATCCCTGGGTATTTACTGAAGACTTAGTCCAGACAAAACCTAAAATTAAGGAAACTCTAGATACTGGCTTGATCATCCAACCTAGTGGGTGATAGCCTGTATTAAAAAGCACATAAGTAAGAAATTCCAGTGCTCTTATTAAGAACAATCAGCAACATAGACTCAGACAGACAGAGAGCAGAGGCCATCGCCCAAAATGTAATCTCCAGAGTGGTAAAAAGAGAGCCAGACACTTTTGCTCCTAAGGGCACCAATCCATACCACAAGGATGATGATTATTTTATCCTTTTGACCAGAGTAAATTTAACCTACTAGAAGCTGGGCCCGTGAGAACAGACCAAACTCTAGCAAATGATAGTATGCAACCAGTTGGAGTTCCCGTTGTGGCTAAGTGGGTTAAGAACTCAGCTAGTATCCATGATGATGTGGGCTCGATCCCTGGCCTCACTCAGTAGGTTAGGGATCTGGTATTCCCACAAGATGTGGCATAGGTCACGGATGCCTCTTGGATCCAGTGCTGCTGTGGCATAGGCTGACAGCTGCAGCTCCGATTCAACCCCTAACCTGGAAAAAAAACATTTTCTTTAAAAAGATGAAGGATCTAAGGACACATATAGAATCACAACCTGAAACGCATGGATTATGTAATAAATCGATACTTAAAGACCTCATCTAAAGGACTGTATCATTTGGCTCTGAGGCAATGCATACCAGCATGGAACAAAGTAGGAGATTATAAAGAGGTCTATTGTGAACATGGGGAAAAGGAAATAAAGAACACCGCAGAGAAAATGGAAAACACTACAGAGACCATACAAAGTACATCCAGCTACCGGTGACATATTTGATGAGACACTGATCTCACTAAACAATAATAAGGTATAAATGAAGTATAAATTATCTCCAGTTCCATACAAGCACCTACTATCCTTAGGAATCCCACGGGGATACAGTACCACTGATGGCAAAGAGATTAGACTTTATGGCACAAAATGGACTTGCCTGTTTTATTTTTATTTTTTTATTTTTTATTTATTTATTTATTTTTGTCTTTATGCTTTATCTAGGGCTGCACCTGTGGCATATGGAGGTTCCCAGGCTAGGGGTCTAACAGGAGCTGTAGCCGCCGGCCTTCGCCACAGCCACAGCAACGCGGGATCCGAGCCGCGTCTGCGACCTACACCACAGCTCACGGCAACGCCGGATCTTTAACCCACTGAGCAAGGCCAGGTATCGAACCCGCAACCTCATCATTCCTAGTTGGATTCGTTAACCACTGAGCCACAAAGGGAACTCCTCGCCTGTTTTATTAAGGGAGGTGAATTTTACACTATTACCACATCCAATACAGAAGTTTATAACCCAGATATATTTTTCAAGTCCTGCACTGATTCTCTTTCATAAATTACAACATACCCTCACAATAATTTGTGGCCTACGATATCATTGAGCACTCGTAGGCCCACCTTAGATCACTTAACAACACCCACAGCTTGCAGTATATAACCCGTATTCACCACTAGAAAGTTAACTATAAATCCAAAAACCAAAGTAAAGTATATAGAGGACATCTGGGAAACATATAATACTTACCATTACCAATTATGCTACACCCGTGGCCTTCTATCTCACTTCTAATGTCTTAATTCCCCAAATCCAGGAACCGATGCTCATTAAACCACTTACTGTAATAGTGGAGCCCACTAGAGCGGCATATAGTGTAAAATTCAACACACAGGATCTTAAGACCACATGTAGATCTCCTAGTCGTGCTTAATTTTATCCATCTAATTATATGCCTAATTTACAACCTATCCTAAGGACTGACTCACTAAAAGTAAGAAAACCCTGACAGTTCCTGTGGGACTTGTGGGAAAACTATCTGGAGGGCCAAGAGCAACAGTATTTTCACAATTCCAAATTGATCATATTAATTTGGACTTCATAAATTTGGAAGATAAACAATCATAATGTATCATCCTTGTACCCCAGATGGATACCAATAGTAGCATCTTGCAAAACATAACTGATTGTCAAAGAGAAACAGATGGGGCACTGAATAGTCTGAAAAAAAGCAGTTGGGAAAATTCTAAAATTAATGAGATTCTAAGAAAACGTATAAAGGATGTTTCTTAAAAGATTGTCAATTATAGGCCATAGAACGGAAAACATGTTCCCAAGGATATATTGGTGGATTGGAACCAAAATACTGTTACAACTGCGAGACCTTTGGCTATACCTGTGGTACAAATACCTATGACTGTGGACATGGACTTGATGCTTCCTCAACCAGTTATATACAGTATGGAAAACTGGATGGTGATAGTATGCTCTAAGCCATGCTTTACCCTGACTTACTGGAGCCAAAGAGAAGGTAAGGAACACAACACGATGGGATGTGTAAAACTAGAACAGGTAATGATTGTAACAATAGAAGGACAAAGATATTATTCGAGGTCAACAGAAGATAGAGGAACCATGAAAATAACCAGAGAAATATTTCACATTGAACCTCCTAAATTTAATCTAATATATATATAAATCGTATATTAGAAAAATTAAGATAATTAAAACTGTAACTGGAAGAGGAGATTAACAAAGTATAAATGACTTTGCAGGAATTGAAAAGAGACAAAAAACATGAATTCCCTAAGACAGTGACATCTTTGAATGCTGATGTTATGGCAATCAAACCCATGCTTGCTAGTGCAATGCAAGATGGTACCTCCTGGCGTTTCACAAAATTGCCTTTTACAAGAAAGCACAATTGTCACGGAAGTTTAACTGAGTAGTTTAAGTAACTTAATTTTTGATCTTTTGGTGACTGCATCTGGTACACATTAAAGAATTCTTTGTTATATTTTTGCTTATAACATTAGGAATTTATTTAACAAAGTTTGCAGTAACAAAACTATGGGAAATTCAGGGAAAATCAGATTGTAAATGATGTTTAATCATTTACAGGGGCTAGGTTGATATTTTTGTGAACTTAGATTTATATGGGGCCTTGAGCCCCCTAGGATTAATTAGCATGTGAGTGTTTTGGAATCACAGGGTGGAATGTTGCGAATTAGTTTGTTATGATTTCAAATCCTCTCGTTCATGGTTTAAATGAAGATGTTTTGATCTAAAGGCAAATTAGTTTATATTGGGGAGGCGGTGTCAAGATGATGTCATCAAATTGTCATGCTGTTAAGTGTTTATTGATACGAACTCACAAAGGAGTAACAACTATGATGTAATGGACATTTCAACTTTAAATACCAAGAATTTGTGAAGACCTGCTGAGAGTATTAAATATGGACAGCGTATCCTACACTTTGCAGATCTAAATAGCTCTCTGAGAACCTTAGGGCATTAGCTTCTGCCATGGCAAGGCTACCCTTTGCTGACAGTGGTGAAAACTGTAGATGCCAGTGAAAGAGATCATTTCTTCTACCAACACTGGAGCCGTGGTTCTGCTAGCATTGTGTTCCAGTGACAATGGAAGCTTTGATTTGCACTGCACTAGGATGTCAGCTTTTGTTCGGCTAAGACAAACTCTTCTGAGAACCAACTCAGAGAAATGTAGAACTTCTACTAAATTTGAACTTTCTTTCTTTTGTCTCCCTTGCCTGGAACAATAGTGCAATTAATCTGTCATTGGTTTGGAGCACGTTATTTCTTTATTGGCTTATTAAAAGGATTATCCTGAATGCTATTGGTTTGTGAAATATTTTTATAAATTATAATTCTCACAGTGAACTAGTGTTAAATACATTATTGGCAAACATGATCCCTTGTCTCTGAGCATAACTTGCTGAAACAAAACAGTGTGTTTTGTGTGTTAGTGGTTAGTGGTTGTAATACTTGCCTGATTTTTCCTCTTTTTCTTCAGATATTCAAATCTAAAAGTTGATTTTTTTTTTGTATTTTTAGGCCTGCACCAGCAGCATATGGAGGTTCCCAGGCTAGGGGTCTAACAGGAGCTGTAGCTGCCGGCCTTCGTCACAGCCACAGCAACGCCGGATCCGAGCCGCGTCTGCGACCTACACCACAGCTCACGGCAATGCCGGATCCTTAACTCACTGAGCAAGGCCAGGAACCCACGTCCTCATGGATGCTGATCAGATTTGTTTCCATTGAGCCACGATGGGAACTCCATAAAAGCTTAAATTTTTAAAAAAATCTATTTTTCTCAGTTTTTACCCATAAACACCGAGTGGCTTAATGCAGTCAATGCAAACAGTAAGGAAGGAAGAGGATTCCAAAGGAATCAAAGCTCAATTCTCTAAATTGGGCTTTTAGGACTATTCAACAAATGGCTTGAGAAGGTAGCAGGTCCATCAAAGTTACCGAGGACGTTTGTTGCATGGAATCCAGATGCTTTCCTGATATTTCTCCTCCTCCCCCAGCCTTACTGGTGCCAGCTTTTACATCCTCGTCTTCCCAACACACTTACTGAGGCAAAGTGAGGTTATTTGGGATAGGTGACGCTCTTTGTATTCAGAGCTCTCCTGCCCCAACTCTGTCCTCACAAACAGAGTTATAACGGCTTAGTTCTGCCCAATGAGCATTTACCAGTTCACTTTGATACAGTTATGTTCATCCCTTTGATCCCTAACCAATTTCAGGAGTTCAAGTAAAGGGCATGTTATACTTTGACTCATCTTCTATGAATTTGTTCAAAGATGAGCTGAGAAAACATGTACTCAGAGTTTCCATCCTCATCTTTGTATTCTTTGATTCTCAGTACTCTATCCTCTTTTTTTTTTCTATTAACAGAAAGAACAGAGCATGAAAAATAATCTATGCAAGTGAATGTATGATTTTAGCAACTGTTGACCAGTGAAGAAACAGGCAAACTCTTTTCTGTGTCTGATGATTCAGTAATAAAGCCACTGGGGCCTGAAGGGTCAGAGGTGAATCTTTCCTGGAATCCCTAAGGCCTTGGGGTACCCTGCTGGTTTATCTAACACCTCGCCTGTTGAGAAATGGTCAACGGAACAGTAAGGCCCAAGGAGGGGGGCAGAAGGAAAGGGAACAGAAAGATGAAGCAGGGGCAGGCCGGTCCTCGGGGAACACTAAGAAACCCATAGAGAGGTAAACAGATGGTTTGTAGGATTCAGACAATTCCCTAGAAAGTGACAAGGGAAGGAGAGACAAGCAAGGAGGGAGTTTTACAACTTAGCCCTCAGATGAAGCTGAGCGTAGACCCATACTTTTGGGCGAAGGCTGGCTATTTCAAGAGATAAGATAGAGATTAGGATAAATATAAGGTGGAGATTGCTACCGGGGCCCCCATTCAGCAATGAATTTTCTAATGAGAAAAGGAGCTTAGGCTAGGCGTTCTTTAGGAATATCTGGGGGTAGAAAAGGCAAAAGTGTTTCCAGGAGATGGTACGAAGGGACTAGCTGGGGCTTGAGAAGAAAGGAAGAAAGTGGGAGGGAGATGTGTGGAGGCGGGAAGGGAGGGGGCTGGAGGTGGGGACCGCCTTTGGAACTCATTCATGCCTGAAGCTTCTATAGGAACTTAAACTTACATAGGGCACCATTTTTTTTTTTTTTCCTCTAAACTTACTACTTGTTTTCCAAAATCTCTCTCCATGGAAGATACTAATGTAACTGAGCTCTGAAAACCAAAGCATAACAAGGAGGTCCCCTCTCTTAATATTCTAAGTTCTCCTCCTAGGTCTCCTTGAGGGCATCTTGGCAAAGCGGAAAACAAGGGGTGTCATTTTACCACATCCTTTGCTTAAAACAAACAGGTCCTTTGGGCTCTTTTTAAGTTCTAGAAATAGAAAACATCTTAGAGGTAATATGATTTTATGCTCTGATTTCGTAGGAGGGAAAAAGCAAGCACCTTGCTCCTGGCCACATACCTGGTGAGTGATCAGAGTAGACTTTTTTGAAACTCTTAGCATAATGCTCTTTTCCCTGTACTTTAAAAATACATGTGTTCTTTCTTTCATCAGTATTTTCCAAGTACAAAATAAAGTCTTCTCTCAAATAAGAATAGGTTAAAAAAAGAAAGTCCATATGCAGAATGCTTCAATATGTTACTGATGCTTGTAAGTAGTGGGAAATTTTTTCTTCTGTTTTTTTTTCCCCATTACTTAATGAATTTTATTACAATTATAGGTGTACAAAAATCATCACAACTCAATTTTTATAGCATTTCCATCCCAAACCCTCAGCGCATCCCCCCACCCCCCAAATTGTCTCATTTGGAAACCACAGGTTTTCCAAAGTCTGTGAGTCAGTATCTGTTCTGCAAAGAAGTTCATTGTGTCCTTTTTTTAGTTTCCACATGTAAGTGGTAGCAGTTGATATTGGTGTCTCATTGTCTGACTGGTTTCACTTTGCATGATAATTTCTAGGTCCATCCATGTTGCTATAAATGTTGCTATTTCATTCCTTTTAATGTCTGAGTAATATTCTATTGTGTATATGTACCAGATCTTCCCTATCCACTCCTCTGTCGATGGGCATTTAGGTTGTTTCCATGACTTGGCTATTGCATAGAGTGCTGCAATGAACACTGGAGTACATGTGTCTTTTCGAGTCATGTTTTTTTTCTGAGTAATGGGAATTTTTTAAGGCTTTTTCTAGGCATTTTCAGCACCGCAGCACTGACACTGCCTGATTTGCCTCAGAAATTAACTAGGAAATGATAGGACAAGAATCAAGGGATCAGTGTGGGTATGTTTCCTACACTTCTAAACTGTGTGTATGTGTGTGTGTGAGTATGAGTGATGGCATTCCTATCAGTCACTTCTGACTTTGGAAAGGATTGCAGCTTGTGTGCTTTTTATAAGTTTGGACTTTCCTGCTCAGCCAGTTACCTGTGAAAGTTTCTGTGGGAAATACTCCTGATTAGGACCACATCCACTAGGGGGGAATTGATCAGTTACAGGCACACTGTCCTCTGCACAGAGCAATTAGGCTCTTGGGACCTCAGTGCTCCAACTTTGAGATCACTCTGCTGTTTTCTCTCCAGCAGATTCCGGCAGCAGATACAATCTAGAGCCTCAAAGGCAGGGCTGGAAACTAAAGGACAACTTGGCTGTTGGTATTCTGGGTCTGAACCTGTTTTGAGATGGGGGTGGATGAGATCACCTCATAGGTCTTTTTCATCTTCCATTTCTGTGAACCATTGTTCCTGGGAATGGATGATTTAATAGGCTAATACATATTTGTGCTTGCCGACTCTGCTGTTCCTTCTATTTGTTCTATTTTACTTGGTTACTCTGGGAAAAAATAAATACATTATGTAAGTCCAGAGACACTCAGAGGTCAAAATCTGCAAAGGGCAGAGTTTGAAGGGATGTGGTCAAGAAAAAGAGAGGTGGCGACGCATAGGAAACCTGAGCTCACAAGTGCTTTCTAGACGTTCCCAGAACAAAAATTTGAGGAAAAGCACCAGGGTGTGATGTCTTCTGGTGCAGTGGAAAGAATATAAATGTGGAGACAGAAGACCTAGTTTGAACTCTGACTTACCGGCTTCTAATGATTTCAGCTTCCACATAGATAATGGGTTCAATAATAGTTACTCTGCTTACTCCAAGAGGATTGGTTTAAGAATCATCTATGAGAACATGGGTCTGTGTATTACAAGTGTAAAGTGATATATAAATTAGGGATATTATTATTATTTAATGAAATGATTCTTATGCTCAGAGCTGAACAGGAAAGTTCTGTGTACAAAAAGCTATGCCAAAAACAGTAATGTTTTCTGAAAGTGATTTTGGGAGAAAGGACAAGAAACTGACAATAGGAAAGTAAGTTTAATCAGTGCACAGGAAGAAAGAGAATTAAAAACTCAAAAGTTCTCATTTTCTGATTTGCTCAACATGTAAACCAAAGTACATTTCAAAGTCTGAGAAACTGAAAATAACTGCTGATTATTTTCTTGTGATGTATGATTTCTACACATTTTAAAAGTAAGTAATCTGGGAGTTCCCATTGTGGTTCAACGGAAACGAATCCGATTAGTACCCATGAGGATGTGTGTTCGATCCCTGTCCTTGCTCAGTGGGTTGCGGATCTGGCAGTGCCATGAGCTGTGGTGTAGGTTGCAGACATGGCTCGGATTGCTGTGGCCGTGGTATAGGCTGGCAGCTGTAACTCCGGTTAGACTCCTAGCCTGGGAAATTCCACATGCTGCAGGTGTGGCCCTAAAAAGCAGAAAAAAAAAAAAAAGTGATCATCTACTAATATTAGATTAGTCTAATATTCAAAGAAGCTGATTCAAAGAATGCAATTCAATATAGATTTTTCTCAGCAGCTTCTATGTGTAAGACCATAACCCAGACTTAGAAGGGAAAAAACATTCCCCACCTTCAAGAATTGCAATGTAAAGAGGGGAAATGAGTTTGCAAATACATCCAGTGTTTTCCAGGGAGTTAAACTAGGATCAAAAATGTTTCTCAGGAAAGGGTTTTCTTTGACTCTGTTTTTCCTTTACTCCTTGGTACCTGGGCATTGTCTTATGAGTGACCCACTCGCTACATCAGTGGCCAGCATCTTGTGAATACAATTTTTGTTCTTTCCTATGCCGGTTCATTGTGATAATCCCTTCTGGACTGGTCAGAATTCAGCAAAGCCCCTGCTACTGCTGGCCCTCAGGGATGCCTCCCCTAGTGGCCCTGCTTAAAGTGCCGCGGTTGCCCGTAAGTGTCGCCACTGGCAGCAACACAGCAAAAGTTAAAGTATCAGCTATGCAGGTATAGAAAAAAAGTGTAATGGAAATGCCTAGTAGGAACCTGTTGATTCAGTTTAACTAGGGGACTGTGGAGGTCTCATGGAATGCTCTTTCTGAAAGAATGCATTTATCTATTTGTTTATTTATTTATTTATTTATTTAGCTTTTTAGGGTCGCACCTGTGGCATATGGAGGTCCCCAGGCTAGGGGCTGAATCGAAGCTGCAGCTGCCGGCCTACATCACGACAACAGCAATGCAGGATCCAAGCCACGTCGGTGACCTACACCACAGCTCACGGCAACACCTGATCCTTAACCCACTGAGAGAGGCCAGGGATCGAACCAGCATCCTCATGGATCCTAGTTGGGTTCGTAAACTGCTGAGCCACGAAGGGAGTTCTGCATTTATATATAAATGGAAGCCTGTGGACAAATGTGCAAAGATGTAAGGGTGTCTCACATCAAGTCTGGGGAAAACAAATCAAGCCTTTTCTCAAAGGGAGCAGAGAAGAGTATTCCAATAACAACAGGAAGTTAGAAGAAGGGCCAACAGTGTCTATAAAAAGGTAGGAGGTGCATTTCTACTGTTAAACCATTCTACTGTCCTATGGTAGAGTAAGAGGTAAAGTTGGCACGAATTCCCTTCTCACTAAACAGTAAAAGGAATTTGAATTGAAAGCCTTCAGCATGAAGTTCTGAGGTGGAGAAGGACTGCAGTGAGTTCAGAGAGTAGCGGAGCCACCTTATCAGCGTGCCTGGACACCTCATCACCGAGGTCTCTGAAAACATAACTGTAACCAGCAAGTCATCTATGGGGTGGTAGCAAATAACAACTAAACTTGGTGTTTGAGCGTTTAAAGTCTCTTCATCTTGACCCAGGGATGTCTAGCATAGCAATGAGTACATTTGCTGAACTGGATTCTAAATGTTACCACTTTCGGAATTCCCTTAGTGGCTCAGTGGTTAACGAATCCGACTAAGAACCATGAGGTTGCGGGTTCGATCCCTGGCCTCGCTCAGTGGGTTAAGGATCTGGCGTTGCCGTGAGCTGTGGTGTAGGTCGCAGATGCGGCTCGGATCCTGCGTTGCTGTGGCTGTGGTTAAGGCCTGTGGCTACAGCTCCTGTTAGACCCCTAGCCTGGGAACCTCCATATGCTGAGGGTACGGCTCTAGATAAAGGCAAAAAGACAAAAAAAAAAAAATGTTACCACTTTCCCACAAAGTTGAGCAGTTTCATTTGAGGAATATGCAGAAAACATTCGGGTTTTATTTAAAGGTATCACAATTGGTGTTGAGACCCAACCGAAGTCGTACGTACCCAGAGTCTTCACTCTGTCAAGCTATGTGATTTCCTGGCACCATCATCACATCGTGGAGGGCGATCTTTTTGTATAAAGAAGATTGTTTCCTTTCTTGAACCACGGAGGCCTACGGATTTCTTGTTTTTTTACCATAGTCCTCCCTCTCCTCCTACAAAACCTCAGTAGGAAATGCATGTTGAGCTATACGCTCCTCCAGACACTCAGCAACGCTGTTCTGGTTGAGTTTTTCTCTCTTGCTTGCTCGTGCATATAATATGGGTTGTGCTCTATATTAACTGATAAGCTCTGAGAGGGTAGGGACTAGGTGGCACTGGAAAATTGACTGTGAATTAATGCTTTGACTTGATGTAATTACAGTGATGCTATCTTATGCATCACACCCTCCACTGTGGTCGGTTAGTGTCAAAAAACGGCAGCGGGGGGAGTTCCTGTTGTGGTGCAGCAGAAACGAATCCAAAGAGTATCCATGAGGATGCGGGTTTGATCCCCAGCCTTGCTCAGTGGGCTGGGGATCCAGCGTTGCCAGTGAGCTGTGGTGTGGGTTGCAGACGTGGCTTGGATCTCACGTTGCTGTGTCTGTGGCGTGGGCTGGCAGCTGTAGCTCCGATTCGACCTCTAGTCTGGGAATTTCCATATGCCGCAGGTGCGGCCCTAAAAAGCGAAAAAAGGAAAAAAAATGCAGCAGGGAATTTGAAAATCTAGAAATTTCATAGACAGTCAGATTTCTCTGCTCATATGCACCCCCCCTGCCCCAGAGAATATCTCATTGTCCTCTCTACCAGACTTATACATTCTCACAAACACTTTACACACAAAACAAAAAGATGACAATAAAAATAATGAAAAGAGTGTTAAGGACCTACTCTGTATTAGGGGGTGCACTAAATGATTTCTCATCCCCCCAATTCAATAATCCCCAAGTTAAAGATGCAGAAACTGAAGCTTCAGACAGATTAAGGAAATGTCCCAGATTTGCATGGTGAGAATGTAGCAATGTGAGACTGTAGCAAGGCGTGTTGTCCAGGTTTGTTGGCTCCCAAATTCATACTCTTCAGTAAGAACTCTCTCATGGAGTTCTTGCTGTGGTGCAGTGGGTTAAAAATCCGACTGCAGTGACTTGTGTCACTGAAGAAGTGCAGGTTCAATCCCAGGCCCAGTTCAGTGGATTAAACGATCTGGGTTGCTGTAGCTGCAGGATGGGTCAAACCTGTAGCCCAGATTCAACCCCTGGCCTGGGAACTTCCATATGCTGCAGGTGTGGCCATAAAAAAGAAGAAGGAGGAGGAGGAGGAGGAGGAGGAGGAGACAGTCCTTCCTGATGTCCCTTGGAGGTAAGCAGAACCTGTGGACTTCTCATGGCTAAGAGAACTCCCTCAGTTTACTCCATTCAAACATAAACAAGGCTGATCTGTAACCGGGGAGGATAAGACGGGGTTTGTCACTGTGGATCTCAGAGCTGCTGCTATGTTATCTTTTCGGATATGTGGAAATTAGTCCAAAGACTTCTGGGTGATGCTATGTTAAGATATTGATCATAACCTCTTTGAACATTGTTCTTAAAAAAGAGAAATACGTAATATTAATAATGGAATGGTGGCTAATAGAAAAATGCAAAGATTTAAGGCAATACAATACAAAATAAGCACTGACTAATTGGCTCAGCTAATAGAAAAATTATATGGAAACCAAAATATATATTGTATTACAAGTGTAAAAAAAGAGGGGGGAAGAAGTTAAAACAGTCTATGGCATAGAATTGAAAAGAGAGATACTGGGAAAATGTGCTTTTTTCCTATACTCAGAAATGGTAAAGACTTCACTAAGATATCAGCTGAAACTTTGATGTACCCTAGAGAAGAGACAGAGAAGGTAAAGAGGATTTAGAGATAAACTCTTAAAAGATGGACAAAAATTGAAGCTAGGAATTATGAGTAAATGCTAATGGCATTTGAGTTGCTCGCTTAGGAAAAAGTCAGGAGTAACACTCACTGTGTACCTGAAATCATTACAGAAACTGAATTTTTGTCTTGGCTTCTACTTTTACAGAGGCCAAAACGATCAATTAGTGTTTCAGATTTACCTCATTTTAGGCAAAGGAGTTTTCTTTTCTGAAAAATTGAATGTAAATCGAGTTTTTTTTTTTTTTTACCAAAATCAAACTATGAGCTAAAAGAGCAGGAAGAATTCCATTAATAGAGTCAAACCTGAAAGAAATGAAAACCCTGAGTTATTCTTTTCTATGGCACTATGAACAGACCACAGATCCCCCCACTCGACCCCACTTCCTCCAAAAAGCCTCTGTGAGTCAGTTCACGCTATGATTGACATTATAAATTTTTCTAAAGGAATTGAAATGGAACAAAACCAGAACATCAAAATGCTCTCCAAACCCAACCTGACCCAACCTGATATTTCACTTGGTTTGAGTCCCTGGCGTTAAAAAAAAAAAATTTTTTTTTTCTTAGTCGTATTTTAAATGCTCCAGAGAGCTCTTCTCTTTCAAAAAGAAGTCCTATGGTGGATGCCTTAGGAAAACAAAGACGCTTGTGAAGTGAATAATCACTTCCTCATCTATTTATTTTGAAAATGTTAATCTGAGGGGTCTGATTTGCTTAAACTACCTACTTCGCTATAGGTTTTGATTAGAATGACGTGGTCGAAGTAGGTAAAGATAAAATCAGTTCGGTTCCCACCCGTATAACTGCATCAAGACAAATAGGTGATTAGTTTACATTGAATATTAACTACACAATTAGGAATGATAAATGGCATGATTTAATCTCTTTTACAGAGAGAGAGATGTCTGGAAAATTGACATCCTTAGACTCTCCACACTTAGAAATTTTAAGAACTTCAAGAAGTCAGAATTGGCCCATTTGTTTTTGCGCTCTGTGTCAGTGTTCATCATGGTTTTGCTCCTAAGATATGCGTGCAAGTTCCTTCCCCTTTGACCACAGGAGCACTGGGCAGCCCTGCTGGAGAACTACCTCAGCCAAGGAGTGGATGCCACTATCGGTTTTCTTTTACTTCACCACTGGGACGGCTCTTAATACTTTATGGAACTCATTCCTTCAATCTGTGTCCTTTACTACTCATGAAAGCAAAATATAGCACTTATTTTTCCTAACAACAGTGAAAAGGATCCTCCATGCCTCAGTTGCTTGTTCTTGGTTTCTGTTTTTGTAAATTCGGTTCCTTGGTGGTGTCCTGGGAATATGAAGACCCTCGTTGCTCTTTAAACTTTGAGATGTGCTTAGAGGCTAATTTATTGATTATCATTGGTTTTTTGTTTTTGTGTTGGCCATGCCTGTGTTCCTCAGCCTGGGCCAAGGATTGAACTTGCGCCTCAGCGGTGACAGCATCCGATCTTCAACAACCAGGCCACCAGGGAACTCCTAGAGGTTAATTGATTGACTGATTGATTGACTAATTTTTTAAAAAAAATGTTGGAGTATAGTTGACTTACAGTGTTGTATTAGTTTCAAGTGTCCAGCAAAGTGAATCAGTTATGTGTATACATCTATCCATTCCTTTTCAGATTCTTTCCCCATACAGACAGATTTCTCTGTGCTATACAGTAGGTCTTTGTTACTCATCTATTATCTATGTAATAGTATGTGCCAGTCCCAACATCCCAATTTAGCCCTTCTCCAATGTTTCCTTTTTGGTAATCATAGGTTTGCTTTCAAAATCTTTTTATTTTTGCTTTTTAGGGCCTCACCTGCAGAAATTCCCAGGCTAGGGGTTGAATTGGAGCTGCAGCTGCTGGCTTACGCCACAGCCACAGCAACCTGGGATTCGTGCCACATCTTCAACCCACACCACAGCTCATGACAGTGCTGGATCCTTAACCTACTGAGCAAGGCCAGGGGTTGAACCCATATTCTTATGGATATTAGTCGGGTTCTTAACCCACTGAGTCACAATGGGAACTCAATATCGCTGAGTCTGTTTCTGTTTTGTAGATAAGTTTTCCTGTATCATTTTTTTTTAGATTCCACGTATCTTTGATCTCATATCTGATTTTCTCTGATTTATTTCACTCAGTATGATAATTTCTCCTTGTTGCCAAAAATGGTATTATTTTGTTTTATGGTTGATTAGTATTCCATTGTCTGTATGTACCATATTATCTTTATCCATTCTTCCGTTGATGCACATTTAGGTGGCTTCCATGTCTTGGCTTTTGTAAAGAGTGCTACAATGATTATTGGTGTGCACGTATCTTTCCAAATCATGATTTTCTGCAATATATGGCCAGGAGTGGGATTCCTGGATCATATAGCAGCTCTTAATTTATTAATAGAAATTTCAGAATCAGCTTTTCAAGACCTACCAAAATTATCCAAAAAAACACAGTAGGATTTTTTCTTGGGGCGGGGTAGTTGCATTAAATCATCAAGATCAATTTGGGAAGAACTAATGTCTTAACAATATTAATTTTTCCATTACCTAAATAATATATCCATCTACTTATTTAATTATGTTTTCTTTGACTTTTTTGCTCCATACATCATAAAGTTCCATGTAGATGTCTTACAATGCTTTCTTTAGATTTATCCCTAGAAACTGGGTAAATTGATACTACTGAAATTGATACCTTTTAAAACTTCAGCGTTCTTTTTTGTTAGTTGTAATTGAACACAATCCAGTTGGTTTTTTTTTGTATTTTAATCTTTATTCAGAAATTAAAAAACAACTTGTTATTGTGAATTTTCTATTTAATCACATCATCTGTGAATAATGAGAATTCGGTTTCTTTTTTTTGTCTTTTTGGCTTATCTAGGGCCGCACCTGCAGCATATGGAGGGTCCCAGGCTAGGGGTCTAACAGGAGCTGTAGCTGCCGGCCTTCACCACAGCCGCAGCAATGCCAGATCTGAGCCGCATCTGCAACCTACACCACAGCTCACGGCAACGCCGGATCCTTAACCCACTGAGCAAGGCCAGGGATCGAACCCGCAACCTCATGGTTCCTAGTCGGATTCGTTAACCACTGAGGCACGATGGGAACTCCGGTTTCTTTCTTTTTAATCTTTATAACTCTACTTATTTTTCTTGTAGAATATTACGATTTGAGTAGGAGTCGTGATAGTGACCATCATATTCTTGTTTCCGTTCTCAAAGATAAACTTTCAAAATGGATTGCCATAAAGTAAGACGTCTGCTGAAGATTTCCCGTAGATACTCTTCATAAGATTAAGAATGTTTCTTGATATTCCTAGTTCACTAGGCACTTTTTAAGAAAATCACAAATATAGATTAAATCTCTTCAAATGTTTTTATGCTAATATTGAGATAAATTTTTTTCTCCATAGTTCTCTTAATGTGGTAAAGTCTACTGATTGACTTTCTAATGTTAAACCAGTTTTGCTTTCCTGGTCTAATCCAGATCGGTTATGATGTATTAATCATGGTGTGGCTTGCTAATACAGTGTTTAAGAGTTTTGTTTGTATATTCATGAGTTAGACTTGTCTGTGATTTTCTCCTCTCATGTCTTCCTTTGTCAAATTTTGTTTTAAATATGGTGTTGGTAATGTAAAATAAAAATGGCAAGTTTCTCTTTTTCTTTTCTCTGCCTTTGTGTAAAAATAACATTATTCCTTCCTATTTGCAATAATTCAATGGTAACTGCTCTTGGCCCAGAATATTCATTGGGTGAAGATATATATGTATACAGTTTATTTGTTTAATAGTGAAAGTTTTGTTTACATCTTCAATTTATTCTCTCATCTTTGGTATTTATATCTATTTTAGGTAAGTAGGGTATATTTGGAAACTTGTAAATATTTGTAAGTTTCCAAGTTTCTTTTCTTTAAATTACTCATGATTATACTGACCATATAATTCATGATCCTACTGGAATACTTTGGAGAATGTGAAGGGTCCTACAAATTATTGAAATTCTTTATTTTTGAGGCATTTATCTATTTACCTAAAATTTATTTTGTTATTTTGATGTACTTACAAAGTGATTTTGTTATTTCGGTGTACTGATAAAATGATTGAAAGTCTACTTTAAAAGGTAAAAGCCTTTCTATAAAATATAAATACCATATCTGATTTTATTAATGCAAATGCCTTCTTTATAGTCAACTCCTAAACATTATAAAGTGACCTAAAAATGTTAGTTCTTAGTAAATAGTCATGCCTTTTATTTTTTTAAATTTATACACATTTTTTAATTTTTAAATATTTTATTCGAGTACGGTTGATTTAGTGTTGTGTCAGTTTCTGCTGTACAGTATAGTGACATATATATATATATATATATATATATATATATACACACACACATTCTTTTTCTCATACAATCTTCCATCACGTATTTTAAATGTAATGGTGTGCCAACCCCAAACTCCCAGTCCATCCCACTCCCTCCCCACTCTCCCTTGGAAACCACAATTCTGTTCTGTGTGTCTGTGAGTCTGTTTCTACTTTGCATATAGGTTCATTGGTGCCATATTTTAGATTCCACATATAAATGATATCATATGATATTTGCCTTTATCTCTCTGAATAGTGTTGTCATTTAATTTGTTTCTTGGCTGTACTTGTCACTGATATTATATCACTGATACTTAGAGAATGTACTTTTTAAATATTGTCTTATTTTTAATTTTTTCAAAATTGATTTTATCTTTTTAAATTTGAAATTTTTGAGTTTCAACTGACTTTTCTTTGTGGATCAAAACATTTTTAATTGAGAACATATTCTTTCTACAGGTGATGAAGTACCTCAAAGCTCATAGTAGTTTCTTGGAATAAATTTTATTTTTTTCATAATGAAATGTATAAATACTTCAGTCCAAATATTTTCACAGTTTCTGTCTTTTGCTTCAATTCAGAGTACATTTCTTTGAAAAATATTTTTGCAAGCAGAATTCATCAAACAAGTTGTCTATGGTTTTGACTCTTTTGAGCCTTTACTAAATTTATATGCCGCAAAACTTTGGGCCTTTTCAATTTCATTCCACTCTATTTCAGAATATAAATTTACCCCATTAGAAGAAAGAACTCCATCAAAATATTCTTATGACAAGTTAAAATATCATGACTCTCAATTATAATGTTTTAAAGTTAAATCTTGTACACCATTTGATTTCCCATAATTTACTTCTCCAAATCCTCCTTGTTTTCAAAGGAATGTGTTTATATTTCTGTCTCTTTGAAAGCTTTGTTACTTAATTACAATTAATAACTGTGAGAGCTGAAGCTTTATGCTGTTCCAGTTGGTGAATATTTTCATTAAAGATTTCTGAAGGATTTTGAGAAAAACAAAAACAATTTCTAGAGGTCTCATTTATGAAGAACTCCAAAAGCATTGTAAGACACAGAGACTGAATTATTAAGGAGTTCTTCAAAGGCTCAATAACATATATATATATATATATATATATATATATATATATACACACACATACACATACACACACACATATATATAGTAAATATAAATAATCAGTATTAAGTTTATCATAAAATGTTTGTAGCTCATTGTCAAAATTTACATATCTCTGTAAGTACTGACCACTAGAATTTTATTTAAATTAGTATAATATAGCAGCTACCTCGGTTACCACAACTAAAAATTAAGGCACAAGTTTGAAATTTAGTAAGAATATTACCTTATATTGGTGTCATGCTTCACCAAAATTTGTATCTTTGTCAGAAAAGCAAATCATCTTAATTTTGAACTTTTAAGTGAAATTTATTATAGAATTCACAAAAATGTCCCATTTTGTCTTCCAACAGAACTTCCAAATATTTGCTTCTGCATGAATGAACACCGAAGCACTTGACTCTGTGTAAATAACAACATTTATTTTCTATTTGATTTTCTATTTTCTATGTGAAGCATCTGATGACACTACTATAAGGCCAGTGTTTACATGTTTGGGAATTTATTGAACTAATAAAATCAACATATTCATGGCTTCATTTCACTTTTCGTATGTGTGCGAGAAACTACGTTAACAAAATCAGTGGAATAATTAGAACAGGCACTCGATCTAAAGGAGAAGTCATGCTTCACAGAATGATACCTAAATACACCTTTGGCAGCTGCTTTGCTAATTTTTTTCTTCAGGAATAGCCTTCTCAAAATACTTCTTGAAATACTTTAGCAGATATGTGTCTTCTGTCTTGTGTGTGTGTATGATCAGGAATAATACTATGACTTTTATAATGACAGGTAAATCATTATGTGTATTAGGTAAACTAATAACTATATTTATTAGGTAAACTAATAAATTATTATTATAAAACTAACAGTGAAACTAATAATTATTATTATAAAATGAATTATTTATTAGCTAAACTAATATTTTGTTTAAGAAACATGTTATTGGCAACATCCTTGAGAAACTGAAATTCAGTATTTAATTTTTACCAAATGTTTCAAAATTCAAAAGTACTAGAAAATAAAGCACTACCTAAGAGTAAAAGAAGCCAACAGTTATAGATTTGACTTCATTCATATATGACATTCCATTATAACAAGAGAATTTAGATTTTTCTAGTCTATAGGTTTTATGGCAGGACTACACAGCTGTTTTCCTACATAAATTCCTCGTTTAGCCTGTAATTTCTCACTTTCCTCACAGGCTCCACCACTGGCAGCCTGGGGATCTCATGCATCTCACAGGTCACAGCATGAGTCATGGCATCACTCACTGGAACAACAAGTAGCTGAAGGGGCAGTGGTGCTGAGAAGTCTGTTACCTCCAGCAGAGCCCAGCGTCAGCCAGAGGTGCCCTTCCTGCAAAGGGAACCTCGTTTGATCAGCGGGTGCCTTGCTCGTTGCCCGTGGAGGGAGGGGTTGGCTAGGCTGTGTCTGGTTAAGGTTAGTAGAAAGAGTGTGGTAAGGTACCATTTATCATCTTCAGTTTTATAAAGGGAATTTTGTTTACTGAATATACATTGCATATATAACTAGGTAAAGCAATGGCATTAGGTGAAATTACAAAAAGGAGGTGTACCCAATCCATGAGGATTATTTTACAGCAAGTATTGAAACGGGTGCTTTGTTATGAAAGGAAAACTCAGGTGAAATACAAAGGAGTTAGGATACCTGGTTAAAAGATGTAAACTGGAACATTTTACAAATAATACTCTGATGAATCTGTTTCCTTCTTCTCTCTCTCCATTTCTCATCTCTCTCTCACTTCTCCTTCTCTCTCTCTTTCTTTTTCTCCCTCTCTTACTCTCTCTGAAAAATTCCAACTGCATACCAAATTAGAATATTACGATAAATCCTAATATACTTCTCTCACAGCTTCAATAATTTCCAACACATAGCCAATGTCTTTCATCTGTAGTCTTCCCATTACCACCTTCCCCTGGGTTACCTTTTTTTTTTTTGGTCTTTTCTAGGGCTGCACTCTGGGCCTATGGAGGATCCCAGGCTAGGGGTCTAATGGGAGCTGTAGCTGCCGGCCTACGCCACAGCCACAGCAACGTGGGATCCGAGCTGCGTCTTCAAACTACACCACAGCTCACAGCAATGTCAGATCCTTAACCCACTGAGTGAGGCCAGGGATTGCACCTGCAACCTCATGGTTCCTAGTCGGATTTGTTAACCATTGAGCCATGGCAGGAACTCCTCCCCTGGATTACTTAAAAAAAATTGCAGACACGGTTTCTTTGCATCTGTTGATTTTTTTTCAGATATTTGCAGGAGTTTACTAGGACCTTTGCTGCCCCTTTAAATATTTTTAATATTGCTTGTTTGTGCATTCTCTTATTTTCCTGATAGTCTTGTCCAGCATTTATTAATTTTGTTCAATGAAGTTTGTGTCTCTGTTGGCCTTCTCTATTGTTTGTTTGCTATTTCATTAGTTTCTCTTATCTTTATTATTTTCTTTCTTCTACTTTGTTCTTCTTTAGTTGGATATTCTTTTCCTAACCTCTTAAGATGTATGCTAACTCACTGATTTTCAAGCTTTCTTATTTTCTAATAAATATGTGCAACTTTATATAATTCTAAGTGTGGTATTAGAGGCATTTCACAAATTTTGAAAGGCAGTTTTATTTTCACTCAGATAAAATATTTCCAAATTTTCATTGTGATTTTTAATTCAAATTTTGAAATGCTGTATTGTCATTTTCAGTTAGATTAAAATATTTTCTAGGGAGTTGCCTGGTGGTCCAGTGATTAATTTGGTGCTTTCACCTGGGTTCAATCCCTGGTCTGGGAACTGAGATCCTACATCATGCCACTGTGCATATAGCCCAAAATAAATAAATAAATAAATAAATAAATAAATAAATAAATAAATAAATAAACAAATAAATAAAATTAAAACTATTAAAAATATGTCCTAATATTCACTGGTATTTCTTTTGACCCCTAGGTCAACAACTCCTAGGTTGTTTAGGAGTATATTTCTTAATTTCCAATCATGAGAGGATTTTCCATTCATCTTTTTATTATTGGTTCCTAATATAATTATAGTAAGGAATATAGTACAGAATTATATTCTGTATGGCTTCTCTTTATTCTTCAAGTTTTAAAAAAAGTCCAGCCTAAACTTCAATTAATTGGCATTAATGCATTTAAATTCAATGAAATTACTTTTGCATTCAGCTTTAAATCTGTAATCTCATTCAGATAGAAATATTTGTTTAGTCTATTCCGTGTTCCTTTGTCTCTCCTTGATTTTATACATGTTAAATGGTTTCTTCGATTGCTTTAGAAATAGTATACACTCTTCACTGTTGGCAATCCCATCTGAGATGCTGATGAAAAGCTGTGAGGCACAGTTTTCTCAGGTTCCAGGAGAAACCCAATATTTTTTCTTTTTTTTTAATTTTAAAAAATAAGATAATTTTTTTTGGCAACCATGTGCTGTGACTTGACATGGGATCTCAGTTCTCAGATCAGGGATTGAACTCTGGGCAATAGCCATGCAAGTGCCAAATCCTAGCCACTAGACCACCAAGGAACTCCCCCAATAATTTTAATTTAATCTGTTCTCCATGGGTGAGTAGCTCAGAGCAAACAAAAATGTAACCATCAATAGGTGCTTCTTAAACACTAGAGCAAGAAGAAAACAAGGCTTGGCCATGGAAGTGTCCAATAATGTGTCTCAACAAGTTTTTTACTGGGATTCAGACACATCTGGTCATGGTTAGCAGACTCATGCCCTTATTACAGGGGTGGTAGCACTAACACTTCCGTGGAGACATCGATGACTAGTAAGTTGTACTCAGTGCCTGTGATTTTGTGGATTGTGTAGGCTTCAAAAATACATACTCATAACGGATCTGGAACTGATGAGAAAAGTAATGGATGTCATCTTACAACTTTCATTTTGGTTCTTAAATGCATCCATAACACCTGGAAAGTCGGAGATTTCTGGGCTCTATGGTCAATATTCTGATTTATTAGACCTTGTGAATAAGCTCAGATAATTCTTCCTGAGGAGTTACAGAAATAATAGAGTCCCCTGGTGCTCACTGCAATTGCAACACCAATGTGCTTAGTACAACATCATTCCTAAAGTCTTAGCATTAAACAGTTTGTGATCATTCTAGGGGGTGGACTTTGTATACAGAGTAAAGTACCAGACCTCCTAAAGCCAGCATCTATAATCAAGTTAATTCAGCTAAGCCTCAAATCAAGACCCTGTCTCCATAAAAAACTCAGTGAAATAAAAAGTGCAACTCATGTTGCATCTAAACTGGAGAAAGCATGTTTTTTTTTTTTTTTTCTTACGTTGTTTAAGCTAATTGACTTATGTAAGGTGGTGGTTTTGATAATGCTTTTGCTGTCAATGAAAATAGTTTTTCGATCACATTAAAGCTCCATGGAGCACATGCTATGTCACCTTCTAAGTGACGCTAACACTGCATATGCAATTTCTCACTGATCTGCACCAGGGTATTATGGAATAGGTATTATAAGGAAACTGAGGCAGAGAGATTAACTCAATCATGACTGCACAGCTTGTGAGTAGCCGAGCTAAAGTTTGAAGTCGGGTTTGTCTAGTCCAAAAGCCATGATTATTCCGACCTGCAACCCTGCCTCTCTTAATCGTGAGAATTTATGAACATGTTGGGAAAGAATGTTGTGGTATGGAATTTCTTCACGGGCTAAATTGGGTACACTCACCTCTAATTTTTCTTTGCCAGTATTGTCATTCAGGGCTATTATAAAAGATACTTAGCTTTGGGATAGATAGGGTTTCACTATAAAAGCCCTGAAGAGATTTGAGAAAATTTTGAACTAGGTTTCTGAATGGTATGCCCATATCTTCAAAACAAGATGAATAAATCAAGCATAGGTCTTGTCTATAACTATGAATTTATTTTAGGATGACAAAAAAAGCTGTGAGTCTCAAGAATAGAATGTTATATGAAGACGAAAGAAGCGTTGTTATTTAAAGCACAAAATTACCAAAAAATAAAATGATTCCCTAGAGCTAACAGGTGTGAAATTATCAGTAGAGACAAAGAAAAGGGCAGAGGAAGGAAAGAAAGGATGGAAAAAAATCAAAGAGGGGAAAAAAGAAAAGAGCAAAGGAATCTAACCCAGCCTATGGATTTATTTAATCTACGAAAGGAAAAGTCCAGGGATTGAAATATTGATTCTTTTTTAAGGAAGTTAGTAATATTCAAATATAAACTTTCCTACTTATAAAGGGAAAGCTTAATTTTTTCTTTTTGTTTTAAGACTATGTACCTATGTAATTATTGCTGTATTAAGTATTAACCTTTATTTTGTATATTCCTTTTTCCCTTTTCTCTTTCTTTTTAGTAGCATATGGAGGTTCCCAGGCTAGGGGTTGAATCAGAGCTGCAGCTGCCGGCCTACACCACAGCCATGGCAACACAGGATCTGAGCCTCATCTGCCACCTATGGCTCAGCTTGCAGCAATTCCAGATCCTTAACCCACTGAGTGAGGCCAGGGACTGAACCTGCATCCTCACAGACACCATGTCGTGTTCTCAGCCTGCTGAGCCACAGTGAACTCCTATTTTGTGTTCTTTTAAACATAATGCCTACTTTCCAGTTCTTAGCGGATTTACAGTGTTTTGCAGGTATAATTACATCTTTGACTGCAAACATTACAGAGTAACTGGAGTTTTCTTCCTTACATCAAAAATCACATTAAAGAAGAGAAAGAAACAGAGAAAAGAAGATTAAAAAGTGTAAGAGAAGCCTCGAGTAAACTGAGGTCACCAACTAATGAGTTTAAGAAATGAGTAGACATTTTCTCACTTTGTGTAGCCTTACTAAGCATTTATTAAAACGACAGCTTGATCTCCATGTTCTTTGAACCTTCTTTTTTTTTTTTGCGGAGGTATGTCTTGATGATGCAACAGTCATATAATAAATCAGCTAGCGAATACAGTCTGGTGTTGCTAAAAATCACAGTGGCAGGTACTTCAAGCTAGGCAGGTGGCCTGTTTCCAGAAACTGTACAATAAAGGAAATGAAGAGACTGGGCAAGAACCAGAGAAGCCATAATTCTCGGGCTGATTAGAGACTACAGGTCAACTTGACACTATTGGTCTCGCCTTGTTTTACCTTTGCTCAAGTGTTCAAGAAGCACCACTTGGCTGTTTATTTCTTCATTTACTCTGAGCTACTTGCCCTAGTGGAACTGGACTAAGTTAAAACTGTTGGGTTTCTCTTTGGAGACCTCAGAAAACGGTGCCCAACAGCTTTTCATCAGTGTCTCAAATGGTGAAGATCTCTCAGGGAGAAACATGTCATCAAAAATGGCAAGTTCTCAGTCACACCTTTTAATGAAAAAAAGAAAAAATCCTCCTCCTACCCCACCCCCGTTCTGCTCTCAACAAGGAACTCTTGAAATAAAATAAACAAGTTCTAAAACCTCTCCAGGGTCCCTCTTCCCCATGTCAGGGCTGTGTTGCCCACTTTTGGCTCTAAGATCTGGTTTTTTTCCCAGTCCCCGGTGGTCTTGGCAAAAGCCCTCGCAGGTTCACAGGCCGCACACCCACAGAGGAGATTGTGGGGTTTGGTGGTTTCAGGAACCAGCCAGAGAATCTTGCGTTTGGGTCCCGGCTGAACAACTCAACTCTCTGACCTTGCCGATGAGTCACTTGGATACCATTGACTGAAAGGGAGATTTTGGGGGCAAATATAGGAATCTTCTCTGAAATCCAGATGCTGTTTGTGAGCTGTGTTTTCCCAGATCAAATAAACAAGCACCGAAAACAGTCATCCAGGCCCCATGGAAAAAAATGTTATGTGCCCTAGATGCTTTCATGGCTAGTGAGTGACTAAATTAGGTTCTTGTTTTGTCTAAAGGCATTCGAGTATATATATATATATATATATACTACATAACAAATATCTGGTGTCCTGACTCTCTCAAATTATGAAAGCTACCGGTCTTATAATATGTTAGTAGCAAAAAATAAACATAAATTAAAATCCGATTTGCCAACAAAACACTTGGCTTGTGTGTTGTAGAAAAGCAAAAAAGCATCTAATCAAAACATTTCCATGTCCTAGACCATTACTCACAGTTACGCTATTCTGGAGTCACACTGCAATCATCATTAACGGTTGAAATGAAAACTTGAAGACCCTCAGGTTTCTCAGAACAAAAAAAACCCCTACATATCATTTGAGATTTCTTGTACCACATTCTATCTTGCTGAGAAAAATGAAGTCCAACCATGTGCCAGTTTCTGTCAAGAGGGTAACCAATATTTCAACACTTTATCTAAGGATACTTTCTTTTTAGAACATCTGTTGGGTTTGGGCGTTGACTTCCCTCCAACTGTGAAGTTCCAGAACAGACGCTCTGGAAATCCCCAAAGAGAGTCAGACTATGTCATCCCAACCTTTGTGAATTCCCATGTCTGCCCTTTTCATCTGCTCAACCAAACCCCAGGGGGATGCAGGGGTTATGTCTACCTGGCACCTTTTACATTTTCACATACTGGAAGAGAACTTCTGAGGTAGGCAAATTTTGCCCTCTCCTTCCTTCTTCCTCTCCTGCCTATCATCCAGGGGTGCTCCTTCGGTGAAATTTTTTTTCGCTGTCCCTTGCCTACCAGGTAGAGTGTTCCCTGCTTTTCCTGCAGCTATCCAGGGTCTTCTCTGAAGGTCTGTGAGTGTCAGTCAATCAACGTGCTATCATCTCAGCAATTATATTCATGGAGGGAGTTTGATGAATGTAGCGGTAAAATAAATAAAGATGTCTGAGAGACAGATACAAGCCATGATCATCTTGGGTCCACCAGTGAGCTTTGAGCATTCACTTTTTCCTCTCTAGGACATAGCTCCTGCATTGCCAAATAATGGCATCGGAAAGATGCTCTCAGACTTTTCTGAGTCCACTTTTATTAGTAAGGGTTCTGCAGAGAAACAGAACCAGTAATATATATATTTAAGGATATGTGTAAATATAAATAAACAAATGTGTGTATATGTCGCACCGAGGAGGACAATGAACTTTATTCAGTCCACCAATTCAAGTACTAATCTCATCCCAAAACACCCTCCTAGACATCCAGAAATAATGTTGATTCAGGGCACCACCATCCAGTCAAGTTGACATACAAAAGTAACCATCACACCTACTTTATAACCATTTAATGATTTTTTCCCCCTTTCAAGTAATTATGTACATTTTAAAAATAGCTTTCTGGAAATATTTCATTCGAGTTTGCCTCCTCTGGGCATAAAATCATCCCTGATGAGAATTTGGGGCCAGGTAGGAGCTAAGAGTAAACCACAGGTAAGCCAATCCCAGAGTTTTCTGAGCTGGAAAGGTCATTGGAATCTTTTTATTTCATTAAACCGTATAATGAAATAATAAGTAAACATTTATTAAGCACATTATATGTGCAAGAAGTATCCTGTGATTTTGATGTGTTAACTCTTTTTTGCCTTACAACAACACTGTGACATATATATGATTATTATCGTTTGATAGATCAGAAACCTGAGGCTAGAGGCTGCATGAGTTGCCCAAAGGTCCACAGCTGGTAAAAGGCAGAGCTGAAATGTGAACTAGGCAACCTGTTTACTTTAAAAACACTGTGCAGAGAAGGTCCTCACATAGAGTTTATACATCCTACTGGCCTCTGCTACATAATATAACAAGCCTCATTGCAAAACCAGCTTTTCTATAGTTTCTACAACACTCCCTTTGGTCCTGAAATTCTACCACAAGCTACAAACTCCTTCATCACTTCATTTATTGTTGTTAAGATTTTCATTATTATTTATCGAAGTATAGTTGACCTACAGTATTAAGCAAATTTCCAACCGTTTTTCTCCCATCCTTTGTGTGTGACTGACAACTTAGCCTTAAAAATCTACTCATGGTTCAAGGTTGAAAGCCCTAGGTCATAAATTTAAAGTCTTTCCCTGCACTGTTCCAAATACTTGTAACAACTTGCCTTGATATATCTGCCAGGATATATCTGCCTTGATATATCTGCCAGGATATAACAGCTTGCCTTCTTCATGCATTCTTTTCTGATTTAAGCAGGGAACTCTTATAGTAACTCTTATAGTCACTCAATTAGCAAGTCATTATCGAGGATTTACCATGAACTCGACACCATGCTAGGACATAGGAGGACCACGTTAGGATATACAGTCTTGAACTTGAGTTTAAAGTCAAAACAGGGACAGAGGTATGGGATTAAGAGACACAAACTACTGTGTATGAAATACATAAGCAGTGAGCATACAATTTATTGCACAGGAAAATACAGGCATTATTTTATAACAACTTTAATCTATAAAAATATTGAATCAATATGTTCAACACCTAAAACTAAAATGTACTAGTGTAAATCAACTATACTTCAAAAAGGAAAAATATAAAGACAGGAAAACTGCCCAAGAAACAATTAATGACACACAACCAATGTCAGGAATATAATGAATATAATGAAATTAACTTACATAAACTCTTCATATGAAAATGCATCTTTCAAAAAAAGTAAGTGTGAAAACCGTATTTCTCATTCCAATCTTCTTTATTCCTACAATTTTTCATTCCTCTATAGAATGAATAATTCTATTGACAAGGACATGGTATACATAACCATGTGTGTACTTTTGTATGCACAAGAACCAACAGTTAAGGAAACATAGTGGCTTATTACTCATATTTTGATAGGTAGAAAAATGTCCCTTACTATCTCCAGTGAATTCTCAAGCACTCCAGCATTGAACCACAGGCCAAGTACGCACCGATTAATTTATTCTGTGACTTCTGTAAACCTTAGTTCAGAGATCTTTGATGTTGGAAATGATATCAAAATACTTTATAAATTTTCCTGGAATTATAAGCTGTTAGGAATAAGAGAGAAATGTTGGATGAACCCTAGAAAAAGCTTTTTATTGTTTTGAAATTGGCCTTTAGTTTCATGGATCCAGACAGCAATGGCTTCCCAAGTCTTACTATGTAATCAGTTCACGCAAAGCCTCTTTTTAACTTCTAAATTTGTATTTAATTACGTATTCATTCTAATCACTGATTTTTAAAAACTAATGGGAAACTCTGTGTGGTCCAAACATACCACCTCTTAAAGTTAGGGTGTATTCATTTAACTAAATGTAGCCTTTCGGGGAAACCAAACATAGAACTTTTTTGGAGTGTGTATAGGTGTCTTTGCATGCTCATTATTTAGCATAGTATCCTTCCAGTGGTGGGTTCTCAGGTAACAAGACCACAATGCAAGCAACGAAAAAAGAGAGGTTAGCTGGAGAAGTGAGTGTGAAAAGAGAGACTGAGAAGAGTGATGTGTTGAGCAAAAATATGTTGAGGATAAAAAGAAAGGAGTGGAGACCTGCTAAGAGGGGTATTGATGTGACTTTATCAAGGGCACAGCCATAACTATGCTACCTTTAATTTGTGGGTCATAGTTTGAAAACTGTCTTTTCAGTTACCCAAAGGATTAGCAATGTTGTCTGTGCATTTTTGGTCTCAAGAATACAAGTTATCAGAGTTCCCGTCGTGGCACAGAGGTTAAAGAATCTGACTGGGAACCATTGGGTTGCGGGTTCGACCCCTGGCCTCGCTCAGTGATTTAAGGATCCGTCACTGCCTTGAGCTGTGGTGTAGGTTGCAGAAACGGCTCGAATCCTGCGTTGCTGTGGCTGTGGTGTAGGCCGGCAGCTACAGCTCTGATTTGACCCCTAGCCTGGGAATCTCCATATGCTGCAGGAGCAGCCCTAAAATGACAAAAGCCAAAAAAAAAAAAAAAAAAAAACCCTAAAATGACAAAAGCCAAAAAAAAAAAAAGGTATTTTCTCTCTCTAAGATTAAAGCAGTTCTGGGTCCTGGCAACTAGGCTACTCTTTGTCTTCTCTACTTTATTTATCTTTTAAATGGCTATATCTGCTTCATATGGAAGTTCCCAGGCTATGGGTTAAAGCAGAGCTGCTGCTGCAGGCCTACACCACAGCCACAGCAACGCCAGATCCTTAACCCACGGAGCAGCCAGGGATCAAATCTGAAACATAATGGAGACCATGTCGGGCTCTTCTGCTAAGCCGCAACAAGAGCTCCTGTTTCCTACGTTTTCACTGGGCTTGTACAGGTTTCCTAAACTACCTCCTGTGATGGAACAAGAGCTGTCAAGAGCACCCAGCCCAATGCCTTGTACATGGAAGGGGAGTGTATGAATGCTTTAAAACATGAATTAAATAGATTAATGGTGAAAGGGTTAATAGCTAAATGACTCTGCATTTAAGGAAGTAATCTGGGTCACTTCGCTGTACAGAAGAAATTGACACAACATTGTAAATCAACCATACTTTAGTAAAAAAACTAAAGAAGGAGTTCCTGCAGTGGTGCAGTGGAAACAAATTCGACTAGGAACCGTGAGGTTGCAGGTTCGATCCCTGGCCTCACTCAGTGGGTTAAGGATTCGGCGTTGCCATGAGCCGTGGGTTGCAGATAAGGCTCGAATCTCATGTTGCTATGGCTGTGGTGTGGGCCAGCAGCTGTAGCACCAATTCAACCCCTCGCCTGGGAACCTACATATGCCACGGGTTTGGCCCTAAAAAAAAAAAAAATAGAAAAAAAAAAAGGAAAAGAAAAAGAAGGATTCTGATCTCCTTCCCAACCAGTTTTTCTATTATAGATCCTGATGCTGTGAAGGAAGGACATAGATAAACTGAGTGTTAACCACCCCTATTCATTATCTTTCATTCTTCAAATGCCAATTGATCAGTCACTTCTTGCATGACACTGAGAGCATACAGATAAGTAAGAAACAATTCTTACCTGCAAGGAGTTTGCAATATAGCAGATGGATGACTGTACAGAGAGATCAAATATCACTTAATATCAGCAAAGAGCGATGAGTCATCTTACTTTCTTGAATCTCAAACCTCAGGAAAAGGGTTTTGTTTACTGAGCAGAGGAGGCTCTGAAGAGAAGGGTTTCCGCAAGAGACCGCCTCCTGAAGGAACAATCTGAGTTTATGTACTTATTGAGCTGCAATGAAGCTTAATAAAAAAGCAAGTGTGGACGATTGCTCCTAGTGTGATGATCTAGCTGGCATGAAATTAAGTACAGAAGCAAGGATAAAAGGTTTCCTTCCTGTTTGAAGTTTTAGTGAAAAGAATTGTTTGTCCTTCTAAATGATCAAAAAGTTTTTTCTTCAGATTCTGGTAGCTCTTATTATCTGTGATGGGGCAAAATGGAAAATTCACACGCAGAAGCGGAAACGTCAGTCATGTCGGCTGAAAACAAGTCCGTTCGTTCACCTGGCAGCATCAGATTTTACGTCTGTTTCACAACTGCAGGCGGAAACTGAGTTCATTCCCTTTTCAGTGATTTTGCTTCATTCTCAAGTAACTGTAGGAGAAAAAAAATAATACAAACATTATGTCTGAGTGTGGGCTTCACAGTTCACTAACTCTGTCTCCTCAGACGTGTCACTTCTGTGGGACCTCAGTTCCTTCATGTACCACAGAAGGCAAGCAGGGTGGCCCAGCTGGGTAGACACATGTAATATCAAAGTTTCACTCAAGCTTATTTTCAGGCTCTGATGCTGAGGGTGATGCAGGGTGTGGGGGCCGGGGAGGGGAGAGCCAGGCTAAGAACTCATCTCTGGGACACAGAAGTTCACGGCTTTTTTTTTTTTTCCTTTTTAGGGATGCACCGGCAGCATATGAAAGTTCTCAGGCTAAGGGTCAAATCAGAGCTGCAGCTGCTGGCCTAGGCCACAGCCACAGCAATACCAAGTCTGAGCTGCATCTGCAGCCTACGCTGCAGCTTATGACAATCCTGGGTCCTTAACCTGCTGAGCAAGGCTGGCGATGTAACCCGCATCCTCATGGATACTAGTCAGGTTCTTAACCTGCTGAACCACAATGGGAACTCCTGAATTCCAGGGCTTTTTAAGACAGGTGGTCCAGCAGCAAAAAATCTGGGCTTTGAAGTCAGAGGGATCTGGGTTTGAACCCTCAGGCTAGAATTTACTAGAATATAATCCGCTAGTCATCCTAGGGAAATTATGCACCTATAATCTGTAAGTGAATCTGTAAAATGAAAATACTGTCCCTCACAAAGTTATCACGAGAATTTAAAAGAAAAACAAAGGAACAAATGTGCTAGTTCTCAATAAATGATTGCATACCTCACCCTCTCTGCAAACACACCCTTGGACTAGCACATGGGCTCTTAAAATGCACCCACGCCAGTTTCACAGGAAACTCATGGGTCTCTCGCGCCCTAGGTCACCAGAAGGCATCCCAACCAGGAACATTTATTTTCTTGGACTAGATAGAAAAAAAAAGTCTCGGACAAAGGACCTTGGTTGGAAATCTCCATTTCTAGGTATTTGTGACCCCAGCTGTAACTGGCAAGGTTCCCTTTTCTGTGAGGGAAACTCCCCTCCACGATGGCTTAGGGAGAAAGTCCAGACTTCACCCTGTCTCTTTCCAGAAAACAAGAATCTCTCAGTTTGTGTTTACGAGAAGATTGTCGGTTTCACTCCAGCTGAAGGTGAAAAGAATGTCACCCTCTTCTCAGCCGAGCGGAGCCCACAGCGTTTGCCGAAGGTGTGGAGGGCTGTGTCTGCTCAGTGTGCCCGCGTGTTTGTGTGTGTGGGGGGGCGCCGGGCAGGGGACGGAGGGGGAATGAGGGCCTCAGAGCTGGGATTCGCCTCGCGCACTTGTACACTGTGTATGTTGTGTATAAGGGGTTGGAAGTCGGGCCAGAAATAATTCCCTGTTGAGACAGAGCAGGGCAGCCCCTACTGGCTCAGTGCGGGGTGGCTCCCCTTCATCTGTCCTGGAGGAGACGCTGTTGACAGATGACTGGGGTCTTTTCAGTTTAGACCTCCGCGTTGAGAAGGTGTAGGGAAGCCCCGGGGTGGAGAAGAGAAAGCCCACTGGAGTGTGAAGAAGGGCGCCCTGCCCAGCTGGGTGGGGTGTTTGCTGCTGCCTGGAGTTGTCACCAGGAGATCGGGACCATCCTGGGGGGTTGGAGCAGGTCCATCCGTATGTGTACTCAGGTCCCGACCAGATCAGGCCAAGGTGGCAGACTTCTCGTGTGTGGCCCCAATGCATTCGTTCTGATCAATCCCCGTGCTTCTATCCTAACAGGAATAAGGCTGAGCAACCCAATTACCTCCGTGAGGACACAGAGTCAGGCCTATCCTGGTAGAAGCTACGGGTAGCTTCCACCCCCGGGTCTTGGGAAAGGGGGTCTTCCTGAGATGCATGGAAAGACGAAGCCAATGTGAAGGCTTGGAGACTCCTTGGGAAAGACTGTTTTGATTCTAACCTGGGATTCTGGGGTAAATAATACGGAGCCTTGTGTTCTATATTCAGCCCTCCCTATTGTCTTCTCACAGTTGTGAGGCTGGAGGACCACCTGTATCCCCATCTTTCCAACCCACCGGACCTCCGCTAGGTCCAGCTTGGCCAAGATGAACCTGAGAAGCAGATGAATTTCCCGGCTGCCATCTTGAGTAACCATACATGCCACCAAACTTGAAAGGAGTGAGAATATTATTGGGGTAGGGGTGGAGGGAAGATTTTACAAATGACAGCAACAATAATAATAATGATAGCCCTCTTCAGATGAGCCAGCCTCTCACTTCTCCTTGCTGTGCTACTGGAGCTCTGGTTTGGCTGGCCTCCTCGGCTTGGCAAGCTCCATCCACTTCGTCTCCCGCTTCTCCTGTTGGCTAGGCTCCCACCCTCCTCTTGGCTCCTGGAGCTCGATTCCTGGCTGGCGAGGCTAATCCCACATAATATTTTACGCCAATTTATACGAACCCCGTTACAAAGCTTAGCGAGGAGGCACTGTTTCTTTTTCTTGATAAAATTAATCATTTATAACTTGGCTCTAAGAAACCAGTCCAACTTGTGGGTGCTGCGTTTTCTTTTTCTTTTTTTTACTCATAAGAAATGTTCCCAGCCGGACTGGAGAAGCAAAAGATTTCCCATTCCTCTGCCCTGCCCCGGCCCCCCAAAGTGCTGTCTACTTTGGAAATTCCCACCCGTCTCATTTAGAACCACACTCACAAGTTGCCTGGGAATTTCTCCCAGCCAGCGCCTGTGTACCCCCACCCCTTGGGGCTTGACTTCCCACAGACCCCCGGGTGGTTTAGATTGTTGTCTGTATCAACAACACGATAAACTTGTTGTGGCTGCCCGAGCTTCTCCGAAGAGTTGTGGGAATCATTTGTGAATGACTTCTTTGACTTTCCTTAAATGGAATTCTGTTTTGACTCATGTTAAACAACTGTTCCCAGAGTACAGTTTATTCAGTGGCACTTACGTTAAGGAGGAAAGACATGCTCCCCGGGTACTAACAGAAATTGACCCGAGGCATCAACCTGGAGTTGCAAGTAGGACAATGAAAGTTCAGCCAAAAAGCACCTCTACCAGCCTCTGATCCCTCATTACTAAAGAAAGTATATGGAATGATTGGCCAATGGGGATCTGCTGTATAGCAGAGAACTCTGCCCAGTATTCTTCGATAATCTATATGGGAAAAGAAACTGAGGGAAAATGGATATATGTGTATGTATGACCAATTCACTATGTTCTATAGCAGAAATGACTACATCCATGTAAATTAACTATACTTCAATGAAATGTTTTTTTTTTTTTTTTTTTTTTTTAAAAGCACGGCTGGGAATTCCCATTGTGGCGCAGCGGAAACAAATCCGACTAGGATCCATGAGGATGCGAGTTCGATCCCTGGCCTCATTCAGCTCAGTGGGTTCCAGCATTGCTGTGAGCTATGATGTAGGTTGCAGATGCATCTCAGATCCCCCAGTGCTGTGACATAGGCCACAGCTACAGCTTTGATTCAATCCCTAGGCTGGGAACTCCCATATGCCACGGGTGCGGCCCTAAAAAGACAAAAAAATAAAAAATAAAAAATAAATAAAAGCACAGCTTCTTAGTCATACAGTTAAAAATGAACAAACAGAAAAGCTAACTGAGTCTTCACCACCAAAAAGAATATTTAAGGACTAAGCTGTATGTTTCAGCACGTGCATACAGCCTCCATACACAGATTTTTGCAGGAAAACAGAATAGCATTTCTCTACTCTTGTTTTCTTTAAGCAAAGACAAACAGTAGACTATAGCATCTAGCCCCTCAAACTTTTCAATAGGTTAGGAGGAATGGAAAGAGAATCTTTGGATCTAGTCACTTTTCTCAAGCCACATGGCTGATGATGGCAGCAGCGGCAGCAGCAGCATGGGTGGTGGTGGTGGATGTATGTGTGTGTGTGTGTCCGTTTCTGAGGCTGGTGAAGGGTTATTCGACTGTGCTTATAGCTCCACCTTTGGGGATATCATTTCTGCTTCCATCTAAATGTCTTGACTCTCCTTTTACTGTAGCAAGGAGTCATGACAAATACCCACTCGGGGAAGCTTTCTCAAGTGGTGGTAAAGTAAACGAGGATGCACAGCAATGAGCACCACTTCTCAGCTGAATGAAGAGCGTCCCTGTGTATCATGTTAAAGCGAAACGTGTAAAGCTTAGAGGTGCGCCCAGCTTTGCCAGAAATTTAATAACAGAGATAGAATTAAGCTGTAATTCTTCAAGTTCCTAATCTAGTGTTTTGTTCTTAACTTCATTTACTATCATTCTTTGTCCAAAAATGTTTCAGGCAGCATCCTGGATGCTCAAGCTCTATATCATAATTCTTCTCAGAAGAATTCTATGTAATATTGCTCATGATATATTCATTATATTTACTAACTAGCAAGAGGGAATATATATACATACACACACACACACACACACACATATATATATACACACACACGTATATGTATATATACACATACACACACACACACACACACATATATATATATACACATGTATATGTATACACACACACACACACATATGTATACACACACACGTATGTGTATATATACACATACACACACACATATATATATACACACACACATGTATATGTATATATACACATACACACACACATATTTATATTTCCAAACCATCACCTCCCGAGCAGTCAATGTGTGTGGTATAGTAACTATTAACTATTTTACATGAGACAGGTAAGTGCACATGCACATATACACGCACACAAATACAAACTCACGGATCCAGGAATCCGTGTATACTCAAGGTCCGGTATCTAAAAGAGAACAGAGACCATTTGGTCAGTATCTACAAAGAACAGGCAGAGCAAAGGGAGACTCTTGTTAAAATTGACTTGAGAAGGTCATGCCCTTAATCTTTTTAAGTGAACTTTTTCATTTATTTATTTATTTATGGCTGCACCTATGGCATATGGAAGTTCTTGGGCCAGGGACTGAATCCAAGCCAGCACTGTGACCTACACCACAGCTGTGAAAATGCCCGGTCTTTAATCCACTGCACCAAGTCAGGGATTGAGCCCGCACCTTCTCGGTGATGTAAGCCACTGTAGTCGGATTCTTAACTCACTGCGCCCCAGTGGGAACTCCTGAACTTTTTATTGTAAAACAGGTCTGGATTTACGAAAATGTAGCAAAGATGGTACACAATTCCCATATACCCGGCATCCGGTGTGCCCTGTGGTTAAGGTCTTACGTTAATATGATAAACTTGTCACAGCAAATGAACCAATAGTGATACAATATTAACTAAGTTAATTTTAAAGTCCACACTTTATTCAGATTTCCTTTTTTTTTTTTTTCCTCTCCTATTGCTCTTTCTCTGTCTCAGATTCCCATTCAAAATGCCATATTGTACTTACTGGTCATATCTCCTTAGGGTCATCTCCACTGTGACATTCTAAGACTTTCCTTATTTTTTATGACCTGGAAAGTTTTGAAGTGGATTGGTCAGGTATCTGGTAGAATGTCTTTCCATTTGGGGTGTCTGATGTTTCCTCATGATTAGACCGGGGTTGCAGGTTTTTTTTAGAAGGATGACAGCTGAAACGCCATTAGCCCATCTGTTAATGGTCCATAATCCGATAAGGGTACCAACTATTGACATAACCTATCACTGCTGCTGTTGACCTTGATCACTTGGCTGAGGACATGTTTATATGATTTCTCCAAAAGTTACTCTTTTCACCCCTTTTTATGTGATAGCCCCTGGAAAGGTGTCCCTATGCATAGTTCACCCTTAAAAGATGGAGTGTGATGCCCTCCCTTCTTGAGGGGTCAGTATGTATTTAATTATTTGAAAGTAGCCTTTGCTTTTAAGATCACAAGATATATGTAAACACAAGAAACAGGAAAACCAATGTTAGAACATTAGAAAAAAAAAGATTGAGATGTGGAAATTTCTCAGAGAATGCCTAGTTCTGCTTTCCTGACTTCGTGAGGACCGTATTGAATAATTTGCATAGTGCACACGCAGATGTAGTCAGGTTAAATTGTCAACATTCATTATTGACTCAACAAATGCTTTTTAGGTCCTGCTCTCTGCTAAACTCTGGGCTCCATCATTTGAATGGAAAACCACACTGGGTGGCAGTAGGAAAAGCACCATCATTCTCAGTCAGTTTCAGAGGAGACAACCTTGGGAGACAGTCTTTCCTGGGTATCATTGATCCAGCTGTAAAGAATGCCCCAGGCCTCTGAACAACAAGCAAGATGCTTGACTATACTCAAGGCCGTAGACTTCCTAATACCACCAAGCAGTACAGAACAGGCTGTTTTTATTAAATATTTCCAAGCGTAATCCTTATTTGCTGAGCTGTACCTGCCACTGAGAAATCAAGAATTCAGCTTCAAGTTTTACTTGGCTCATCCTGGGATTCCATCTCCTGCAGCCACAGTCTCCTCCCCAGCCTTGGCCCCACCTCTGTAAACTATTACCCTGGCTACGTCTAGATTCCTGCTACTGAAAATAAGTAGTGTGTGGACTACTGGAGTCTTGAGTGCCTACTGTTTAAATATATTATCAATGTGTTTGCTCAGAATCTGTTGCTGTAGAACTTTGGTGTTCTCATAAGAGCTCAGTTTATCCGGGCGCTTTACACACTGTGGTCTTTTCTGAATTAATGAATATCTACTATTCACATAACATGGTGTTAGGTATTATGGAAAATGCCTTCAAAACAAAGGGAAATAATTACAACAGGGTGACTGATCCTGGGAGGTTTGCAATCTAAAATTTGCCAAAGAATGGGAAAATCCATGACTTGGAAATGTACTTCTCATAATAAAGAGAAAGATGGTACTGGTTGCAAGGGATGAGGAGTGAAGGAAACACTGAGGTGAACTAAAGAGATTGGACTGGAATGAGCTAAAGGACAGCTTCTAGTCCTTGAAGATTAGAGCTAACGTTTTACCTATATGCATGACGTCATCTCATGAGTTTTCCTTTTTCATAAACCACTATAAAGTATGTGACACCAGGAACAGTGGTGGTCCGACCCATGGTCTCTTGGGAGTGTTTCAAGGCAAACTCAAAAAAATCTGTCCAAATTCAGATTCATCATACAACTATTCCTAATACAACACACATTCAGATTTTATAAAGCAGGCTCACAGCGTCTTATTTTCTTGAGCTCTCCCAGTCTTTGCTTTTGCTTTTGGTCGGACAGGGTTCACCTGAGCCAGTTCCCTCAGCATGCAAATATCCACTGCGAAAAATATGTCCATTATCCTGTAATCATCCTTTCTCTCCCCTTGGGTAGTGCATTTTATTGACCTCAAAGGTGACTAATTTCAGAAGATTCAAGACAGAAAGAGAAATTTCTCTCCTGTCTTTGAGTCATCGTCCCAGAGGCTACAGAAGAGGAGAAGGGGAGCAAAATAACCTCAGAGTGGGGAACACTAGGCTAACCTGCCCCTCCCACAGAGTAGTATCTGAATGATGTGAACAGGATCATTTAAAGGATTGGCAGTCAAAACGGAAGTCTTAATGTCACTATGCTTCCGGTCTAGGGAGAGAGAAGAGAGGTTTGAGCAGAAGAAAAAGATAATGAAACATCTCTCCTTTTATCCACAAATCCACAGTTCCCTATGTAAAAAATAAACCATGTAGTTTATCTTCCAGTCAATGTATATTAATATCAGACTGATGTTTTTGCAAAGTAACTAAGCAGACTTTCTTCTCTTGTTTTCAGAGTAAGACCACATTAAAAATCAAGAAATTTCAAAAGAAATACCGTTCTCTTTCTTTATGACAATTGATAAAGAGAAAGTCACAGTTCAAGGCTTCATGATACACCTGCTGAATAATTTTAGACAAATGGAGTGTGATTATGAAGGAAGGTCAAACTTCAGTCTCTCTATAAATAGTATGATAAATTCTGTAAATTCAACTCTTTTTATCATCTGGACTCTATAATTATTTTAAGAAACTGCCTCTAATTTAAAGGAATTTTGCAAATTAAAAGGATGAAAATCTGTATTTTGAGCATAGAAAATATGCATATAATAAACTTGTAAATATGATTTGTCCCAGTGAGAAAGATCATTATTATATAAAGGTTTTGAAGTTACTAAATATTGCACTATTTTATCACAGCATGGATATATATAATTTCCTCCATCTTCCCTGCTCCTCTCTGCTTATAGAATATGAGGGAAAAAATCAGGACCAATAAACTCTAAATATATTGGGAGGAGGAATAAATTAGAAGATTGGAAATAACAGATACAGAATACTATATATATATATACACACACATATAATTGAATCACTGTGGTGTATACACTTTTGTTCATTCCATTTGGCAAAAACCTATCCACGCCCAGTAGGGTGGGGAAATATACCAGAGTTAGGTCATGGCAAAGAAAGGGAAGGGAGGAAAAATTATGCACAAATCAATCTGTCAAAACCATACTGGGTTAGTCTTGGGAAGGGGAGTAGGCCGGTGATGGAAAGCCATAAAATCAGCAAGGGCTTCACATGATTGAGGGAGCCTTGCATTCTCTTATGCTAGAAAATGGTAGAACGAAATCCTGTTTTGGAAAGCTCCAAATTACAGCAGACTGTAAGATGGAAGGGCAACGGGAAAGAATGACTTACTACAGAGACAAGTACCTGCTATGCTGACAGAAGCCCAAGGCCTGGTTAAAGATACAATTGGAATAAAGAGGAAAGAGAGGGAGTTCCCATCATGGCTCAGTGGTAATGAACCCAACCGGAATCCATAAGGATGCAGGTTCGATCCCTGGCCTCTGTCAGTGGATTAAGGATCTGGTGTTGCTGTGAGCTGCGGCATAGGTCGCAGACATGACTCAGATCCTGTGTTGCTGTGGCTGTGGCATAGGCCAGTAGCTGTAGCTCCAATTCCACCCCTAGCCTGGGAATTTCCATATGCCACACCTGTGGCTCTAAAAAGCAAAAAAATAAATAAAATAAAATAAAAATAAAAAAATAAATAAAAGGGGGGGAGAATATTAAGGGCACAGTTAAAAAGGAGCAATGACAGAAAAACATTAAAAAAAAATCCATCCTCATACTTTATTCTCCTGTCCTGGAAGAATCATATTACCAGTAAGAGGGGGGGAAAAAAAGGGAAATGGGATGGGACTAAGATGTTGAGTTTCTTTAGGAACTGCTGATTTGAAGTGACTATCTAAACGGATGCATGTTGCAAGCAATAATCACATAGAAAAAGAATCCAGATAATAAGCCAAACGTAAAAAACAGACATCGTCTGCATACAGATGATGGCTTTAGTCTTCAGAGTAAATTAAGTAACTTAAAAAGTTAAAGGAGTGAAGAGAGAGTTAATTATGATTTAACATTCACTTATGAATAAAAGACTTCAAACTAAGAGAATTATATGAGCAATACATCGTCTGTATTTCTAACCATCTTTGTGATCAAAAAAGCAGGGAGACCAGCTACTGCTTTCCAAGTTAGACTGCCATTTCTCTTTGGGCACTCCCACACATGTTAGGCAAAACGGGATATTTTTCTTGAGGTTTAAGAGGATTCCAGTGTGTAAATTCTGACATATGCTAAAACATGGATTAACCTTGGGGATATTATGCTAAGTGAAGTAAGCCAGTCACAAAAAGCTAAATACTGTATGATTCCACTTATATGAGGTGCTTAAAATAGGCAAAGTCATAGTGACAAGAAAGTTGAAAGGTGGCAGCTAGGGACGCAATGGCAGGTCATTGCTTAATGGGTGTAGAACTTCAGTTTTACAAGATGAAAGGAGTTAATGGAGATGGATGGCGGTGATGATTGCACAACATTAAAAAAAAGTTTAATATCACTGAACTGTACATTTAAATTGGTTAAGATGGTACATTTTATGTTATGTGTATTTTACCACACACACACACACACACACACACACACACACACACAGTTACAGCGTGATTGGTATCCACAGGGAACATGGTAATAAGGGCATTCACTGGGTCTCACCAGGCTGAAGAAAGACCTTCAAGAAAACTTGCTCAGAACACCAGACTCAGTGTCAAAAGTCCTGAGACCTGGTCCACAGCACAAAGTCCTGCTACCATGGGTTAAGAATCAATCCCCCAGGACTAGGATTCAAAGATCAGGAAGTTTTTCTAACTTCATTAGCCATAAAAGCTTGAGAAATTGTTCAGGACCTTACTTCAATAAGCAATGAGATATAAATTTCAAAGTATCAAGAGACCAGTCATGAGAATATAAAATAAAGCACAAGGGATATGGTCAATAATACTGTAATAAATTTGTATGAGGACAGATGGTTATGCCTATGGTCAGCATTCCATAATGTCTGCAAGTGTCAAGTAATGTAGTACACCTGAAACTAACATAATATTGTACGTCAACAATATTTCAATTACAAATTCAACATTTAAAAAAAAAAGACCAGTCAAAGGTCTTCCTTTGACTTTTTATTCTCCACTCAAATCATCATTAAACCCCATTCGGATATTATCTATACAGGTTTCATCCCTCTGCTGTCAAGAATTCTTTCATCTAATGTCCTTGCATTTCTGGGCTTTTCTTTTCACTACTTTTTTCCTGGTGGGTGAAGGACAGAGGTGGCCAGAGGACCTCTTCAACGTGGTGGTAGGAGTTCGAGCATATTCTGAGCTTTTTGATTATAACTCTTTTGAAATAATGGAGGTCCATGGTAACATCCACCTATGATTCTGTTACTCATGTGAGGCAAGTTCCATGAGACAGTTACTCTTTCTTCTTGAACAGCAACATTAAGAGACTAGAAGAAATTTTATAGCCTTTATTTATTACAACGACTGGAATTTTCTTTCTGGAAAATACCACACAGATACTACGGTATTTTGTTTGCAAGGTGATGATTGGATGGGTTGGTTTCAGACATAGACAAGAGAATTTGTTCAAAATTCTTCTAGAACAGTATGCCAAATCCATAGTTCCAACGTGTTCCATGGGCTAGTGCTACTCACTGACAAGTTTTGGTTGTTACATAATAAAAATGTTAGAAGCACAGTATAGTGCATATAAACGTATATAATTATATGTATCCACATATTAAGTAAATACAAAAAGAGTATTTATCTTTCTTTTTGACTTACTTCACTTACACACTGGCCTCCGCACTCCATTCCCTGTTGCTGCAAATGGCATTATTTCGTTCTTTTAACGGCTGGTTAATATTCCATTATGTACACGTACCATATCTTCTTAATCCATTCATTTGACAATGGACATTTAGGTTGTTTCCCTGTCTTGGCTATTGTGAAGAGTGCTGCTGTGAACATATGGGTCCATGCATGTTTTTGAATTTTAGTTTTGTCTGAACATATGCTAAAATGGATAAACAGTGAGGTCCTGCTGTATAGCACGGGGAACTATATCCAATCACTTGTGGTAGAACATGATGGAAGGTAACATGAGAAAGAGCATGTATATATGTCTGACTGGGCCATTTTGCTATTTAGCAGAAGTTGACAGGACATTGTAAATCAAATACACCTTAATTTTAAAAAATAAAAAAATTAAAATTAAGTATGCAGCTATGACATCGTATAATTTCTGTTTCCTTAAGAATGTTCTTTACTCTAACATTAAGTTCCACTTAACTTTGAGAGTTAAAATATCCCCTTGTAAAAATAAAATCTAATGACTAATGCTCCGTATTGCATGGCTTTTCAATGTGTGGCCTCACTACCCACTTTTTCTAGGTGAGACTCTTACCTTTACCATCTGTTAGCTGTGGGGCCTTTGGAAACTTGGTCAACTTTGCTACACATGTCTTGAGCTATTATAGGGATTAAATGAGATTATTTGCTTACTTAACAAGTAGCTATCTTACTCCGGGCCAGATATTACTCTGAGTACTTGACCAATATTAACTTACATAATGCTTACAGAAAACTTAGGAGATAAGTGCTCTTGTTTTGTCTTATAGGTGAGGAAAGTGATGCACCAAAAGGCAAATTAATGTGCCCAGCTTGCCTGGCCACTAGGTGGTAGAACTGGTATTCTCCCAGGGAAGTCAGATTTCATAGCCCGCAGTGTGTGGTGCTGATCATCATCATAATTACTTATGAATGCCAATTATTTTCACATTTTTAATGAAAATATAGTTAATTTACAATGTTGTGTCAATTTTTTGTTTTTACTTTTGCCAAAGTACTGATTTTGCTACCTTATTAAATGTCTTCTTTAACTAGTTAAATTTTTTTAATAGGCCTGGAAATTGGAAATTCAAAACTTATTCAGTTTTATACCTTTTCTGACTCTAAGTTTCCTCATCTCTAAGGTGAAAATCATACTCTCTGTCTTCTATACCACACTGTATTTTTGTGAAGATTAAATGAGATAGTTAAATGGAAATATTTTGAGAAACCATGATTTTTTTTATCAACACTGAGAAAGCCTTTTCATTTTTGTGGCAAATGAGAGGAAAGTTCCCCAGGCCGCCTCCACCCAGGCGCACACATGCACACTCTCAGAGGCATGAAAACTCCTTCAGTGTGTTGGTTTAATGACATAGCCAGGTTTCATGCTGTTTTACAAAATACAGCACAGGCTTGAAAATCTTGGGACATCAGAGGGTACATAGCTGCCACTTTTCTAATTGGGGGTTAAAAAGTGGGCATGAGAACCAAGGAACCTCTAGTCACTGTGTGCAGGACAGTCGGGCTGTGGCAAACAGAGCATCTAGGCTGCAGATATTTGCACAATTTTTACTCGTACAAACACCCAAGGAACCAATGCTTTCATGGAAATGCTGGCTGTGTAACTGTATTAACATTGGCTGAGACTGGAAGCTATTTTCAGAATCCTTCATGAACTTACAGGAAGTGCCTTCCCTTTTTATTTACATTTGGTATTGTTATTTTTAAGTATTGCACATGCAAGAAGGCTTTTCCCCTTTGCCTCAGCAACAGCGCATTTTTCAAATTGCGTGTATCTGAACAATCATGGAAACACAACATTTTAGTTGAGCTAATCTTAAAAAAAAGAAAACCGTCTCACCTGATGGAGATACTAGCCCTGATGATTCTTTCTAGAAAGCTCGAGGGCTCGCAGACTTGATGTAGTAGACTGACCCTCCTCGGGCTCCAGTGCTAGCTGTGGCAAAATCAATAAACAAATAAATAAAGACCAGAGGCTCCGTGGAGAGTTGGGGCTCCCTGTCTCTTTTATGAGCAATGAATGTGGCAACCACAGAGACTTGGAAAGGATTGGGATTCTCAAATCTGCAAGCTGACTTTCAAGTAGGCCAGTGCACTTTTACAGGAATGTGCTGGGGGTAGGGGGAATCAAGGAACAAATAAGAAGAGGGGATTAAGGCAGGACAGCAGGGGGCTTAGAAAAGAAGATACTGCTTGGGATGGCTGTCAACCCACCCTCCCTCCCCAAGTTTGTGTGTATTAAAGTTTGAATCCCCAGGATCTGATTGGTAATGCAGCTGAATTGCCCAGACAGTCTCTTGAGAAGAAAACTTGTGCCCGAAAAGGCCCACCTGATGAGACCATCGGTCTCAAGACTATTCACTGTCCTGGGTGGTCCCAGGTCCTTGAAAGGGAACACCTTTCTCTTGAGAAATACACTTGAAGTAAATAGCACAGAAGCTGGCTCTTACACACTGGCCTCCCCACTCCATTCCAAATTCATGTTTTCTTAAACATGGGGTGTATGTGTGGGGGCTTACATGTGTCTGTCCCTTGCGTGGCTTTTCTTGAATGCCAGCGAAGAGAGATGGCAAGAGGGGAGAGAGAGAAACCGGAGGGCCCCGAAGAGTCCAGACATTGTAAAACAGCTATAATTATCTTAGCGGCAGTGACTTCTCCCCTCACAGCCCAGAAGTCCATCTTCAAGGTCATGGAAGGTCACAAAGATAGAAACAGGGCACTATGTCCCATGCAGAGTAGTGGCTGTCCTACAATACCAATTCTTGTCTGTGTCTACAGTGAAAAATACCTTTGGAACGCTAATATGGACCTCCACATATTTAGGAATTGCTTTTTCACTAATGCATCCACAGAGATCAAAAGAACAAAGAAGAGGATTTATTTGCATCACATTTGTTAAAAGAGGCCCCTGCTCACTTCTAAGCAGAATGCCTGCTGAATAGCCACTCAACCCCACTCTGTGAATTTAAAGCATTTTTATGACTCAAAGAAGCTGTCAGTAATTCTTCAGATGAGAGCAAGTCCTAAGGGACTGCTTTTTTGGAGAAAGTCAGAGACAGGAAATTGGTATAAGAGGGAGGTGAGTTCCCTTTACTGCTTCTGGAAGAGCCAAAACTGGCTGACCAGACCTTTGCTCTTGCTTGGGAAGCCTGAATAAGAATCTGGGGAAAGAAATAATCTCTGTTAACTGCTAGTCATGAGAGGGTCCATCACTTACTCATCCAACAGGAGGAGTCCCTGGGAGCTTAATGTATAAAGAAACAAAACGGAAAAGGAAAATTTTCAGAAGTACGAAGTTGTGATATTAGAGAAAATAGATGAATATTGGAAATGAAGAGGAAGAAAGGAGATGAAAATCAAGCATGATACAGGAACTCGTCTGGCTTTGAGTTTTTCTCTTCTCGTTTAAAAATATCAGGATACACATGAATTTCTACCCTTGCACCATTTTTTATTTTTATTTTTTTTATTTGCTTATTTTCTCTTTAGTGGCATACGGATGTTCCAGACTGGGGGTTGAGTAGGAGCTACAGCTGCTGGCTTACATCACAACCACAGCAATGCTGGATCCAAGCTGCATATGCAACCTACACCATAGCTTACGGCAACACGGGATACTTAACAGAGCGAGCAAGGCCAGGGATTGGACCCACATACTCACAGACACTATGTCAGGTTCTTAACCCTCTGAGTCATAATGGGAACTCCCTTGCCCCATTTTTTTTTTTTTTTTTTTGTAAATGGCTCTTTGTTTTGGCAACTAGCTCTATTTCCTAAAGCAGTGATTTTCTCAATTTATAAAAAGTGAAATCCACTTTAAAAAAATGAAGATATTTTCATGGCAATGTTCTCCTCCCTTCTTCAAATAAGGCTGAAAAGGGAGGCCATACTTGCTTGTAAAAAAGCAACCTAGAGATCATATCCTCCACCGATGGGCCTCCCAAATTCAAGACTCACAGTGAAGTAAGATGTTTTACAGAGGAGAAGAGTAGGTGTCTGTCCCACTTATGAAGAAATGCTCTTAGAGGAATCCCAGGGTGCAGTGTTGGGAAGGGTGGTGAGACTTTATTCTGTAAAAGATGAATAATGACTGCTGTAGGGGAAGAGGTAACACAAATGCCATCTATTTGCTGTCTCTAGACTAACTAGTACAGTTCCAGAGGCATCTGCAAAAGATCTTACTCATAAATATTTCATCCACTGGTTGCTGAGAATAAAAAATCATTTGAGGAAGTGGGAAGGGATTGGCTGGATCTCTTTAACTGACAAACAGAAGAGGTTGCAACAAAAATATCTTGGAATGAGGAAAAATGCATGACTGTGTTCTAGATATGGAGGAGATGATGGATATCAGATCCTTTTTCTTTGATGGTGGAATTGTGCATGTGGAGGAGATAAAGGGGTGAAGAGGGGTCATGATGCTAGATGCCCCATTACAGGGGGAAAAAGTGCAGACACAGTGCTCTTAGATGCACTTCTTTATCAGCCATGATCTCTCAGATCTGAAATGATCCAGAAACCTGGCTTCAAGGAATCCTGCAGCAGCAAAAGAAGTTACTTTCTGGAGTTCCCGTCGTGGCACAGTGTTTAACGAATCCGACTAGGAACCATGAGGTTGTGGGTTTGATCCTTGGCCTTGCTCAGTGGGTTAAGGATCCGACTTTGCAGTGAGCTGTAGTGTAGGTTGCAGACGTGCCTCGGATCCCACGTTGCTGTGGCTGTGGTGTAAGCTGGCGGCTACAGCTCCGATTAGACCCCTAGCCTGGGAACCTCCACTTGCCACGGGTGCGGCCCTAAAAAAAAAAATGGCAAAAAAAGAAAAAAAGTTACTTTCTTTCTGATGAATTAGTTTATTAAGAAATCCATTGGAGGTGCAGAAAATTAAAATATTGGGACATGTTTTGATTTTCAAGCTCTGCTTTCCATAAGGAGCAATGACAGATTTAAATGGCCACGCATGACTTTTGTTTAGCTCAGATCAAGTTTAGGAAACAGGTAGGATAAAGGAAAATGTTCTGAATATTAATTAATGAGAAGAAGTATATCAGAGTGATTAAGATTCCAGGTTTTACTTGCTTAACATGATAACGTATATCTACAAAAATCCTCAGAGTTCCCTGGTGGCTCAGTGGTTAAGGATCTGGTGTTGTCGCTGCTGTGATTCAGGTCATTGCTGTGGCTTAGGTTAGATTGCTCACCCTGGAATTCTGTATGCTGTGGATGTGGCCAAAAAAAAAAAAAAATCCTATACTACACATCTTACTATATACACTATGTATCTTACTATGTAATAACTTTATATTAAAAGGTTATTCACAATATGGAAAAAGATAAAGTACTGTTTCTTTTCAACATTGTACTAGAAGTCTTTCCCACTACAAGACAATTAAACATGTATAATGGGAGATAATAGGAAAATTCCCATGTTTTTGGAAATAGAGAAACATATGGTTATAAATAATCCACAGGTCAAAGAGCTCCCAATGGAAATTAGGAAATATTTTTGTGGAATAATAATAAAAACGTAATGTATCAAATCTTGTGGAATAAGGAGTGATTACAAAGAAATTTACAGCCCTGAGGGTATTTAAAAAGTGTAATAATATATTAAGTATACTAGAAAAGAAGAAAGATTAAAAATCAATGTATTCACTTCAAGAAGAAAGAATTAAATAAAATGATGTAGAAGGAATAAAACAACAAAGACAGCAACAAAAATTGATTAAGAAATAAATAAAATGATAAAAATAAAGTTTAAAAATGTAAATGTAAACAATGTAAAAAACCACAGTTATGTTCTTTAAAAAGACCAATAAAATTGAAAAAGGGTAATTTTGCAAAGGGTAACATTGACAGTGGTGGTAGTGGAAATTATTAATATTAACAATAAGGAAACAGGAGTTACCACTGTGACTCAGCTGAAATGAATCTAATAACCATGAGGATGTGGGTTCGATCTCTGGCCTCGCTCAGTGGGTTAAGGATCCTGCATTTGCTGTGAGCTGTGGTGTAGGTCACAGGTGCAGCTCAGATTTTGTGTTGCTGTGACTGTGGTGTTGGGCCGCAGTTGTAGCTCCAATTCAATTCAACCCCTAGCCTTGGAGCTTCCATATGCCATGCGTACGGCCCTAAAAAAGCAAAAAAAAAAAAAAAAAAGAGAGAATAAAGAAGTAGTCGTTAAAGTAAATCCCAGACACGTTACAAAGACCTTAATAAGATATTACTAAAAACTTTATGCCAAAGAACTTGAAAAGGTAGAGGAAATGAACAAATTCTTAGCAAAACTCAACTTAAAAAAATTAAAGGGAGAAACAGAAAATCTGAATAGCTACATAACTTTTTTAAAAATAAATTTTACTGGGGTATAGATGATTTACAATGTTGTATTCCAGTCAGATTTACATCAAAGTGAATCAGATATACAGATACATATGTCCATTATTTTATCCCATAGAGGTTATTACAGAATATTGAGCAGACCTCCTTGTGCTATAAGGTAGGTCCTTGTTAATTAACTATTTTATATGTAATAGTGTGAATATGTTAATCCCATCCTCCCAATTTATCTCTCCCCCCACAATTTTCCCTTTGGGAACCCTAAGTTTGATTTCTAAATCTGTGAATGGAACAGCTATATAACTATTAATGTAAGTTAATATAATTAATAGACATATAATAATAAATTAATATAGTTGACATAATTAATGTAAGTTAGTGTGTAATTAAAAACCCATCCAAAATGTAATTTCAGGATCACTCAGATGGCCTCACTAGTGAATTCTACCAAATGTTCAGGAAAGAACAAATACCAGTCTTGCACAAACGCTTACAGAGAATTAAAAAAGTGAATCCACTTCCTGTTTCATTTTCTGAGCCCAACATAAACTTGATCCCTAAATATGACAAAAACAATACAAGGAAAAAAAATTACAGCTCAATCGTTCAAGAACACAAGGTAAAAATTCTAAACATACTGTGAACAGTGAAATAGAGAAAAGATAATGCATTATAACCTGGTAATGTCTATTCCAGGAATGCAAAGTTGCTTAACACAGATAATCAGCTGATATATCTCAATGCATTAAGAGAACAAAAGAGAAACTATGTAATCGCCTCATAAATGCAGACAACAGGTCAAAGTTTGCTCCGGAAACTAGAAATAGATGGGAACTTTCTACTCTAATAACAGGAAGCTGTAAGATCAAATAGCAAACACATATTTAATGGTGAAAGTGTGAAAGTTGGCAATGAGATTGAGAAGGAAACATGGATGCCCATTTGCATCTCTTCTATTCAGCATTGCTCTTAATATGAGTCCTAGACAGTTCAGTAAGCAAAGGCAAAATATTAAAATGTATAAGAACATAAGGAAAAACTAGAGTTATTTGAAGATGACATAATTGTGTATATAGGAAATCCAAAAACATCCATAGAGAAACTACATAAGAGTTAATTTGGCAAAATTACTGGATTTGTATCAATTTGCAAAAAAATCAGTTCTACTCAGCCATAAAAAAAACCAAAACAATGTCATTTGCAGCAACATGGATGCAACTAGACTCATACAAAGTGAAGTAAGTCAGAAAGAGAAAGACAAATACCATACGATATCACTTATATGTGGAAGATAGTATATGGCACAAATGAACCTATCTACAGAAAAAAAATAAACTCATGGATGTGGAGAACAGACTAGTGGTTGCCAGGGGGGAGGGGGAGGGAGCTGGATGGACTGGGAGTTCTGGGTTAGTAGATGCAAACTGTTGCATTTGAAGTGGATAAGCAATGAGGTCCTATATCCAATCACTTGGATAACTATATCCAGAGGAACTATATCCAGTCACTTGTGATGGAACATGATAGAAGATAATAGGAGAAAAAGAATGTGTGTGTGTGTGCGCGCGCGCGTGTGTGTGTGTGTGTGTGTGTGTGTATACATATATATATGTAGAACTGTACCATACAGCAGAAATTGGCAGAACATTATAAATCAACTATAATAAATTTTTTTTAAAATTACAAAAAAACATGGTATCTGTTTCTTATGAGATAAATTCCCAATTTACGTGTAAGCACCAAAGATTACACACAAAGCTTCTCTGCAGTTAGGGGTTCAAAGGCCTCCTGATTAGCACTGGAGACTAAAACTAGCTCCCTCATGCTCTTACTGCTTCCACCTGAAAGCAAGGCTACCAACGGAGAACTCAGGCAGACTCTCTCAAGGCCGCTGGGTTCACATACAGCCTCCCCACTGGGAGGCCAGTGCTGAGCAGAGAACACTGGCTCTCAGATCCCCTTACTCTGTGTACTCCTCCATGCTAACACAGAGATAAGATGGCAAGGCCACACAAGAAATAGAGATGTTTTTTCAGCGCCACATATTACTTGTTTAAAAATCAGTGACTGTGCCTAACAAAGCCACGGGTCCCCAAATGATCACCACTGGGTGCTAATATCACAGACGTTATATGCCTCCTGATGGAAGTGCATACCAGCTCCCACAAATACATTCATCCTCCAAAACATCAAATCTACATTTTATCAAGCCTTCAGCTCCAATTATCTTTTTCCAGTAAATAAAGGACGGAGGAACACGTTACACAACTAGACAGGAATGTAATCAGCAAAAGCTGGTGTGGAAAACCCTTGAAAAACCTGTTTATTCAACAAATCCATTACCAAGTTAAAAGGAAGTGGAGAGGAAACTCACAGGTTAAAAGAGGATTAAGATACAGAGAAGGCAATTGGTAGACCTTAATTGGATCGTGATCTGAGAGCTAATTAGGAAGATTCGAATGTTGATTGAGTTCTATTACATTAGGGATTATTATATTCTTTGGTTGTGACAGCAGTGTGGGCAGGTGCTTGTTAATGAGTCTTTGTCTTTTAGGGATATATATGAAAATATTTATAGATAATAAGATATAATGTCTGAACTTGCTTCAAACTAATCTGAACAAAGGACTGGAGGGATGGTTAGAAGAATTAGGATTGGCCGGGAGCTGTTCATTGTTGGAGCTGAGCAAGGGTTCCAGGGAATTCATTATACTGGCCTCTGTTTTTTTGTGTGTCTGTTTGGAAGTTTTCATAATAGGGTTTTGGGGTTTTTTGGTCTCTTTTTTTTCAGGGCTGCACCTGCGGCATATGGAAGATCCCAGGGAAAGGGTCAAATTGGAGCTGTAGCTGCCGGCCTACACCACAGCCACAGCCATAGCAACGCCAGATCCTTAACCCACTGAGCGAGGCCAGGGATTGCATCCGTGTCCTTATGGGTACTAGCTGGGTTCGTTATTACTGAGCCACAGCAGGAATTTCCATAAAAAGGTTTTTAATGAATGGAAAGGAACCAAAGATGAAGGAGAGTCTACGCTCTTTGCCAAAGTCCAAGTGTCATTTCCGGGAAAGCCTACTTACTCAAAGTAACACTTTTTATATAAATCTCTCTTTGATGGAATACTTCTAGTTGACGTCTCTCTCCAAATGTTATTGGGAACTCCAGAAACAGGACAAGCACCCCTTCCCCAGGGTTACAGTAAGAAGTTTAGTTCACACTGCATAGCACAGGGCACTCTATCCAATATTCTTTGATAATGTATGTGGGAAAAGAATCTGAAAGAGAATGGATATGAGCATATGTATGGCTGAATCACTTTGTTGTACAGTAGAAATTTTCACAACCTTGTAAATCAACTATACTTCCATAAAATTTGTTGTTGTTGTTGTTGTTGATTTAGGGCTGCCCCCGTGGCATGTGGATGTTCAGAGCTGTAGCTGCTGGCCTACACCACAGCCACAGCAAGGTCAGATCCGAGCCGCATCTGTGATCTACACAACGCCAGATCCTTAACCCGCTTGAGCAAGACCAGGGATCAAAACTGCATCCTCACGGATGCTAGTCAGACTCACATCTGCTGAGCCATGATGGGAGTTTCCCTACACATCACTAAAACTTTGAAAAATGAAAAAAAAATCAGTTGAACTTCAACACAGACCAGTAACAGACACGCAGAAAACAAATGTGAGATCTTTACACTGAAAATTAGAAACATTACTGAGAAAAATTAGAGAAGACCAAGATAAACGGAAGGCTATATAGAGTTAAGGAACTGTAAGATTCAATGTTTCGAGATATATTAAAACAGGTTTCCCTTGCTATTGGAAAGTAGAGCTTTCTATGAAATCTCCAGTAAAAGGAAATGGACTAAAGTGAAGGTATCCCCCACTTTCTGAAAGTTCACTTTACACAGCTTCATTTTTAGGAAAGACCTATATTAGCATTTGTTTTCACTAACTGAAAGAAGATTTTCACTTTTACAAAAGACAAAAAATACCTGTTAACCATAATAATGTAGGTCGTGGGGAAGAATTAAATAAGTAGCTAACTAGACCTATTATAGGGCTATAGTAAGTAAGACAGCATAGGATTAACATAAGGATAAATATATGACCAATAGAATAGAATTGACAGTCCAGAAAGAGACCCTTACATTAAATTAATAGCAAAGATGACAAGGCAGTGTGGTGGGAAAGGAAGGTTTTTATCAATAAATGATACATGCATACATACATATATAACTTAACCTGTAGCATAAAAACATAAATCAATCCCAGATGGAATCCAGGTCTAAATATAAGAGGTAAAGCACAAAAGCTTTAAGAGAAATACAAAAAGGACTCCAAACGTGCTAACCATAAGGAAAACCAAATTATCAAGTATATTATTGATTAAAATTAAAAACTTTAATTCACCAAAATACATCAAGAGAGTAAAAAGGAAACCTATAGAGTGGGTGAAAGTAATTACAATATCTCTATTTGACAAAGGACTCTTACACACATACATATCTTATGAGTGTATTATATATATATATATGAACATGTAAAGACTGTTACAGATCAGAAAGACAGACAATCAAATTAAAAAATGGGCCAAAGACTTGAAAGGACTCTTCACGAAAGAGAATATCTATCTGGCCAAATTTATTAGTCATGAGAAAGATGCAAATTGGCACCCGTATGGCAGAAATGAAAAAAGACAGAAAATACCAAGTGTTGACAAGGATATGGAGTAGTTCAAATTTTGATACACTGCAAAAAGAAATTTGGATGGACACAACCATTTGAAAAACTTTTTGTAGTTCTGCTAAAGCTGAATCCTTGCATAATCTCCAACAAGTCTACTCTTATGCATGTATCCAACAGAAATGTATATACACCAAAACCTAAAATATACTAGAATTCTTATAGCTTCTCTATCTTAGTAACAGCTCAAAACTGAAAACTCCCCTAATGTCTAGCAATAAAAGAGTGAATAATGAAACTGTGGCATATTTACACAATGGAACAATGTATACAGCAATGGGAAAGAAAAATTTTAAACTTCACAAAATATGGACTTAACTCATAAAAATAACGGTGAGCAAAAGGAGCCAGACACACAAAACTACTGTTTTATTCTGTCTGTATTAATTCCATTCATGTGAAGTTCATAAACAGGCAAAATTCATCAATGTGGTTAGAAGTCAGAAAATGGTATCATCTGGGGATAGGGCATTCAGTAATGAGGAGAGAGCAAGACAGGGCTTTCTGGAGTGCTAATAATGCTGACTTTCTCCATTTGGACAGCATTTACATGGGCGTGTTCATCTGTGAATATTCACTGAGCTGTATACTTAGAATTTCTTCACTTTTCTGTATGTGTATTATACATCACTAAATTAGTGAGTGATTTATGGTTCATTCTAAACTCCAACAAAAATTTTTTTCTCCTAGTGTTTTTGGCTAAGTTAATTAAAATAAAAGTTGACTGATTTATGCATTAATTTACAAAACCTTTTCGCCACACCTTTAACCATGAAACCTATTTCTTTTTTTTCCGCCAAAGCAAGATTTTCCATTACTGCCTGCTGCTGTTGCATGAGAGAGTTGCCATTTCAAACACTACTGGGAGGTTCCATTTCTTCTTGGAGCCTATTTAAATTACACATTTAGAACTTTTAATTACCCCAAAGTCCCCCGTGCCCTTTATAGGCATTTGTCAGTTCTCACTTACCATCTTTAAATGGAGGAAAAGTTGTGTCTTAAAGTTTATTTTACTGGCAAGTGAGCATAGGATGTTGGGGTGAGATTTTGCACTCATTCCTGTGCCTGCTATTCCCTAGAAGAATTGGTTCACAGAATCATGCATTTTACGTGAAATCAGGAGAGCTGAGGGGATGGGCAGGGGAAAAATGGAGATCAGTACTCTGAGCGATCTCTTCATGTGTAGCCAGAGTTGCTTAATGAAAGACTGATGCTCTCTCGAGGTTAAATTTTATGAGACAAGCAAAGATGACGGAGCACACACCCTGGGAAGCTTCTCTTTCTGACCTTCTAAAAGCCACTATGTGAACCTTTTCCCATTCAAGGGTAGTCTTTGCAGAGAAAAGTCAAGTGAGGCTAAAAGCCACCATCTTGATGAAGCATTGCCTGATGTCTCTACTCATAACTTTTATCTTCTACTTTAATTCAAGATACTTTGTTATATTTATTTTTATCTTTGTAGTCAACCAAATGATATTATCTCCCCTTAAACCAAGTGGCCTCATTTGCCTTTTTGCTTAAAACTAAAGTGTCTCAAGGACTGTGAGAGCCACAGGCATGTGGAATGATTGGCCGGTGAGGACCTGCTGTATAGCACAGAGAATGCTATCCAATATTCTGTGATAATCTATGTGGAAAAAGAATCTGGGAGAGAATGGATGTGTGCATATGTCTAGTTAGATCACTTTTGCTGTAAAGCAGAAATTATCACAATCTTGTAAACCAACTACACTTCAATAAAACTTTAAAAACTGGAAAAAAAAGATTGTGAAGACATCTTCCTATTACATTTTGTCTAATGTTTCCCAAATTTTCCTTAACTAGCGTGTTATTTCAACTTCCTCCTTACTGTGTGAATAAAGATTTTCAAGGCTTGAACAGACAGATATCTTTACACACATATTCACAGCAGCATAATTCACAATTTCTGAAAGATGGAAGCAACACAAATATCCACTGAAAGATGAATAGATAAAAGAAATGTGATATATACAAATAATGGAATATCATCCAACCTTAGAAGGAAATTCTGACACAGGCTACAAGGTAGATGAACCTCAAAGACATAATGCTAAGTGAAATAAAATCCAGGCATAAAAGAACAAATACGGTATGATTCCATTTATCTGAGCTTCCTAGAATAATCTAATTCATAGTCGCAGAAGCAGAATGCTAGCTTGGAGGGACTGAGGGGAGAAAGAAATGGTGAGTTATTGTTTTATGGGCACAGAGTTTCAGCTGGAGAGGATGAGAAAGTTCTGAAGACAGATGATGGTGTTGTCACACACTGATGTGAATATACTTAATGCTATGGAATTATACACTTAAAATAGTTAAAATGATAAATTTTATATTGTGTCTATTTTACCAGAGTAAAATTTTTGTTTGAGAAATTAAAAAAGAGGGAGTTTCCATTGTGGCTCAGCAGTAAAGAACTCAAATAGTATCCATAAGGATGTGGGTTTGATACCTGGCCTCACTCAGTGGGTTAAGGATCTTGCATTGCTGTGTGAGCCATGGTGTACACAGCAGACACGGCTTGGATCTGGCGTTGCTTGGCTGTGGCGTAGGCTGGCAGCTACAGCTCCAATTTGACCCCTAGCCTGGGAACTTCCACATGCCGCACCTGCAACCTTAAAAAGCCAAAAAAAAAAAAAAATTTAGAAGGAAACTTCTGTTTGGGGTGTCATTTTTATTTCTGGTTTTCCATTTTGCTTGTCCCTAATTCTTCTGTCTCTTGCACTGACACATCCCCATATTTGACTTTGGACAACATTTTAGTATACTCCCAAACACAAATGCCAAACACATTGCCTAAGGAATCTAGAAAGGCACTTTCTCTCATTTAGTAGCAATGCCTCAGAAGAGAGAGGTTTAGTTATATTTTAGCCCCATATGGATGTTGTTTTGCCCTTGTGAGGGTTTTTTTTTTTTTTTGACAATGGGACAAAATATACTGCAACAAAGAAATAGTGACATAAATATTAGTTAGTGTCAGCGGAGGCCACCCAGCTCTCTGCTTCAGAGTCCAGAGCAAATATGTCTTTAGAAATGAAAGGGTTCCTCATTTCCTGAATACACTCAAACATGCAAAAATAATGTTGTCTCACAGGAAAGCTCCTTAGTTTAAAAAAATTAAATTCGGGTGGAAAGGAAAAAATAATAATAATTTCTACTGTACTTTCAAATTTGTCTCCTATTTGCTATTAAAAAGTCGGCACCATCCAAGTTATCATGGAGTCCTTGCTTTCTCTTGCCTTCTCACTCTCCTCTGCACATACATAAGCTTCTTAGAACTCACAGAATAAAATCCAAACTCTTTGCCACAGATGCTAAGATTCATCACAATCCAGCCTCAGACTCGTTTTTTCTGATCTTTTCATGCTGGCCCAACACACCCTAGAGTCACACGAGCCAACTTTCAGAACAGGCCATGGTACCTACATCATTTGGCAGTGTTTTTACACAGGCTCCATGCCCTGACCAGGATAACTTCCCATCTTTCTCCGTATGACAGCTTTGTATTCCTCTCTGAAACAGTTCAGTTATCACCTTCTCTCCCAAGAGTTCTGTGCTTTTCCCCTCCTCTGCCCAACCGGCCACCTCTCTCCCTTCAAGAATCCTCAGGGAAGTGGGGGTGTCCCCGCGGTGCTCACACAACACGGTAGCCACTGGCTGCAGGTCCGTTTCGGCTTTTCGACTAGAAGATGCTCCAAGTCGTGTCCTAATTGTATCAGAGCACCTGACAACTGGCGCCTTTATGGGGACTCCCAGATGCTGAATTCAGGAATGGATAATGAATGGAGGATAAGTGAGACTCGGACATACACCTTCATTATCACAGATCTCACAGAAACAACACAGAAGCTTGTGTGTCCAGAGGCAGGAATGAAAATGCCACTTCATTTCTAACAGAGGGGGCAGAGTTTGCAGTGACGGATTGAATGTCCACCCGACCAACAACTCAAAATCACTTACTTTGCTAGGTATCTGCAGAGCTGCGCGCACTAACATTACACATGGCGGTGCTGGGAAAATCAGTTCCCGTCAGTTAACTGCTTGCAAGTTGAAAGGTAATAAATTGTCTTCAACACACAACATAAAAGCAATGTTGTCCTCCAGCAAAAAAAAAAAAAAAAAAAAAAAAATTTAAATAGAAAAGGATCCTTTTCTACCTAGAAAATGTGGGATAGGAAAGTCAATAGAATTGTTTCCACTTACAATGCTTTCAAGTTATATCCCTGGAGCCATTTGGCCTGAGATATAAAGGTGGAAAGAAACTTGGTTTTATGCACATGCATGCTCCTACACAGTACACCCTCTCATGTAAACCAGGCAGTGACAAGTTACTTGGATGCTAAATCGAAACTCGTCCACCAAACAAAATTGGGCAGTGTTGGAGAGCATTAGGGCTGCTGGGTTTGAAGGTTTGCCTTGGCTGGAATTCACTGTAACACCACCCACCTCTCTCCCGTTGCAATATTCTAAACCAGGTCACCTGGATGCCGGGAAACAGATGTTCATTGAAGGGAAAAGGAAATAGGTGGTGTCCATTGAAAAGTGATAGCCATGGCAGAGGGGAAAGTATATTTTTACCTACAACGCAAGCTGAATATTATGGAAAAGTATTGGTAGGGCAGAAATTCCTAGCTCTCCAGGAATCTGCAGCACTTAGTAAGCACTTCAGCATACCGAGAGGCAGGAGAGCAGGGGTGGTGAATTGTTCAGACTCTGGGGTAGCTTGGCATTGACTCCCAGCTCTGCACTTCCTAGCCACGTGCCCTCGGCAAAATGACTTAATCTTTAAGTTTCTTATCTAAGAACCTACTTCATAAGGTTCTTGTGATGATTACATGTGTTGATACACACAAAGGATCTTAGCACATAGCGCAGTCAACTATTATCAGGATGATCATCTCCACGCTGAGACAGCGTTAACCGTCTGGGTTGGCAACAAACTTAACCTACATTTTTTTTCTGTTTTTTTTTTTTTGCTTTTTAGGGCAGTACCCATGGCATTAACCTACATTTCTAACAAGGAGGTGATAGTGCTCAGGGCTTCTCCAATGGACTAGAAAACCCAGTCCATTCTCAGTGCTAGGAAGACCGGCACTTACAAAAGCCAGGAAGGGAGATGGCAAAACAACCCAATACAGACCCTGAAACCATCCTTGGCTATTCCAGAAGCCACACTTTACAAAAGTGCACCGCAGGCTGTGGACAGATTGTAACCCTCTGCCTGGGAATCTTCTTCGCAATTTGAAAGAGATAATACCCGGAAGTGCTTGGCCTCGGCTTTGGGGCTTCAGATCCGTCCCTTGATCTTCCTCCCCTGCACCTTCTTGAGCTTTCCAAACTTTCACTCATCCTCTCTTTCCTTCTGAAAGAATTTCTGTAAGGGAAGGTGTTCTTACCGGCTCTAGGTAAGACTGAAGGCGAGTGATTCAAGGTGCGTGTATGTTACAAACAGACCTGATATCCCTTTGCCATATTTACTAAGTTACTGATTGGCAAGAGTAGGAACTAACAATTTGGTCCAGAAGTTTCTCTATTTAAAAACTTGACCGTAATGAGTTTTCACTCATGCAAACAAAGCTACCCAGCAGAGCCTGGCTTCAGCCATGTGTCTGTTGCTAAGAGACAACAATGGAAGCTGTGAAGTATTTCAGACTTCATCTCTGACACGCTGTTCTGTGTTTGCATTGCCTTCTTACAAGTTCTGTGGACAATATTAACTCCACTACACCCAATAAATACGAAAGCAATGATAGTTGCAAGGTGCTGGTTAGAAGCGGAATTCGATTTTGATATAAAAATAAGCAATATCTTCTGCCTCTGGTTATGACGGAGTAACTGTTGCCATACTAATCCTCCTTGCAAATAGCCATGAGATGGACACCTCATCCCCCCAATATGGGGCAACTGTGCCCAGGTCTTGGACAGCAGGCAGTGCCAGACAGAAGTCCTCCAGAGAAAGAAAATCCAAGAGACACACACCATGACTGTCCCCGCCCCATGTCTGTACATAATTTCCTAAGGACAACACAGAAAGCTAAGTCTAAGCAGACACAGTGTTCCCTCTAGGCTGAGGCAGAGAGCAAAGTCCAGAGAATGGAATCTGGAGGGTAAGTCGCCAAAAAAGGGAGATCCCAGAAGATACGGGATTCCCCCTGGGTCTTTAGCTGAGGGGGCTTTGGCAACTACATGGTAAATAGTATCTTGATGTTTCACCTCTCCTCCAGTTCATTATCTTACTACTTTTTTTTGTGGGAAAAAAAAAATCTAGGAAATGATGTGTGTGAAATATTCTCATATAAGGTAAATTTTCTGAAGTATATTCACCTTGTTCCTGCTTTTTTTTTTTCCTCCTCTCTCTCTTTTTAGAGCTGCACCCAGGGCAAATAGAAGTTCTCAGGTTAGGGGTTGAATTGGGGCTGCAGCTGAGGCCCGCCCCACAGTCATGGCAAGACTGGATCCTTAATCCACTGAGTGAGGCTGGGAATTGAACCCACATCCCCACGGAAACTATGTTGGGTTCTTAACTCACTGAGCCACAGTGGGAACTCCTGGTTCTTGCTTGTAATAGTCTTGGATGTGTTCTCATTTTGTTGACTATATAGCTGGGTCTTATGTTGAATCCTTTCTGTTCATTGCTCATTTTAGCTCTGCTGCTAGATCTGCTACTTGTCCAAGAACAATGTGGGAAGGGGCAGATAAGGTGATTTGGATTAGCAGGAGAGTCTGTTGGCCCAGACCACGTTCTCAGCATATTTTCTGGGCCTTCTTCTGGAGAACGTCTCTGTTCATCTTTCTGGGGTTCCACATCTCCTTTCATACCCTGGGGAGGCCAAAATGGCTCTCCCGGGTTGATTAGCACCAAGTCCTTCTGTCTGGTGATTAGTGTTTATTTTCACTCTGATGGGGAATACAAACCTAGTTGGTCACAAGTTTTCTTCTCCCTAGTTTGGGGTTAGGAGTCTAGTCAAGAAAAACCACAGCGTGACTCTGTCAGCTGTCTCACAGACTCTTTCTTACCACTCTATGTTTTGGAGTCAAATTTCCATAGAGTACTTTCAAACTTTTTTGTCTGGTTCATCTGAAATCCTACTTTCTGCCATAGAAGATAAAGAATTATTTGCTGAATTTAAGAGAAAGTACCATATAGGACTGCTTATAGGTTTTCACTGGTACTGCCTCAATTGACTTTCTTTCCCAGATTTTACAAATTGTTGAAAATCCATGGCTTGGTGTTGTAGTCATCTCCTGCTTACGTTGAAGCACTAATTTTAAAAATTTGTGTCTCATTTTTTTTTTAAGTGGGTCAATATGTACTTAATTGAGAGTTTTTTGAAATAACTTCATGTATATTATTTAAAATTATAAAGCTAAGCAGTAGCAGAACTGCTTATCAGGAGAATGAAAAAATACATAAACAAATAAAAGCAAAATACATATACAATTTTCAAAAAAAAAAGAAAAAGAGAAGTTGTAAGAAGGAAACCGACACACACTAAGATGACAGAATATAAAACAAAACCACATATTTGTCTACTATGATAAATACAAACTGGATAAACATTAAAAAAATTTAAGCTTTGCTCAAAACCAAAAACACAAATATAGACTATTGAAATAGCAAAACTGGAAAATATTTACATCAGCATGGTTTATGCCATGTTTTCACTGTGGAATATACAGATGCTAATGAGAATCCATATGTATGTATATGGATGTAAAAAGTAGGTAAATGTGTATGTATGGATATATGCGTGTATGTGATATATATACATATGTAATTAGTCCTATTAGCAAGTTCCAAAACAGTATGAAACTGACTTCATCTTCATTTAAGAAAAGATTTGAATAAATATATTTTGAATACTTACATAGGAATAGAAAACATCTGAAAAGATACATAATTTCTCCTTTGGGGAGACTGTGGAAGGGAGAGGAAATTTTATTTTTCACTTTGTAGGATACTGAGCCGTTTGTAACAAACCTATATTGCTTTATGGCAAAATGTTTTAAACAGTAATCACATATATCATATTCAAATGATGAATCGTCAAAAAATTTGCATACAAAAGTTTATTCTTAGTCTATGCCAAAAATGGTTTACTTTTTCTTGGTTTACTCAAAAGACATTTTCAATATGGCTCAAGAGCTATAATGTACCATAACTCTGTAAAAGTGGAAGATTAGAATGAGATCAGATTCTGTAAGAATTTTTATGACTGAGGAAGAGAATGTAACTGGAAAAGTGATGAAAATGAGGCTGCAGAGAAAAGCAGGTGCTAAATGCTTATGCATTAAAGTATTAGACATTGATGCATAAAGCAACTGAAATTCTTTAACACCATCAAAGTTGCATTTCCAAGAGATTGCTGGTTGAGTGATGGTTGGAGCAGAAGTTGGGAGAGAGTAGGAGTGGAAGCAGAACTCATGATTTAAGGCTATTAATCTTAAATCTTCTGCAGACCAAGGTGTAGTTACCTTGGTCTGGAGAGGAGAGCATAATGTGTCCTTTCTTTGATTAAGCAGGTTCTAAATGAAAGAATCTAAAAAGGCTGTACCATGAATGCTTGCTCCTCTTCTCTAGGGGTGGAGCCACAGCAAGAGGACAGAGAGAACACATCTGTTCCTTGCTTCTTTTCCCCTCCTTCTTGAAAAATTTGATGAGTGGAGAGTAATTATGATCTGGCGCAGCGGGGCCAGGAACAGTGAACTTCAGTCACTTGCGATGTCTTCAGATGAAGGACAGACTCCTGGAAGCAGAGTGGAGCATCTGACAGCTGAGTACAGAGGGTATTTCTTCAGCATAGAGCAAGTATTCCTCTAACACAGTGAGGGACTGGCTCAGTGGAAGGGGAGCATATATATTTATGAAGCTAAGATTTGATTTTTTAAAAAGAAGTTAAAATATTCAGCTATTTTATACTTATGGGAATAAGCTAAAGGCTTAAGAAATGCATTTGAAAGATTTCCTGGTTAGAGTTTGAGGTTTGCCATTAAGAAAAGGCATTTAATCATATTGTTTTTTTCCTCTTTTCTTTTCTGTTCTCTTCTCCCCCCCCCTTTTTTTTCTTCTAGCACTCTGAACTGAGATGATGAATTGCATTGGAGCATTTGTGAGTCTAGCAAATGCTTGGATAAGACGACTTCAATATTGAGTTGCAACCAGCACTTACGAATGCTGGATCAGTTGCAATGTCCATTATTTTAAATGCATAGTTATATTTGTAAGAAAAACAAGGAAATCCCATATGTACAAAAAAAATCTGAAAAATCAGGAAAATGAGCTCATTACTGAATATAGACTTTATTAACTAGAGTGAGAAGTGGAGTACATGTGGGGTGTTTTCTGTTTTAATAACCCATAGGCTGGAGTTTCCTGCCTGCATGGGGACAGAAGAGCTGATGATCTCAAGGTTGCATGACGTAGGGAGATGGAACTGGAAAGCCACATAGTCAGGGTGCTAGATGCAGAAACCAGAAAAAAAAAAATTCTTCTATTGTTCAAGTTGGTGGCAAGGAAATTTTAGATCTCAGGTAGAATGCAGGGTAAAAAAATTAAACATTTAAAAAGATGGGAAATTAGGAATAACAGGACTCATTCTTTAACTGATATAGGAAATTTACAAAAAAAAAGTCTAGAACAAACATCAAACCTCAGCTATTTTTTTTTTTTTTCAAGTGCCGCACTTGGGGCCATATGGAAGTTCCCGGGCTAGAGGTTGACTCAGAACTACAGCTGACAGCCTTTGCCACAGCCACAGCAGCTCAGGATCTGAGCCACATCTTCAACCTATGCCACAGCCTGTGGCAATGCAGGATCCTTAACTCAGTGAGCGAGGCCAGAGATGGAACCCTCATCTTCATGAATACTGGTTGGGTTCTTAACCCACTGAACCACAACGGGAATGCCCAAAGCTAAATTAACAAACAAACAAAAAACTTCACCCTAGGAAAAGGATAGCAATACCGTCAACTATAGTTATTATTAGTCATCACAGTGAGGTGAGAAAAGGATATAAGAATTGGAAGTGAGGAGCTCAATATATTACCTTCACTTTCTGTGATTTTCTACATTGAAAGCAGTAAAGAATTTTCAGACAAATATCTCCTAGATATAATAAGAAAGTTCAGCAAAGAAGAAAACAGAGAAAAACTGAAACAATTCAAAAGAAAAATGGGCAAAGGATTGACCAAGTGCTTTACTAGAAGGGAAATACAAGTTACCGGTAAACATACTGAAACTGCTCAAACTTATTAGCAATCAGAATTCAAATTAAGACCATGTAGAATGATGACTTTACATACACCTGATTGGCAAAAAAACAAAGCCTGACAAACTAAAGGAATATTTTCAATGAATTTCTGAAGATCTTTTTGTCTGTATAGCCCCCTCCTCTCTGTGACTCTGCCCCAGAACTTCCACCCACCACACCCTCTCTGAGCCCCTGGTCTGTACTTCCTCAGCCAGCAAGGCAGCCAAATGTCGCTTGCGATGATTTTCCCTGTTGTGCGGTAGGGAATTGCGAAGTTCACTGGGACAATCACTAGGTTCACCTTGTTTCTTTTTTAACCTTCTCCCTGGCAGCACATTCTGGGAATGCCCATTGTCTAATACCTGAAAACAGCTGTTTAATTTACATTGTTTAGTTTTTTAGGTGCTTGCAGTGGGAGGGTATATCCTGTTATTCTATCATGGCTGGAAATGGTAATTCCCCGTATTATGCATGACAGAGTTCTTAGAGAATGAAGCAGTGGAAGGAAAGGACTCAAGAAATCTTCATGTGGTTGTCCTTGGACTTTTCCTGACATTAAGATATGCCTGCATAGGGTAAAATTTTGTGCAGTTGAGGAAAAAAAATGACAAGGGATCTTTCAGCTGAATGGTCCCAAGAACTCAAGCAGGCCATGAAGTTTTAACCAGTCAATGTTTCAAGTCCTCATTGATCACTTAGGGCATTTATTAGAGACCTTAGATTGTTCAGATCACACAAATGATAATAAATCATCCTTGTAGTGGAGGTTACTCTGGATCTTCCTTCACAAAGCTTAGAATAAGACCCCAAAATAGTAACCTAACTTGCAATTAATGTTACCACCTATAAAAATAAAGTCTAACAGTCTGTAGAGGAAGTCAACAAAATCCAGACACAAAAAATATTCACTTAAAAAATTCACAATGTCCAGAATTCAGTGAAAAATTATTTTGACATTTGATAATCAATAAAATGTACCACTTTTAAAGCAGGAAAATGTGACCAATAACTAGGAGGAAAATCAGCCAATAGAAAAAGCCCTAAATGATGGAAACAGATGGAAATGATGGAATTAACAGACGAAGATGTTAGAAGTATAACATACAAAGGAAAATGTGAAGTGAATGAGGGAAACGGAGGGAAAAAAAGAACCAAATGAAACCACAGACACAAAAATAAAATATTTGAAATGAAAGTTCATCAAATTGGGCTAATAGCAGATTACATGCTGAAAAAGAAGTCCTTTTTTTTTTTTTTGTCTTTTTACCTTTTCTAGGGCGCACCTGCAGCATATGGAGATTCCCAGGTTAGGGGTCTAATCAGAGCTATAGCCGCTGGCCTACACCACAGCCACAGCAATGCAGGATCCGAGCCACGTCTGCAACCTACTCCACAGCTCACAGCAACGCCGGATCCTTCACCCACTGAGCGAGACTAGGGACCAAACCCGCAATCTCATGGTTACTAGTCGGGTTCGTTAACCAGAGCCATGACGGGAACTCCAAGAAGTCTTAATAATAAAAACTAACCACAATGAAGCACAGAGCAAATAATTTTAGCACATCAAATCCAGTTGTATATATGTGTGTGTGTGTGTATATATATATAAATATATATAAATTATAGGAATAATTTTGTTATATCAACTCCAGCAGTATTATACATATAGTTAGATACATACTTATAAAATACATGTACTATATGTCCTTTATACACATGAATTTATGTGCATGTTTATATACATAGTAGTATTTATCTTGAGAGTGCAAGATTAATTTAACATTGGGTAATCAATAAACTTTACCATCTTAAAAAATAAATAATAAACATAATATCATCTAAATAGATTTAAAACTGTAATTTAAAAATTAACTGTCAATCATAAAACTTTTGGCAAAATAAGAATAGATGATTTTTTTCAAACTGATAAAGGAAATTCATGGAAGTCATAAGCTAACTTTATAATTAATAATAGGGAATTGAAATATCTTCCTAAGTTCAGAAGAAAGTCAAGCACATTAACTCTTAATATTTCTATTCAGTGCTGTATAGGAGGGCCTAGACAGTGCAGTAAAGGCAAAAATAAAATAAAATAAAACAAAATAAAATAAAAGGCATATAGATTAAAATAGAGGAAGTAAAACCACGTTTGCATCTGACAGAATCTTTTGTGAAAAAAATTTATTTATTTACTTTTTGTCTTTTTAGGGCTGTACCCATGACATAAGAAAGTTCCTGGGCTAGGGTTAGAATCAAAGCTGCGGCTGCTGGCCTAGGTCACAGCCACAGCAACACCAAATCCAAGCCACATCTGCAACCTATGCCACAGCTTGCAGCAACGCGTGATCCATAACACTGAGGAAGGCCAGAGATAGACATGCATCCTCATGGATATTAGTTGGGTTCTTAACCCACTGAGCCACAACAGGAACTCCCTATTTTGTGGAAAAAACACCGCTAGAAATTACAGCAGAAATGGTCACAACTGGAGTTCCTATTGTGGCTCAGTGGTAGCTGTGATGTAGGTTGCAGATGTGTCTTGCATCTCAGGTTGCTGTGGCTTTGGTGTAGGCCATCAGATGTATCACCAACTTGACCCCTAGCCTGGGAAACAACATATGCCGCAGGTGTGGACCTATAAAGCTAAAGATGAAAAAAATTATCACAACCTTGTAAATCAGCTATACTTCAATAAAACTTAAAAAAAAATCCCTACTAGAATTAATGAAACAAGGTCGAAATACAAAATTCGATTACATTTCATGATATTGGCAATGGGCATTTAAAATTTGAAATTAGAGAAAAATCAGTATAATTTATATTATTGAAAGGAAAATTATAAAATATATGTAAGAAAATTAATAAAGCATATGCAGTCCTAAAAGGAAACTGGAGAAAATCCTGGCAAAATTTGAACAGGCTATTTTTTTTTAAGTAGAACAAAAAAATTATGAAGTATAAAAAATTTGTAATATAAACATGAAAAATTCCAAAATTTTGTGCACCATTAAGAAATAGAAAAGCAAGTATTTGCTTTCTTTCACTATAGATTAAAGGAATTATATCTAGAATTTATAAAAATTTATAATCCTAAATGAGAAGGCAATGAACTCAATTTAAAAAAAAAGAATTTGAATAGATACATTAGAAATTAACTATATGAAGGCCCAGTAAGCACATTAAACATATTTGATATTAATATTCATAAAGGAAATATAATTTGACTTCACAATAAAATACTATTGCACATCTATTAGAATGGGAAGGTTAAAAAAGACTGAATATACAAAATTTTAACAAGAATGTGGAAAAACTAAACTTAATTTCTGGTGGGAATGTAAAATGACACAACCACTTTGGAAAATAATTTAGCAGTGTCTTATAAAGTTAAATATGTACTTTTTATATGACCCAGTAATTCCTATCCATATTCACCCAAGAAAGATGAAAGCATGTCCACAGAAAGACTTGTTCACAAATATTCACAGTAGCTTTATTCACAATGGTCTAAACTCCAAATAGCTTAAATATCCACCAACAGGTGAATGGGTTAACAAAATGTAGTATTTCCATACACTGGAAAACTACTCAGCATTATGAAGAAATAAACTATTGATACACACAGTAACCCGGATAAGCCCTAAAAACATTTTGTTGCATAAAAGAAGACAACAGAGGTTACCACTGTACTGCTGGTTTCCTATTTATATGAAACTCTGGGAAGATTAACTTCATGTACAGTGACAGAAAGATCAGCGGTTGCTTGGTGCCAGAAATGGGGTGGTGATTTACTGGTGAGGGGCCCAAGGGAATCTGTTGGGAGGGTAATAGAAATATTTTATAAATGATTTTGCTGGTAGTTACAGTAGGTATGCTTTGCCAAAACTAACTGGACAGTTAAAATGAGTACTGTTTATAAACTATGCCCAACAAAACTTTACTGTATTAAGTCTTGATAAGATCAAGTGGGGGAGTTATCTCCTGGCTTTGATTTGCATTTCTCTAATAATTAGTGACACTCTCAATGTCAGTTTTATGTACCTGTTGACCATTCATATGTCTTCTTTGGAGAAATGCCTAGTGAAGTTCTTTGCCCACTTTTTAACTGGGTTATGAACTATCACCTCACTCCTGTTAGGATGGCTAGTATCAAAAAAGAAACAAAAAATAAAAAATGTTGGCAAGGATATGGAGAAACTGGAACACTTGTACATTGTTGGTGGGAATGTAAAATGGTTAGCTGCTATGGAAAAAGGTATATGGTTTCTTCAAAAATGTTAATATAGATCTACCATATAATACAGCAATCCCAATTCTGTGATAGGCTTAAAAGAAATGAACTCAGGATCCCAAGAGATATGCATTTCCATGTCTGGTGCAGCATTGTTCACAATAGCCAAGATATGGAAGCAACCAAAATGTCCTTCAGTGGATGAATGGATAAAGGAGATGCGGTATATATATATATATATATATATCATGGCAAATTAACCTTAAAAAAAAAAGGACATCCTGTCATTAGCGACAGTACAGATGAACCTGGATGACCTTATGCTGAGTGAAATAAACCTTTCTCAAACGGACAAATACTGTATGATGCTACTTATATGAGGTACTTAAAATAGTCATCCTCATAGAAGTAGAGCCTAGAATGGTGATTGCCGGGGGCTATGGAGAGGAGAAAATGAGCAGTTGTTCAATAAGTGTAAAGTTTTAGTTATGAAAGAGGAATACATTCTAGAAATCTGTTGTACAACATTGTGATTATAATTAATAACTCAGTGTTGCATGCAAGAGTGTAGGTCTCATATTGTGCTCTTACCACACACACACACACACACACACACACACACACACACAAAGGGACACAAGGAAACGTTTGGATCTGACGGATACATTTACCACATTGATTAAGTGACAGTGTCACAGATATATGTGTTCCCAAAGTGGGAGATTCTCGTCTCATCACAGAAGGAATTCAGAAATGAGATGGAAATTGAGGCGGTAAAGTGAGGATTTATTTAAGTGAGAAATATGCCTCTTAAAGAGAAGTGGAAAGAGAGCAAGCAGCTGCCCTGTGTTTTTTGGCAGATGTTCAATTGCATAGGCAGAATATTCACTGGGAAGGAGGGTTTGGGGATCGTATTCCCTGATTTTTGTTCCAACTCCACTTTCCTGAAGGGTGGAGGGATTTTTGTTCTTATTTAGCTTTGATCGGAAGTGTCATTGTGTTGGTGCATGATGGTAATTTTTATCTGCATGGCTAATTTTATTGTAAAAAGGCCATAATGAATAACAGGTTACATGTGAACGCTGGAGATGCATACCCTTTTCCGCATTTCTCTGTCCGCCTCCAGGGCATTTATCACCCCCAAATGTGTGGTTTTCTGTCAATCTGGAAGTTCATGTTTTGTTTGTTTTCCCATGGACCCCACTGTCTATATGGTACATGGTTTCCTACCACCTGGCCCCATGACTGCTTTTCTCTGTTCATACCTAGCTATCTGCCTGCTGTAATCATATGCATAAGTCCAAACTCATCAAATTATATGTTAAAGGTACAGTTTTTGTATGTCAATTATACCTCAATAATGCTATTAAAAAACCTAGTGGGGGATATTTTGGATCGATGGGAACATTCGTACACTGCTATTGGGAGTATACGTTTTTACAACCACATTGAAAATAATTTGACATTATCTCATACATTTCAAGATGTGCATATCCCATCACCCAACTACTGCACACCAGGGGATATACCCTCAAGAAACGTTGTCCCAAAACTCATGAGAGAGAGTAAAAACTAAGAAATGTCAAGATAATTTTCAAGAAAATAAGGTGACTTTGCCTTATCAGATATCGAGACTTACTATAAAGTGATGCTGTACCTATAAACTAAGACATTATGATCTTTGGGCAGAAACAAGTCAAATTACGGAAGTTAGAAACAGATCCCTAGATATATAAGAAATGAAATATGACAGGAGGATAATGAGTAGTGGGGAAATAATAGTTATTATCATATATAACTCATGTGTGAGACACTTATAACAATCTTAATATGTGCCAGTTACAGTTACAGGCACTTCCACATATTAAGATATAGTCCTCACAATCAGCCTATGAAAGCAGACTATTTCAAAAAATAGTGACAACGGGGATTCTTTTGGGACACTCAAGATAATTCCCTAGATTATTTAAGTGCAATGTTGGTGGGGTTCACTTGTGGTGCAGGAGGTTAAGGATCCAGCGTTGTCACTACTGAGGCTCAGGTTGCTGCTGGGGCGTAGGTTTGATCCTTGGCCCGGGAACTTCCACACGCCATAGACACAGCCAAAAAAAAAATGTACAGTGCTGCACATTTGCAGCTCATAAGAAAAATTATATTAATAATTCCCTCAAGACTTAAAGTCTTTAAAATATCTTTTACCCTATTAAAAATTATTGCTTTCTATATGCACACACAAACACAGACATACACACTATTTAGTAATGAGTAGACTTTTGGTAGGAACTTTAGCAAAATATATATGATTGTGTTAAACATAGGTGAGCAAATGGCAGAGAAAGTAGTTTATTCTTGTAAGTAAACAAAATCCAAAAAAATAGCTATTTTTGTTGAAAATTTTCTATATGCCAGATATTTTCTTTAGGCTATCTCAATTACTATGTTATTAACATGAACATAGACAATCAATATACATTACTTGAACTTAAGTTTGGTGGGTAAGCTCTCTCTTATTAGGAATTAAAAACCAAATGAAAAAAATAGAGACAACACATAGATATAATGAAAGTGACTTAAATATATATGCTTCATCATTGAACCTATACGCCAAAAAGATATTTGGATTCCAAAGATGGAACAGTTTATGTGGATCTAAATCAATCTAGGAGTATGTCCTCTGGGAGATGAATTTTGATAAATTTTTGAGTGTTTTTAGTAGGAAGCATATGTTTATGTTTTAGTAAGAGATTGGATATGGAGAAACATCTTCCTGGCAGGGTTGAATATGTGAGCAAAATTGGCTAGGAGGTAACTATAGTTAGCCAGTGTAGAAAAAATAATATATAATTCCTTAATCAAGATTCAGGAGCCAAAAATCAAGATTTTATATTGTAGCCAATGAGTACATCTTATGTTCTTGGGAATCCAAGGAGAATTAAATAGACGAAGCTAGGAATAACTGCATGAAAAATCTTGAAGAGGAAAGAAGCTGATCATGGGCAAATAGTACGGTATAGTGGTTAAGAATGCCACAGGCTCTCGAGTCAAATGCCTGAATTCAAGTCTTGGTCCAATCACTTACTAGGTATGTGATTGTGGGCAAGAATTTTTTTTTTTTTTTTGCTTTTTAGGACAACACATGCCAGCATATGGGGGTTCCAGGGCAAGGGATCAAATCGGAGCTGTAGCTGCTGGCCACAGCCACAGCAATGCCAGATCCCAGCCACATCTGCAACCTATTCCACAGCTGAGCAAGGCCAGGGATCTTTAACCCACTGAACAAGGCCAGGGATTTAACCTGTGTCTCGTGTGTGCTAGTCAGATTCTTTTCTGCTGAGCCATGATGGGAACACCATTTTTCCAGGTTTTGTTTTTTTAAGATTCTTAATCTCTTTGTATCTCAGTTTGTTCAACAGCAAAAGGGAGTGAGAACTAAAACCTCTCTCATACTATTTTGAAAATTAAGTAAAGAATCTAAGCAATTATAATAAAACTTAGCATACAGTAACCACCCATACATATTAGGTTTTGTCATTAACATTATTTTTGCTCTCCAACAAACAGTGTTAAGAAGGGTCCAAGTTAGCAGAACAGGAAAGCCCTGAGTTCACCTTCTCTCACGGACAAAACAAATCTCACCCACATGTGGGGTGGTTACTCATAAAGAAGACCTTCGTGCTGATTGGACAGCTACTGTGCATAGAAGAGCTACATAGAAATAGGTAGGAAAGATGGAGACAAGGTATTCATGAGAACTCCACCCCCAACACAGCAGCTGCAATAAGGAGGGATAGTTCTAAAAGGTCTAAGCACAGACTTGCCTGCTCTGAGATATAGTTTAAAAAACAAACAAACAAACGACAACAATAACAACAACAAAAATAACAGCAGTTTAAAAAGGCACCTAGACTGTAGGGGAAGAAAATCCATTTACTCACCCTAGAGCTTCAATCGATTAGAGGTACCACTGAGCACTATTGTTTGACTTTTCCTGGGATTCTCCCTGATTTGTACTCATTCCAACTCCAACTGCCCTGCCAAAGATGGACTTGGCCCAGGAACTACCTCCATCCAAGGACTTCAGCCCCAGCAGTGCACCAAGACAGCCTCAGGTGTGGTGCTCCCCAGGGACTTCCCCTGGCCAGGAGCCACTCCAGCACCAGCAGCCCTGCCAGGGCATCCTTGGGCACAGTCTCCCCAGGGATGGACCTTGGCTGGGGCCTGCTCTGGCTCTGGCCACCTCACCAAGGTAGCCTAAGGCACAGCACTCTCCAGGGACTGCCCCAGCCTGAACCCACTCCAGCTCCAGTCAGCCTGCCAAACCTGCCAATCACAAGGAGTCCAAGCAGGGGAATCTCCCATACAGGGTCACTCCTTTGAAACCAAGAGAGGTAGTTGTTTTGGCTAATTCATAGAAACAAAAACTGAAAGTCAAAATGAATAGAGAGAAGAATATGTTCCAAACAAAAGGACAAAATAAAATACCAGCAAAAAACTTTAGTGGAATGGAAGTAAGTCATTTACCTGATAAAGGGTTTAAAGAAATAGTCATGAGGAGGGTTACTATATTTGGGAGAAGAATGGAGGAACTCTATGAGAACTTCGACAATTGGAACTGGAATTGCTGTGGCTGTGGTGTAGGCCAGCAGCTGAAGCTCTGATTTTATCCCTAGTCCAGGAACCTCCATATGCCATGGGTACAGCCCTAAAAAAGATAAATAAATAAATGAATATAAATAAGAGAGACAAAAAAGTAATTTTCATGATAAAGGGATCAATCCAACAAGAAGATGTACTAATTTTAAATATATATGGAGCCAACATAGGAGCACTTAAATACATAAGATAATATTAGCAAACATAAGGGGAGAAATTGACAGTAGCATAATGATGATAGGAACTTTAACATATTACATCAATAGGCAAATCATCCAGATAGAAAGTCAATAAGGAAACATTGGCCTTAAATGACACATTAAACCAGGTTGACTGAATACACACACACACACACACACACACACACACACACATATGCATTCCATCCAGAGCTGCAGAATACACATTCTTTTAAAGTTCATATGGAACATTCTCCAGAACAGATCATATTCTAGGCCACACAACAAGTATTGACTAATTTAAAAATATTAGAACCATATTAAGCATCTTTTCTAACTACAACAGTATGAGACTGGAAATCAAGAAAAAAACTGTGAAACACAAACTTGTGGAGGCTAAACAATATGCAACCAAACAACCAATGCATCACTGAGTAAATAAAAAAATACCTGGAGACAAATGAAAATGGAAACATAACAATCCAAAATCTATGTGATGGAGCAAAAGCAGTTCTATGAGAGACGTATATACAAGAAGTAATATGAGCTTATCTCAGGAAACAAGACACATCTGAAACAAAAAATCTAACCTTTCACCTAAAATAACTGAAAAAGAACAGCAAACATACTTCTACCAGGGTCTTTCCTTAGTAATAAATATCAGAGCAAATACAAATGAAACAGAGACTAAAATAATGGAAAAGCTCATAGTCCTCTGGTGGTTCACCAATTAAAGAACCAGCATTGTCATTACTATGGTTAGGGTCACTGCTGTGGCTCAGGTTCCATAGCTTTCACATGCCAGCCAAAAATAAAAAATATATATATATATAATCTCAATGAAACTAAGAGCTGTTTTTTTATAAAGATAAACAAAATAGATAAACCTTATCCATACCCATGCAAAGAAAAGAGAGAAGGCCCAAATAAATAACATCATAAATGAAAGAGAGGCCAATACAACTGAGACCACAAAAATACAAAGTATCAAGAAAGATTAATAGAAAAAATTACACACCAATAAAATGGACAACTTAGAAGAAATGGATAAATTCCTATAAACATATGATTTCCCAATACTGAATCAGGAAGAAAAAGAAAATATGGACAGACTGACACCAATAATGAAAATAAACCAATGATAATTTAAAGAAACAATCTCCCAATGAATAGAAGTTCAGTGCCAGACAGCTTCACGGGTAAATTCTACTTAGCATTTAAAAAAGAGTTAATACCTATATTTCTCAAACTATTTCAAGGTTGAAGAGGAAGGAACACCATCTAACTCACTCTACTAGGCCAGCATCATCCTGATACCTAAAACCAGAGAACCACCAATTGCAAGCTCATATCCCGAATGAATATAGATTCAAAAATTCTCAACCATGTATTAAGAAACCAAATTCAACCATACAGTAAAAGGACCATATACCATGATCAAGTGGGATTTATCCAGGGATTCAAGCATGGCTCAGAGTCCAGAGTGCTCACCATTACACCATGGAACCTCTTCACAAACACTGCTCAGTATCTACAAATTGATTAATGTGATATGCCACACTAACAAATTGAAGAATAAAAAGTAGGAGGAGTTCCCGTCTTGGCTCAGAGGTTAAAGAACACGACCAGGGTCCATGAGGATTCAGGTTTAATCCCTGGCCTCACTCAGTGGGTTAAGAATCTGGCTTTGCTGTGAGCTGTGGTGTAGTCTGCAGATGCAGCTTTGATCTGGTGTTGCTGCGGCTGTGGTATAGGCCAGCAGCTGCAGCTCTGATTGGACCCCTAGCCTGGGAACCTCCGTATGCCACTGGCCCTAAAAAGCAAAAAAATAAAAATAAAAATAAAAAATAAAGATCACATCCACAGATGCAGAAAAAGCTTTTAACAAAACTCAACATTCATTTATAATAAAAACTCTTAACAAAGTAAGAATAGAGGGGACACACCTCAACATAACAGAGGCCATAAATGACAGATATCCAGGCAACATCATATTCAGTAGGAAAAAGATAAAAGCATTTGCTCTAAGATCAGGAAAAAGACAAGGATGCCCATATTTTTTTTCCTTTTTTGGTCACACTCTTGGCATATGGAAATCCCAGGCCAGGGATCAAATCCTAGCCACAACTGTGACCTATGCCACTTCTACAGCAATGCTGGATCATTAACCCACTGCATTAGGTTGGGAATTGCCACACTGCTGCAGAGACAATGCTGGATACATAACCCACTGCACCACAGTGGGAACTCTAAGGATGCCCATTCTTGCCACTTTCATTCAACACAGTATCGGAAGTCCTACTTAGAGTGATCAGACAAGATAAAGAAATAAAATGCACTTAAATTGGAAAGGAAGAAGTAAAACTGTCACTGACTGCAGATGACATGATACTATACATAAAAAAATCCTAAAGATGTCACCAAAAATGATTAAAACTAATAAATGAATTTGGTAAGCTTCAGGATACAAAATTAACACAGAGAAATCTGTTGCATTTTGATATACTAACAATGACCTACCAGAAAGAGAAATTAATAAAATAGTTTTATTTACAATTTCATCAAAAAGAATAAAATACCTAAGAATAAATCTAACCAAGGAGGTAGACAACTTGTACTTGGAAAACTATTGATGAAAGAAATTGAAGATACAAATAAATGGTAAGATATGACATGCTCATGTATTGGAAGAATTAATATTTTCAGAACGATCATTCTCCACAAGGCAGATTCAATGCAATTTCTATCAAAAGAACAATGGCATTTTTTACAGAACTAGAACAAATTTTATGGAATACGGAGTTCCCGTCGTGGCTCAGAGGTTAACGAATCCAACTAAGAACCATGAGGTTGTGGGTTCGATCCCTAGCCTTGATCAGTGGGTTAAGGATCCGGCATTGCCGTGAGCTGTGGTGTAGGTTGCAGACGCAGCCCGGATCCTGTGTTGCTGTGGCTGTGGCGAAGGTCGGCAGCTACAGCTCCTGTTAGACCCCTAGCCTGGGAACCTCCATATGCTGTGGGTGTGGCTCTAGATAAAAGGCAAAAAGACAAAAAAAATTTTAAAAAATAAATAAGTTAAAATTTTTATGGAATAAAAACAAACTCTATAAATAGTCAAAATCTTGAGAAAGAAGAACAAAGCTGGAGGTATTATGCATTCTTATTTCAAGCTATACTATGAAGCTATAGTCATCAAAACAATATGGTACTGCCACAAAAATGGACACATATCAATGGAACAGAATAGAAAGTCCAGAAATATACCTATACTTGTATGATCAATTCATCTATAACAAAAGAGGCAAGAATATACGTGGGGAAAAGACAATCTCTTTAATAAACTAGTGTTAGGAAAACTGGCAGTTACATACAAAAGATTCAAAGTGGACTACTTTCTCACACCATATACAAAAAGAAACTCAAAATTTATTAAAGACTTACCTTTTAAAAAAACCTAAGGAGTTCCCCTCGTGGCTCAGTGGTTAATGAATCCGACTAAGAACCATGAGGTTGCGGGTTCCATCCCTGGCCTTGCTCAGTGGGTTAAGGATCCGGCGTTGCCGTGAGCTGTGGTGTAGTTTGCAGAAGCGGCTCAGATCCCGCGTTGCTGTGGCTGTGGCGAAGGCCGGCAGCTACAGCTGCTGTTAGACCCCTAGCCTGGGAACCTCCATATGCTGCGGGTGCGGCCCTAGATAAGGCAAAAAAAAAAAAATAAAAATAAAAAAAAAATAAAAAAACCTAAAAACCGTAAAACTCCTAGAAGAAAACATTGGCAATAAGCTCTTTGACATTAATCTTTGCAGTTTTTTTTTTTTGTATCCTCAGGCAAAGGAAACAAAAGCAAAATAAACAAGTGGGACTATTTCATACTAAAAAGCTTTTGCAGTGTGAAGGAAACTGTTAACAAAATGAAAAGGCAGCCTACTGAATGGAATAATATACTTGCAAACAGCATATTGGATAAGGGTGTTGATATCTGAAATATATGAAGAACACGTGTAACTCAATATAAAAAAGATGATTCAAGAATGGGCAAAATATCTGAATAGACGATTTTCCAAAGCAGAAATAGGGATGAACAACAGGGACTTGAAAAGGTGCTCAACATCACTAATCATCAGGGAAATGCAAATCAAAACCAGAGTGAGGTATCACCTCACATCTGTTTGAATGGCTATCATCACAAAAACAAGAAACAAGCGTGGAGCATTTGTGCACTGTTACTTGAAATGTAAATTGGTGCAGCCACTATAGCAAACAGTGTGGAGTTTCCTCAAACAACTGAAAATAGAACTATTACACAATGTAACAATTCCGGTTCTGGGTCTTTATTGAAAGAAAATGAAATCACTAATTTGAAAAAATGCATGTACCCTATGTTCATTGCAGCATTATTTACAATTGTTAAAATAGAGAAGCAAACTAAGTGTCCATCAATACATGGATGGATAAAGAGGATGCGATATATATGTGTGTGTGTGTGTGTGTGTGTGTGTGTATGTATTTGTACATATATATATATAAATATAAAATCAATCAGCCATAAATGAAGAATAAAAGCCATAGCAGCAACACAGGGGTATAGTGCTAAGAAAATAAGTCAAAGATAGAAAAATAAATACTATATGACTATATATGGAATAACATATATGGGATCTAAAAACATAAAACAAGTGAACAAACAAAACAAAACAGAAACAGACTCATAGATTCTGAGAACAAACTGGTTTTTGCCAGAGGGGATGGAGTTGGGAGGAATGGACAAAATAGGTAAAGGGGTGAAGAGGTATAAGCTTCCAGTTATAAAATAAATAAGTCAGGGGGATGTAATGCACATCATGGGGAAAATAGCCAATAATACTGTAATAAGTTTTCATGGTGATGAATGATAACTAGTCTGAATGTGGTGTACACTTCATAATATACAAAAATATCACATACTATGTTTTATGCCTGAAACTAATATGTGTCAATTATAATTTAATTTTAAAAAGGAAAAAAAATGTTAATAAGGTAAAAGACAAAATGATTGCTTTAGGTTGTGAATATAATCTGATTATAATTTAGATGAAACTCCAACTTTAATGCGCACACACACCTGCAAGCCAGGAAGAAGTGACATTTTAAAAGTGCAATTGTTAAGACTCCAGTAGAAGTCTTGTTCATAGAAACAGGAGTAGAGATGAGTTGGAGAGGTATTATTAGCCAAGGAAAGTGCTGGATCTTGTCAAGGACCCAGGATTACTTTTGTAAGAATTTGGAAGATACTGTTATAGATTCCTGAATTACCATCTCAGTGAGTCATGCTGCACTTATTGTATCGGGGAGTATAGGGGGTGACACCCATTCACATTCTTTCACATACTGGCCTGTTAGCTCACAGGGGATGGGGTGTTTATGGACATAACTTCCCTCAAGCCTGTGCTCCTTGCAGAGTGGCAAACATACACCAATGGCCTTCATCTTGCCTCAGTCTGCATATTTCACACACTTTTCCTAACCTACATGAGGCTTAAAATCCTTACTTCATCATTATCTCATAATGATCTTGTACCCAGTTGAAGATACTAAGTTTTTTTTTTTTCCCACATAGTCATATCTTCTTCATCTTGTGTTTATGATTTAGGGACTTTAGGAAAGGGCTTTAAATTCCTCTAATTATATTTCGGTTTTTTAGATTTGGTTCATCATCTTGTCTGTCTGCTGAGGCCAGACTCTACCATCCATTCTGTCTATCTGGTTAAGCATATGTCCTATGATTCCACTGAAATCATTAGTAAAAATATTGAAAATAATAAGGTGAAGGACAAAGCCCTAAATTAAGTAACTATAGAAATCCCTCCAGTTAACATAAATTTAATAGTTAGCATACTGTAGACATATACTCTAATTAGTTATAGGTAGTGGACTATATTATTTATCCAAATCAGCGGATTGAATACTTGGGAGACTATATACAAGCAGAAAATTCAGGAGAAATTCCTTAAACTGAAATCCAGAAACATGGCTCTGATGCTTCTCATTCACTCTAACTATTCAATTTCTAATAGGGCTGCAGTTTTAGGGATACATTTCTGAATATAAACCTGTGTTTTAAAGTGCAAACAGGAGCTCCTATAAATTATCTTCATCTGTTTCTCATAGCATTAGTTCTGAGAGATTTTTGGTTAAAATAGCAAAACACAGGTCAGACAGAAAGACAAATAGCATATGATATCACTTCTATGTAATAGCTGAAAAAAATGATACAAATGGAACTCATTTACAAAATAGAAACAGACTCACAGACATAGAAAACAAATTTATAGTTACCAAAGAGGAAAGGTAAAGGGGAGCGATAAATTAGGATTTGGGGATTAACATATACACACCACTATATATGGGATATATAACCAAGACCTACTGTATAGCACAGGAAACTCAGAAGTAGAACAGAATATTTTAAAATTTGTAAGGAAACACAGAGACCCCAAATAGCCAAAACAATATTGAAAAAAGAAAAATAAAAATGAAGGAGGAGTTCCCCTCGTGGTTCAGTGGTTAATGAATCCGACTAAGAACGATGAGGTTGCAGGTTCAATCCCTGGCCTTGCTCAGTGGGTTAAGGATCTGGCGTTGCCATGAGCTGTGGTGTAGGTTGCAGACGCGGCTTGGATCCCGCGTTTCTGTGGCTGTGGTGAAGGCCGGCAGCTAGAGCTCCTGTTAGACCCCTTGCCTGGAACCTCCATGTGCTGTAGGTGTGGCTCTACATAAAAGGCAAAAAGACAAAAAACAAAACAAAAAAAAAGGAATCAAGCTTCTTGACTTCAGACAACACTGCAAAGCTACAGTCACCAAAACCGTATGGTACTGACACAAAAACAGAAATACAGACCAATGGAAAAGGATAGAAAGCCCAGATATAAACCCAAGTATCTGTGGGCAACTAATCTATGACAAAGGAAGACAGAACATATATACAGTGGAAGAGAGCCTCTTCAATAAATAGTACTGAGAAAACTGGAAAGCTACATGCAAAAGAATGAAAGTAGAGTACTATTTACCACCATATACAAAAATAAACTCAAAATATATTAAAGACCTAAATATAAGACCAGATACTATAAAACTCCTAGGGGAAAAACTAGGTAGAATGCTCTTTAACATAAATCACAGCAACATCATGTTTTGTCCACCTCCTAGAATAATGACAATAAAGAGAGAAGCAAACCAATGGGGCCTAATAAAACTCAAAAACTTTTGCACAGCAAAGGAAACCATTAAAGAAAATGAAAAGTTAACCCACAGAATGGGAGAAAATCTTTGTCAACGATGCAACAGACAAGGGCCTAATCTCCAAGATATACAAACTCATGGAACTCAAAAACAAAAAAACAAACAACCCAATCGAAAATGGGCTGAAGACCTAAGTAGACATTTCTCCAAAGAAGACATATGGATAGCCAACAGGCATATGAAAAAACGCTCAACATCATTTTATCAGAGAAATGCAAATCAAAGCTACTATGAGGTACCACCTCACATCAGTCAGAATGGCCATCATTAACAAGACAACAAATAATAAATACTGGAGACGGTGTGGGGAAAAAGAACATCTCCACTGTTGGCAGGGATGTAAATTGGTACAACCACTATGGAAAACAATATGGAGATATCTCAGGAAACCAAATATAGAAGTACTATATGATCTAGCAATTCCACTGCTGGGCATATATCCAGACAAAACTTTCATTGGAAAATATACATGCTCCCCTATGTTCATAGCAGCACTATTCACAATAGCCAAGACATGGAAACAACCTAAACATCCATCAACAAATGAATGAATTAAGAAGATGTGATACATATATATATATAGTGTAATATTACTCAGCCATAAAAAAGACAAACTAATGCCATTTGTAGCACCATGGAAGGAGCTAGAGATTCTCATACTAAGTGAAGTAAGCCAGAAAGAAAAATACAAATACCATATGATATTACTTATTTGTGGAATCTAAAATATGGAACAGGAGTTCTGTTGTGGCTTAGCAGAAATAAATCTAACAGCATCCATGAGGATGTAGGATGGATCCCTGGCCTCGCTTAGTAGGTTAAGAATCTGGTTTTGCCTTGAGCTGTGGTATAGGTCATAGACGTGGCTCAGATCTGGTGTTGCTGTGGCTGTGGTGTAGGCAAGTAGCTACGGCTCCAATTTGACTCCTAGCCTGGGAACCTCCGTATGCTGCAGGTGCAGCCCTAAAAAGAAAAATAAAATAAGGAACAGATGATCCTATCTAAAAACAAGCAAACAAAAAACAGAACCAGAGCATGGCCAAGAAAAGCATATTTGGGGTTCCCGGTCCTGGGTGGGGAGGTGGGGGGAAGGGGAGGGAGTGGGAGGGATGAGCTTTTTGGGGGATGCAAACTGCTATATCTGGAATGGATGGGCAATGGGATCCTACTGAACAGTATAGGGAAACGTGTGTGATTGTGTCACTTCGTTGTACAACAGAACTTGACAAAACATTGTCAATCAACTATACTTTGACAACAATAAAACAATTTTTAAAAATTCTGTAGAAACCTACGAGAAAAGAATCTGAAAAATAATGGATATATGTATAACTGAATCACTTTGTTGTACACCTGAAACTAACATAACATTGTGAATCAACTATACTCCAATACAAAAATTTAAAATAAAATAAAATAATAAAATATAAAATAAAACAACAACAGCAAAACCAACACTTGTTTCATAGTCAAATCTATTCTGAGGATGCTACCTAGCATGGAATTTTTTAGATGTTCACATTGCAGTTTAGCATCATAAAGACAGAAAATCCCTCAGGGCAGAGGAACTTACTCAACTAGAAAATATTTATTTATGAGCTATCACTTAACCCTGCAGGGAACTGCAGTTAGAGGATAGTGGGAGAGCCTTAGGGACCTGTGAAACAAGCTCTAACACTCTGAGGAGAGGCCCTCGGTGTAACGTGGGTGGGACACTGTTGTGTAGGGGAGCCGAAATCCTGTGTGAGGGGAGGTCTCGGCCTCTGTGTATTCTACCGGTTCCCTTCCACTGTGCTGAATGTTTCCTGAAGCTCAGTGTTCTCCCTCACTGGCTCTGCTAGTCCCTGCAGAAGAGTGCCAAGGACAAGGATGGTAACTGTGATTCCAGAAAGACAAGAGAAGAACTCTAGGTAGTCCTGGTTCTAATTGGAATCTTCCTGAGTGGGGTGTCTAGATAGCTCTCCGTAACAAAGGAAAAAAACAATTCTCTGTGAAATACGATGTCTCTAAAAGGTGTGACTCTTGTGTCAGGTGCTTCCATTCCCATGGCTGACCATCACTCGATCTATAAGGTGTGGCTAAGGTGACACCATTTAGTCTCTGGAATGAACCGGAAGAAAGATAGATATCCTTATTTTCTGCCTTCTCCCCCCTCAACTCTCTGAAAGTCCTTTTGCTTTGAGAGTGTCAGAGATAAGAGGAAAGAGAAGACGAGTCTGTATTTTGTTGGTTGTCTTTGCAGGAGGAGGAAACACCAGGAAGAGGCACTGGTGGTTACAGAGGAACGGGGCTGGCCTCTACTTCACACAAGCCAGTACTGACGCCTGCATCTTCCCCTCTCCCTGCGTGTCTGGATTGCGGGATTAGAAGAATGTCAAGACATGATTTCAGCTTTTTGATTATCTGAGAGTTATGTTAGGAAGCCAAACCACACACTCCTGCCCCTGCCTCCTTGCCTGAGAGCTGACCCTGACTTTGCAAGACTAACCTCCACCCAGCATAAAAATCCAGTCCTCACATTTGGTCACCCATGTCTTCTCCCACACACTCCAGGGGCCAAATGTGTTTAATGACCAGAGATTATTTCATCATCCAGTGGGCTACCACCCTGCAGAGACTCCTGCTGAGATCAGAATGTTCATTTCCCTGTCCGAAGTCAGCTGTGATGTTAGTCCCTGTTGTGTCAGAAGAGTCTAAGGTTTTCCCCTTAGCTCATATATTAGATGGTATGTCAGTGATAGGATGCTTTTGGCAGTGTCAGGACTCATGTTCCCAGATATCTAAACGAGAGCTTCTTAAAAAGTTCTCCCGATCTCCAAACGCATGCATGCTCCCACCCAGTCCACCTTCTCTGCCTCCTGTTTTTCTGTCTGCTTTTCTTGGCAGATGTTGGCTGTTGGATAAATATTCTTTTCACCTAGGTGTTGTCATGTCTCGTGGATAGCAAAGAAAATGGCGAGTTAATGAATTCAGGATTGTATCTGGCAGAAGGTGTGTTTCAGTTCCATGTGGCACATCCGACAGTAGGTTAAAACAAAATATAACAATGGAGTAAAGATGCAGTGCTCAGAAACCTGAGGTTGAATCAGAAGTAAATAAATACCGTACACGTAAATGTCCCTAAGACCCAGAGCCTATGATGAAAGTAGTGAAAGGGGGACCAAAGAGACAATTTCAAAGCAGTCATTATCTGGACAACTTAAACAAAACCTAAAAAGCAGCAGTTGAAATTCAAAATGGTTTTCAAAATGAAATGGTTTTCAAAATGAAATTGGTCCCCAAATTGGCAGCATTTGAGGCTCTTGCCCCAGTCAGTGCTGTCTGACAGAGGAGACCAGTAATGACCAGCCAGTAACAGAGCGTCTTTCCCATAATGCCAGAGCTGCTCCACGCACATCCCCCTCAAAGTCTCTTCTCTGTAATGGCTCTGCTGGAGCTTTGAAGAAAATGCAGGATGATTGGTTATTATTTCATATAGGTTTGCAGAATCCGTATTTCCAAAAACATCATTTGTTTTAACATTATTTCAATATTTATACACTGAATGAGCTGGGAGGCAAGGGCATGTGTCTCATTTGAAGCATTTTTTTTTTTTTTTTTTGCTTTTTAGGGCCGCACCCCCACAGCACATGGAGATTCCCAGGCTACAGGCGAAATTGGAGCTATAGCTGACTGCCTATGCCACAGCCACAGCAATGCAGGATCCGAGACACATCTGCGACCTACACCACAGCTCACAGCAACACCAGATCCGTAACCCACTGAGCGAGGCCAGGGATCAAATCCAAAACCTCATGGTTCCTAGTCAGATTTGTTTCCACTCTGCCATGATGGGAACTCCTGAAGCAGAATTTGATATGAACAATACTAGAGGAAAACGGAGACTTCTTTGGATATGATCTTTTAGATCTAAAACAAAAGAAATGAGCAAAACTTTGTAATGACATAACTGAAGAAGTAATTAATTTCATAAACAAACGACTACTGTAAATAGGACATAACACAGTAGATATTTTTTATAAAATAATAGATACCATCAAGATGGTACCAGTTGGTTGGATGGGAGTTTGGGGTTGGTAGATGCAAACTATTGCATTTAGAATGGATAATCAATGAAGTCCTGCTGTACAGCACGATGAACTATGTCCAATCTCTTAGGACAGAACATGATGAAAGATAGTATGAGAAAAAGAATGGCTGTATATGTATGACTGGGTCATTATGCTGTACAGCAGAAGTTGACACAACACTGAAAATAAACTATTCTCTTATAAAAATAAAATAAAAAATAAAATTGCAGTGCCAAAAAAGATGTTACCAGCAAAAGTTTATAAAATGTAAAATCCTAATGGAGTACTAAGTCAGAGCACCATTTAGCAGAAAATTTTTCCTTGGCAAAAAAAAAAAAAAAAAAGGCGGGGGCATTCTTTCTGAACATTTGAGTGCCTTAAGAGTGTGGCACCCCAATCTCCTCATCTCCTCATAAAAAACCAAAAGCATCACTTACTGCCTAAACTCTTCAGGCAAATAGATAATCATACCTAAAGATGTTGCTGGGAGAAAGTGAGAGCCATTACATTTCACATCTACAAAGTGATGGAAATTTTGTTTGCCTAAACCACTAACAAACCTTTCTTTGCCAAAAGCAAAAGCAATAAAAAAAAAGTAATAACAACAACTGCTGGTTAATAAGCACAAATCCTCAGCAGTGCAATTAACCTCAGAAAAATCCATGTGTTCATTGGGCACCTCATCATCCCTGGCTTCTCAGCTTACT
>PVHT021183617.1:6761551-6854268 GCA_004024745.2 Catagonus wagneri
TTTCACATCTACAAAGTGATGGAAATTTTGTTTGCCTAAACCACTAACAAACCTTTCTTTGCCAAAAGCAAAAGCAATAAAAAAAAAGTAATAACAACAACTGCTGGTTAATAAGCACAAATCCTCAGCAGTGCAATTAACCTCAGAAAAATCCATGTGTTCATTGGGCACCTCATCATCCCTGGCTTCTCAGCTTACTCTTGTACTTCATTCCTTGCCAGATGTCAAGTACAGAGTCACTTTAACAGATAAATATTTGCTAAGTGAACAAACAATAGTAGGATGGAAAGCAGATATTCAATAAAAGTACTCATCTTCCTTGAAGACTTGAAAGTGGGGAAGCTGAGAGCAAAATTTTTTAGGGGGAGAAAAATTGCCACTTTAAAAAATGATTCAAGGAGTTCCCGTCATGGCGCAGTGGTTAACGAATCCGACTAGGAACCATGAGGTTGCGGGTTCGATCCCTGCCCTTGCTCAGTGGGTTAACGATCCGGCATTGCCGTGAGCTGTGGTGTAGGTTGCAGACGCGGCTCGGATCCTGCGTTGCTGTGGCTGCGGCGCAGGCCAGTGGCCACAGCTCCGATTGGACCCCTAGCCTGGGAACCTCCACATGCCGCTGGTGCAGCCATAAACCGGCGGCCATAAAATGACAAAAGGCAAAAAAAAAAAAAAATGATTCAAGAGTGAGCATGTTACCTATTAGATGGTTAGAGGGAGTCTGTCTGTCAGGGATACAGAAGCATTCCTAGGAGCCATAATGGACTGATGGTATGAGTTACGATTCCAGAGACCAAGACTCTGGTCTTACACTGAACATGTATTATAAAGGGGTGCCAGAGTATGGGCATAAACTCCTATATCTGGAGAGCAGGAAGGGTTGGCCAGTCAGAGGTCTTTTTGCAAGGATGCCGGGGAGCTGAAAGGGACAAACCCCAAGGACCATAAGGAGACTTGCTGGGAAACTCTAGTCCAGGGACAAAACTCAGTAGATGAAAAGGAGAATTTTGAGCACAACAGAATATCACTCTGTTTTTCCAAAGCCTTGTAAACTCTAACCCAGGGACCTGAACAAGTTACCTGGAGAAGGAGGGCTTATCACTGATAGGATTGTATGCATGAAACTGGTATAGAACATGTGAGTTCGAGATGCTCTGTATGTACTAGTGCAACAAAAAGAGTATAAAAGATGTTTCCTTCCCTTTGCTAAACGGGTTATAGGAGCACCCTGGAAGGAATAACGGGGGAAGGGAGGGTGGTCACAAGTGACAGGGGACCAACACCAAGATCACATTTTTTTTTACCTTATCTTCTAATGGGTTCCCTCCATACTCCAAATAAAACCAAAAGTCTTTGCCCGGGCGAACAAAATTGTTGGCATCCACCCCTCCCTTCTCACCCACTGTATTTCCTCCCATTCTCTTTCCTGCTTTCTGCTTCAGTCATTAAGACTTTCTTGCTGTTTCATAAACAAGCCAAACTGCTGCAGTCTTTGGCATTCTCTTCCATCTGGCGTGCTCTCACCCTCAATCTTTGCCTTGCTTCCTCTCTCATTTTTAAGCAGGTTTCTGCTCAAATGTCACCTCTTCAAGAGGCCTTTCCTGAGTTCCAGGACGTGTGAGGAAAAATTAGAGTTGTGTTAGGTTCCCCCGTTCTGAAAGTTGAGGCTAAATCAGAACTGAGCTTGTGGGTTCCCAATATCTCCATTATTCGTGGAGTCTAGGGTGGCCAGAAACACATGGGGTCACCGATACATCTCAGGGTCAGGCTGTGATACCTTTTTGACTGTAACTGTTCAGCACTGTGATTTGAACGTTGTCTGAGCTACTCTGACTCACTGCAGAGCTAAGTGTTGGAAGGTACTCTGCCCAGACTCTCAGCTTCAGGAGCAGTAGATTAAACACGGTAATCAGATCATTGTGGAAGCTGCTTCTAAGAAATAAGGAACCCTACCAAGCCATAGAAGAACACTGAATAGTCTTGTGGAATCCCCTTTTCACACACACTTCGAGGCATTAGAGAGGGTATAGACTTCATTGATGTTGTTTATCAAGTAGTCATCACCACTGAAGACAGCTTGTGTCATAGCAAAGTGAGTGAAAATAAGTCATCTGACACACAGATTTCAACAAACTGCCAACCATTCCAGATATCTCTTTTCTGTGATACAAAGTGATAAGAGAACTAACAGAAAAGAGAAGTGAGAATGAACAGTTTTAACTTCTTTATTCTCAAATACCTTCGATGAATATTTATTGTGAAAAGATTGAACACAGATGACAGAGCATCTTATTATCACATTTCGGTTTGAAAAAAATTTGCTTTTAACTTTGGAATGTTTATAAGCAAGTTTGTTTATCTGAAGTCACTACATCCCGGTGAATTTCCTCAAGTTACTACAATGCTAACTCATTTAGTACCAGGCATGTTTAATTTTAATAAGCCTGGCTATATGCAATGGAGATAGAGATAATATCATAGTTTATAAAAAAAAAAAAGGGAGCAACTAATGTTACATGAATCTGTTCACACTTGAGAGTGCCATGATTTTTTTTTAGCTACAATACTGATCTTGGTGATAATTAAAGAATAGACACAAGCTGTCTTGGCTTTCATTCATCAGCACAAATGAGGTGTGTCTTCTGCAAGTACAGGTGTGTGTTAGTACGTGTGCACACATGCCCAGGATGTCAGATCCTTCCTCTGCTCATGCAGGTGAGGTGTGTAAGTGGGAAAATATTCTAGATGCTCTACTCAAAATTCATGAAACACAGACTGGGGAAAAAGCCTCCATCACCATATTATAACCATGCCAAGTATAGGCTGTGTAATGGGAGGGCCCCAGTATTAGACTTGAAGTAAACTTTAGGGTTTTATCCAGGGCTATAATTTCTGATTTAGGGGAAACAAGTGCCTGGGTTTGTCTCAGATATTTCTTCTGAAACCTCCACCTAGGCAGTGATGATTCATCATAATGGTATTTGTCCTGAAATATTCTTCTTCAAAATATTCATGATTTGGAGAGAGAGTGGATTCTAAAATTGAAACAGAGAAAATTAAAGGTGAATCCAGAGCATCTTCGAGTGCAAATAAGTAAGAGATTGCTTTTTAAAAAATCAAATTTGGTGTTAGGTAATCTGTCCTCTTAATAAGTAACCCAGTTGATGCTAGGTCATCAGTTCTGAACAATATTTTGAAAGCACTGACCCAGAACCACCACTCTAACATTTTGCCTTTAGTAAATAGATGAAGGCTGTGAAATAGTGTTTTCCAGGTTAACTGCATGACCAGCTGCTTAAGATAAATGTACTCAAGTTGAGCTAAGATGCATTATTTATGGACCATTTACACATAAACAATATTCTTTGTAGCTTATCAGAATACTGAGTATTCTTCTGGGCACACAATGTGCTCCATAAACAGTGGAGACCACTGTTTGACAAAGTTTATGTTTCAGAGACTTCTATAGGAGCACAGTCAGTCATCCCATCAGCTCTAACCCCACTCTGTAAAGCGAAAGGAGTGAGTGAACTTACCCAGATTTGCCTCCCTCCACTGTCAAATTTTCCCTTTTGCTGGTTCTTATTTTCCTTTTTAATGATTTATTTTCTCTTTTTAGTGAAGCATGTCCATTAGAAGTCTCTTGAGAAAGAAGTGGGAGGTAAGTAATTTTCAAACTTGCCTGCCTGAAAATTATTTTCTTTTTGTATTCACATAGTGGATTGGTAGTTGAAATTCTTAAGGTTAGAACACTTAAAATTTTTAGTGCATTGCTTCACTGTCTTCAATTTATCAGTTTTGCTAGATGGAAAGCCACTTATTCTCTCTCTTTTCCTCACAACATAATTGTTTCTCTAGAAGTCGTTAGGACTCTCTCTTTATCCCAAATATTCCATATTGTTATTGTATCTGGGTATCTTTTTAAAATTAATTTACCTGAAATCTCACATCCCTTTGCTTCTGGTGAGTTTTCTTCTATTATTTCTTTAATAATTTGTTTTCCTCTACTTTCTCTGTTCTCTTTCAGGAGTCCTCTCTATTAGACGTGGGCTATTATAATTGAACTAATTTTCTTACATTTTTATTTTCAGCTTTCCATTTCTTCACCCTTTGCCTTACTTTCTTGATGATTTCTTTGATTGTATTTTTCCAAATCTTCCTTTGAGATTTTATTTATGCTATCACATTTTTAATTGTCAATAGCTCTTTTTCTCTTCTTCCTTTTCATAATACTGATTATTTTTGTGAGTGCATTATCATCTTTTAGTTATCTATTCATCAAAGTTGCATTTTACAGTTATTGCATGTTCGGAGTTCCCGTCATGGCGCAGCAGTTAACGAATCCAACTAGGAACAATGAGGTCACGGGTTAGATCCCCGGCCTTGCTCAGCGGGTTAATGATCAGGTGTTGCCGTGAGCTGTGGTGTAGTTGCAGATGTGGCTCAGATCCTGCATTGCTGTGGCTGAGGTGTAGGCCGGCGGCTACAGCTCTGACTGGACCCTGAGCCTGGGAACCTCCACATGCTGCGGGTGCGGCCCTGAAACAACAAAAGGCAAAAAAAATAAAAATAAATTTAAAAAATAATAAAGTTATTGCATGTTCCCTCCATTGTTCAGTTTTTCTCAAGCTTCCATTTGCTTTGATCTCTACATTTAATTTTTGCTCTTTATAATTAGCCCAAATGTAGCCTAATCATTTGGGGGCCTCCATCAGTATCTGTAAGCCTTTTCTTTAGAACTATTCCATTTCTCCAAAGTAAAAAAAAAAAAAAAAAAATCACCAATCTTTTGCAGAGGGTGGGGTTGAGGATGGTATATCCTTGACTGCCAACGTCCCCAAGGCCAAGATGAGGGACCATTCCCTACAGAATCTTTCCTTTAGCACTCTTTCCATTTGTGTCTGAACTTCCTACTGTTTTTTGCCTGTCTCATGCTCTTTATCCATTCTGGTTTAAAAAGTATTTTAAAAAGTATTTTTACTTTCATGATTTGAGTTTGTGGTCCATCCACATGTTTAACCAGTCTTAGCTTCTCCACAGTGCCTAGAATACAACATATTTTCAGTACATATTAGCTGAATGGGTGACTGAGAATCACAGACAGGAAACAACATGAAACATGAAACATGAAACAACAGGAAAGAACATTCTCTCCTTTGAAATTTTGCTTGCTGAGAAATACCAATTTTTCCTCATACATAGTACAGTTCTTTGATGAAACGAGATGAATTAGGTTCCTGCCACTTTCCTCACATGACATCTTAAATTTAAAATTTCAATCGTGTGCCGTGATCCCAACCACAGTTGGACTGAGAAATCCTCAAGGTCAGGATCAAGATCAGACTTTTCCTTTTGCCTGGCACATAGTTATCTCCTAAAGATGTTGAATGAAATTTTCCTTCAGAGAATAATGAAATTGGTCTAAATTTATCTTAATCAAAGTCTAACTCAGTAGCTTGGCAACAAGATAGGAGAGAGAGAAGAATCAGACTGACACATGCCCCAGGCAGACCAATGTTTGATTATCCAGGGCCAGCCTTCTCATACTGGTATTTTAAAATTTCATTTCACTTTTGTTTGAAAAAAGAGGTGAGACTGCATATCAAGAGGTGAGATAAGAGGAAAATCTCTTCATTAAAACCTTTGCAGTTAAATAGAGCCCTTTGGAAATTATTGCAGACACCTTCTATTGAATAAACACAATTCTTAGAAGTGGAACAATGCTTGTGACTGTGGGAGTTCTTATAGCTTATTCCATCTGACTCTTACTTTCTCCACCTAAAAGTTCACATAGGTTCGATTTTCTCTATCTCATTTCATTTCCAATGCCTCTCAGAAATTCATCTCCAAGATAAGTGCTCAAACGGTTTTGCCCTTAATTCAACTTTAATGAACATATATCTACATTGAATTGCTTTTTCTTTAAGTTGGAAAACTAATATTGGAGAGAAAGAAAGAAGAAGATGCCTTCATAATCTTGATGGGGTTGTTTCCATAGCAATTCTAGTATTACAGACTTTTTGGGCATAGTTTTAGTCTTAAGTCTGTTTTCTGGTAACTGGGTGAAGACAAATTTGTGTTGTGGTCCTGCTTAGAATGGTGTTATCTCAAACTTCCATGTCTTTGAATTAGTAACCCTTGACAGATACAGCTACTGGCTTACCAAACGATGTTTCCTTGGGCTAGAATGGTGGTCCCAAATGAGACCACCATGAAGTTAACCAAACAACAACTTTAAAAGTACTGTAAAGCAGACAGCCAGGTTTGCTTTTTGAACATGTGACAGCATTGGAAGAAGGGATGCGAGAGGTAGAATTTGAAATACATGTGAGTGGTGGCATTATCTTTTCCACATAAAGCTAAACATGGTTTTATTTCACTTTCTTGATATTTTCTCCTCCTCCATAGACTTCACACTCCTCATATACTGTGCTTAACCTAGACTAGGGATTGCCTTTGAGCCTTCGCTATCTCAGTGTCTTCTTGGGTAACTTCTGGAGGTTTATATGAACCTCCAGAAGTGTTCATATAAACACTTTTTATGAACTTGACTATATTTGCCTACACATCAAAAGTTTTATTACCTATTACACATTTTAACCTATCATTCTTGATTACCACTATGCATAAAACCATCATATCTGGATGTCTAATTTGTTCTTTTTTTCCTAGAACATTGATGAGCTTGGGTCTTCCTGGGCCTAAATTGCAGTAAAACTCTCTAGAAGGCAGATATAAATGTTTGCTGTTACTATAATGCCAAACAGTAATATCTACTTTATCATTTATTTTTAAACTTAATTATCTTCATTATTTTACCAATATATATTATTTTGCTTACTATGGTTCAGTGGAACGAGCACGGGCTTAAGAGTCTGGAAGATTTGGATTAAATTCTTGAATCTGCCATTCATTCTGGCTTTGTGATCCTGATTTAGCTAATGCATCTCCCTAAGCTTAAATCTAGGGTATGACCACATACACTGGTTTCACAGAATTCTGATGAGGATTATGTAATAAAGTAAATCTCATCTCATTCATCTGTAATTAGGTTTTGAATAATAAGTTCTACTAATTAGGTTAAGTGCTTCCCAGACTTCATTGTACACCAAAATAAATCACTAGGAGCACTTAAAAAAAAAAAAGTCTGAGCCACTGAAATTCTGATCTAACCAGATGAGGTAGGATCTGGAAAGTGGAATTTAAAGTTCCCCAGGTGATTCTAATGTGCAGCCAGTATTGAAAACGATTGGATGAGAGCTCAGTGACTTAATCATCATTCTAGGGTGATGAGTGAGTTTTTCTCTGGAAACTCAAAGTGATAAAAAGTCTTCAGCCACCTTGGAGAAGATAAGAGTATATGGGCTGAAAAATTAATTTGTTCGTTCTCACCTACCCTTGGGGTTAGAGTGAGGAAGGAAAGATTGTCATATATGGTATTTCTTCATTCCTCTGCAGCTACAAAGGCCCTTGAAAGTGCTTTATGGGTTCTGTGGAGAGAATAGAAACCAGTGTTCTTAAAATCAGCAAGATATTTTAAAAAGCATTTTATGGTAGTTCTTACTCAGATCTGCTCTATTATAATTGTCTGCAAAATGTGATGTAAATTTAAGGAGAAAATCCTTTAAAATCAGTCAAAATAATTACTACATAATTATAGCTATATCATGCAGAAACTTTAGAATGTTAGATATTTATATTTGTATGACTTCAAATTGAAAATAAGTTATGAAAGCTTTAAATGTACCAAAGTTTTAAGCTATTTTGACATTAATGTCAAAAGTTTTCTATCATCTTTTTGTAGAAGAATTTGTACAATGATGGTTTTTGCTTTCAGTCTAAAAAAAAAAAGACATTAAGTCTCAGAGCAGCATGTTCCTAGTACCGGGGAATCTGTAATTAAGTTATTCCATACTTAAAAGGTAACTCTCGAAAGGAAGTCAGACAAACATTTTCACATGCTAACAAAATCAGAATAAAGGTAAGGCCACCAGGAACAAATTAAGATCTGATTTCTTTTGTAGTTTGTCCAGAGATCTAACTACAAGGAGAATTAATATATAGTACTATGTCGAAGGTAAATATATTATTATTTTTATTATTACTAGTAATAATAAATTTATTCACTGCACTGGACAGACTACATAAACAACCAAAGAGAACCACTTCAAGGAATCACTACAATGTTTGGAAATGTAAAACAGAAAATTTGCAATGAGATATTGGTTCCAGAACACACATACAAATTCACATCAAAGACATATAGGATGACTTTGTGGGTTTTCCCATAAAATGCAAGGAATATATTCTACCCCATGATCAAGCACCTAACAGTTGCCTGGCAGTATACTAAGTGCATCACTTCATTCAGTCTTTGTAACAATCTAACATTATTTTCCCCATTTTAGAGATGAGGAAACTGAGGCTTAAAGGGTTGAAGTCCCCACTGCTCAAAGGTTTATCCACGAGCAACAGCAGGAGCATTACCTGGGAGCCTGTAAGAAATGCATGAGGATTGGCTCTTCAACAGAACTCTTCACTCAGCTTCAACGTTTTAACAAGAACTCCGGGTGATTCTTACATGAGGGTAGCACTGGTGTTAAGTAAGTTGCTGCAGCCCTGCATTTAGATACTAGCTGAGCCAGGACTTAGTGTTAGTAGAAAGCAAGCTCTAAAATGTGTATCCTAGGAAGGAAGGGATATTATTTAAATTAAAATGAACGAGGTGTGCCTGTGAAAATAGGCGTTGTTGAGGGAAAACATGGAGTGAAGACAGATGAAGAGGGTTGCGATCCCTGCAGGTATGATCGGGAGAGGAGCTCTGCACACCCACAGCAAGGTGTGACCTTCTGCCTGACTTTAAGGAGTGAGTTGCATCAGTTTCTTTGATGACTCCAAGTGCCCACACTTCAGCATGTCTGTCCCCTGACATAACACACCAAAGGAGCCATCATTTTGAATGAGGTCAGAAGAGGAACTGACCTCATCCAAGGGATCAGCCTTGCAGCCTTGCAGTGGCTGTCGTTAACCCTTGCTGAGACCATCTTGAGCCGGATGTCAGCTTGTGCTTCTGTGAGAGAACAGTCCCACATGTGGATTTTCCTGGACCACTCCTCTTGCTGCAACTCCCCAAACCCTAGCCAAGGCAGAGACCCCTCATTTCTGTTTGAGAATCCCCATGGGTGTCCACCAGTGAGTCCTGTCAACTGCCCCCGGGTGCCTGGAGTTTTCTCTTTCCTCCTCTGGTTTTCCTATTCCCAAATCCCTCCACTTTGTCCATTGATTCGGTCACAGCTGAAACTTCCCCCGAGAACTTCTCTGTCCACCAGGCAGGGTTCCTGGACACTGTTGGAGTTAAAGGCAGGCTCATGAGAAGAAAAAAGCTAAAGGCTTGTGCAGCCTGTGAGAAGATAAACACCGTTCCTCGAAGTCTTCCTTTCCGTATTTCTGGGGAGCTCATGTGAAAGCTGTAGCCATGTGACCACGTGACAGTTTAATACCCCCACAGCTAAGACTTCACTGCTGGCACAGCACCCACTGCCTGGTTCCTGCTTCCTGTACAACACTGTTAGTTTACAGCTCCATATATGGGGTTTTGTTCAGCGTGGAGGGCATAATGGATGCTTAACCAGCACTGATAGTATCTTCCTTCCTTTCTTTTTTTTTTTCGTTGGAGTACAGTTGACTTACAATGTTGTGTTAGTTTCAGGTGTGCAGAACAATGAATCAGTTATACATATACATATATGCATTGATTTTTTTTTTTTGTCTTTTTAGGGCCATACCTGCAGCATATGGAGGTTCCCACGCTAGGGGTCCAATTGGAGCTGTAGCCTTGGCCTATGCCACAGCCACAGCCACAGCAACACCAGATCCGAGCCGCCACAGCTCACGGCAACGCCGGATCCTTAACCCACTGAGCGAGGCCAGGGATCAAACCTGCATCCTCATGGATGACAGTCAGGTTGGTTAACCTCTGAGCCACGTTGAGAACTCCCACACTGATGGTTTTGACTGGATCATTAATTCTCTCTCCAGAGTTCCCCAGGGAAAGTCACCAGACATGCTCAGATATACCTGAACCACCTCACTGGAGACAGTTTAAGAGCCCAATGGGACTCCCTTCCATTAAAGGGGAGGATGGATTCTCTAAAGATCAGCATTACTAGAAATCATTAGAAATCAGAAAGGAGCCATCACTGCTGTGCTCCTTCCTTTCCCAGCCTCTCCACCTTGCAGGCTTGTAACCTGATGCTCCTGGATGACTGCCTTCTCTCCTGAGACACTTCCTCCACCAATCTTGCAGCTATGTGAAGTTAAGGCCCAGGCCTGGCTTCCCTGGCTCCCAGATGGTATTGTTAAATTAGGCTTATCACTGCTCTAGCTGCCTCCTTGCTGCAGACTCACCCGACCCAGTTCCAAGGAGAAGGGACTCTTTCCAATGATACTCCATGTTTGCCAAGAAATCTCCAATCCCATGGGTTATGTGAATTGTCACATTAGGGAACTGTTGTATGTTTGGGTTCATTTCCTTCCCCCCCTTCTTTCTTTGTTTTCTTTTTCTTTTCTTTTTAGGGCCGTACCTGCAGCATATGGAAGTTCCCAGACTAGGGGTTGAATCAAACTTACTGTTGCCAGCCTACAGCATAGCCACAGCAATGCAGGATCCAAGATAAATCTGCAACCTACACCTGAGCTTGGGGCAATGCTGTGTCTTTAACCCACTGAGTGAGGCCAGGGATTGAACCTGCATCCTCACGGAGACTATATGGGGTTCTTAGCCTGCTGAACCATAACAGGAACTCCTTGGGTTCATTTCTTCTTTATTCCAAGAGAGTATCATATAAATAAAGACTAAACTGAATACTGTAAAATCCATTACTGTGTTGAATTTAATCCTTTGCAAGATAGAATATTTTTTAGCTGAGGGAACCGAGGCTGAGCTAGGCAATTTAAGAAATTAGGGAGCTTCCTTAAGAAGTTAAGGAAGTAACATAGTAAGTGGTACTGGCTAGATTAAAATTCACATCTAGATGCCTCCCCATCTGGTCAGTTTTTGACAGGTGTAAATATTGGCTGCAAGGAGTGATGAGCTCTTTGTTGCAATGGGGCCCTTTTGTGGAGACATGCATCCATCGTCAACAGAAAGAGAATCAGCCACTCTGAGTGTCAATAAGGAAAATGATGTGTGTGTTGTCATTTAGATCTGCCCTTCCTCACACCTGTAGAGGCTGTTCCCAAGTTCATTTACAGGCTGGTATTGAGAAGCTCCTATCAAAATGCCCATTGGCTTTCTGTCACAGGCAGCTGAACGAGGTGGTACTTAGCTGTCTCTACCTTAAGAGCTCAGGGTGCAAATGTGGGTGCCGGGAATGGTGTTGACAAGCATGTGCCTCCACGGCCAACAGGGGACCCTGCCAACACGAGCGGACAACATCGTGAGTAGGTGATAGGACATGCCCAGGAATCCAAGGCCAACAACAGCTGCCTCCCTGGAACCAGTTCCTCTCTGGAGGCTGTGTGGAAGCTGAGCACCGGCACCACCACTGGGAGGCAAACCAAGGCCACCTTTGGGAACCCAGACAGCATGTAGCCCAGGGAGACCTGGCTCTCCTCACCACTGCCGGGCTGAGTCAGCTTAGTGAGGAGAGAGTCCCTTGATCTCTCAGAAAATCTCATCACTGAGAATGAATAACAAATCCCCAAATGAAAAAGCTGGGGGGATCAGAGGCACTGAAACTTGAAGTGTGGAGAGTCTTCTGCAGGGAGTTTCAGTTCTGACTGTGTTCGGTTCCTTGCCTAAGGAGCCCCTGGAGGAGACTACCTGTCATTATTAACCGGGGGCTTTGGAACATCTGGTCAGCAGCTCTTTACTGGAAGCCATCTCTTCTGAACTTCAAGGGTCACTATCATCACTGCCCAAAGATTTGGGGGGGTTTTTGGTTGGTTTTTGTTTGTTTGTTTTGTTTTGTTTGGTTTGGTTTGGTTTGGTTTGGTTTTTTGCCCTTAGAGCTAATCTTAGACTTCTGGCACTTCCATCTTTCTGTCTTTCTGACATCTGTTTTTGAGGTGTAACTTAATTCCCTCCTGAAATTTCTGGATGTTTCTCTGGGGCTCTCGCTTTACTCTTTCTTTTAAACATTTTTTCTGGGAGTTCTATTTAAATGGCTTTCTTAAGGGTCCCCAGACTCCTTCCCATCAACTGCACTGGGCTGCCTGAGCAACCCTCCTTTCATCATTTCACTATGTTTGGGTCTTGTCTTGCATCTCTTTAAAAGTCCCCTTCATGTCCCCACACAAACATTTCTCTCTTCCCCCTAGCACAGCAACACCCTCAGCAATGTTTACATTATAATAAGCTACCTTTTTTCCAGGGCTTGAGAAATTGTCTAGGAAAAACCTAGTCATCTGTGCAGGCTTCTTTAAACTCTATCATTCTGCTGAGTTTCCAGGTAATTAATGCTAACTGCAGTGCTTGGAGCAGCCTTGGATTACCTTCTCCAAAACAGCCAAGGACATTCCCATGGCACCAGGCAGAGTTTCTGAGGGTGGGAGGTCACTGCCAATCCCTCCCTCAATGAAATGTGCCACAAAGTGCTGGTTATCCCGTAGGCTTGGCGTGGAAACTGAATGATGTAATGTACCAATGCATTAATGTGCATTAATAAATACTGCACAACGCCTGGCCCCCTTTCTATCTGTGTTACATGTCTTTGATGCTCAATACATTTGAATTCCTTTCAAGTTATCATTTGTTATTTTCATAAAATCTGACTCTCTTGTAAGCAGATGTCCCTACAGGCATTATTTTCATGAATCTAATAAGTCTTTTATTAAAGTTTTTGATAAGACTTTATTAATGTCTTCAATAAGAATTTTTAATAACCCTTTTTTTAGGAAAAATAGTCTCTATCCTCCTGGACCATGGCCAAGAGGAGCTAGAGCTGGGTCATGGGCTGCAGTTTCAAGTTTTGTCAATTTTTGTTTATCTTGTTAAAAAATTAACTCCTACTTTCATTGATCTTTTCTAGTACCTATTTCACTTATTTCTTCTCTAATTTTTATTATTTTCTGCCTTCTGCTAATTTTGAACTTAGTTTCTTCTCTTTTTTCCTAGTATAAATTTAGATTAAAATTATCTGAAATTAGATTGTTTATTTGAGATCTTTTTTCCTAAATTGAAGGCATTTATCACAAACTTCCTTCTAAGAACTGTTTTCACTGCATCCCATACAATTTAGTGTATTATATTTCCATTTCCATTGATATCAAGATACCTTTTGATTTCCCATTTGAATTCTTCTTTGATCCACTGGTTGTTCATGGGTGTGTTGATCAATTTCCACATGGGTGCCAAATTACTGTTTCCGTGGGAGGATAATAAGCACGGTACCTCCCATTCTGTCATCTTACTGACCTCACCTCCAGGCTGATTAATTTGTATACTGGGAAACAGACTTATCTAATTCAGTGGATTTTTCTTCTACCACTCAATAACTGCTACAAATACCTGGCAATCTTTGTTAAAAATAATTAGAGGTAGGGTTAAAAATGAAAAGGGCGGGTGTGACCTTCATTTATGATTTTGTGATGAGGCTGGTGATCCTCTCCCCATTCCTTCCAGGAAACATGTAGCTGCACAAATTGTCACAAGTAACCGTATTTTGTTGATTAACAGTAGACAATAAATAGAGAAACATTGTTGAAAAATTCCTAGCACATCAGGTGGGACTGTGGGAATCTGTGGCCTATTTGATAGCAGTTTTTCCCACTCCACCCCCCCTTCTCCTTGCACAGTTGCATGTTAGCTATAATTTTAATAGTTTGGGATTGACCTCAAAACTTGTAGCTTTTCTACCAGAAGAGGCAGGCTTGGTTTGTAATAGAACACAAAAACTCACAGCTTTGCAACATTGCTATACTTACTAGAATTAGTCATTAGTAATGAAGTGGATTTTGATGAGCTTATGACCAGTTAAAGATTTATCTTGGAGTCCCCAGAGCAAAGAAATTTCAAAAATACAGTTAATAAAATAAAATGGAAATTAAAATTACTTTAAAAATCGTATATATATGTTTAACCAAAAAGAAGACAGTAAAGGAGGGACAGAGGAAAAAATAGGCTGTTAAGACATAGAATACAGATACCAAAATATAAATGCACTAAATACTCAAGTTAAATGGCATAGTTGAATGGATTAATAAGATGTGGTACATATATACAGTGGAATACTACTCAGCCATAAAAAAGAATAAAATAATGCTGTTTGCAGCAACATGGATGTAACTAGAGAGTCTATACTAAGCGAAGTAAGTCAGAAAGGGAAAGACAAATACCACATGATATTACTTATAGGTGGCATCTGAAATATGGCACAAATGTTACTATCTACAAAACAGAAACAGACTCGCGGAAATGGAGAACAGACTTGTGGGTGCCAAGGGAGAGGGGGGATGGAGTGGAATGCACTGGGAATTTGGGGTTAGTAGATGCAAATTATTACATTTATAATGGGTAAGAAATGAGTTCCTACTGTGTAGCACAGGGAACTATTATAGACCATGATGGAAGATAATATGAGAAAGAGGAGTTCCTGTCATGGCGCACTGGTTAAAAATCCGACTAGGAACCATGAGGTTGCAGCTTCGATCCCTGGCATCGCTCAGTGGGTAAACGATTCAGCATTGCTGTGAGCTGTGGTATAGGTTGCAGACGCGGCTTGGATCTGGCATTACTGTGGCTGTGGCGTAGCTCCGATTAGACCCCTAGCCTGGGAACCTCCATATGCCGCAGGTGCGGCCCTAAAAAGACAAAAAAAAATTATATGAGATAAAGAATGTGTATATATATGTATGTATGACTGGGTCACTATTCCTCTTGGAATAGACCATGAAGGAACATAATATGAGAAAAAGAATATATAAATATGTATGACTGGGTCACTATGCAGTACAGCAGAAATTGACACAACACTGTAAATCAGCTGTACTCTAACAGAAAGGCATAGAGTGTCACACTGTATAAAAATGATACAAGTCAAATGCTATCACCTATCTGTGGAATCTACGAAAAGGAACTTTGCAGAACACATACTGACTCACAGACTTTGGTAAAACTTCTGGTTTCCAAATGAGACAGGTTGGGGGTGGGGGGATTGCACTGGGGGTCTGGGATGGAAATACTATACAATTTGGTTGTGATGATTGTTGTACACCTATAAACGTAATAAAATTCATTACATAATTTTAAAAAATTAAAAAAAATACAACTCTGTGTTTTCTACGAAAGATACACTTTAAATCCAAAGACACAAATAAGTTTAAAAAGATGAAAGATGGTATACCATGCAAATAATAACATGAACAATTATAGGAGTGCTATAGAATCAATATTGATCACCTACTCAAGCATCATTTCATTTTCTCTGGGTCAGGAGACTGGGCATCTCCCAAATGGATTCTCTGTTTAGGATTGCCCAAGAGCAATGCGGGTATCGGTAAGAACTGCAGTCTCGTGTGAGGTTCAAATGGAGAAGATTGCCTTTCAAGTTCACTCAGATTGTTAGCAGAATCAGTTCCCTGCAGATTTTTAACTTGAGAACTTTTTCTTGTGGTCAGTTGGCCAGAGGCCACCTTCAGCTTTTTATCACATGGTATTCCTCAACATGCCCGCTAGCTTCCTCAAAGCCAGTGTAGTGAAAGAGAGATTCAGCTAAGATTATCAACCAACTTGACCTGACATACATAGAAAACTCGACCCAACTACAGTAGAATATATATTCTTTTCAAGAACACTTTGAAACTTCTTCAGATAATAGATGCATGATGATTTAAGCTGTTAACTTTGTAGATATTTGTTATGAAGAAGTAGATGACTAATAAAAAGGGAAAACTTCTTCAGCTTGATAAATAGCATCCAAAAAAAAAAATGTCATAACTAATTACCACACTTAATAGTGAAAGCCTGAAAGATTTTCCTCAAAGATTGGGAATAAAGGCAAGGCTGTCTGCACTTACCACTTCTGTTCAACACGGTACTAGAGGTTCTAGCCAGAGAAGCAGGACAAGGAAACAAAATTAAAGGCGTAGAGATTGAAAAAGAAAAGTAAAACTGTCTTTGTTTGTAGATGATATGTTTGTGTACAAGATCCTATGGACTCTATACAATTTTTAATCTAATAAATGAGTTTAATAAATTTACCAGATACAAGGTCAATGATCAATATACAAAACTCAACTGCATATGAGTTTTTAGGACTTTTTTAGGACTGCACTTGTAGCATATGGAAGTTCCCAGTCTAGGGGTCAAATCAGAGCTGCAGCTGCCAGCCTACACCACAGCCACAGCAACATGGGATCCGAGCCATGTCTGTGTCCTACACCACAGCTCATGGCAACACCGGATCCTTAACCCACTGAGTCAGGCCAAGGATCAAACCCACATCCTCATGCATGCTGGTTGGGTTTGTAACCCACTGAGTCACAACAGGAACTCTACACTTTTATGTATTAGCAATAAAAAACCCAACATTGAAATTGAGAAAATGATTCCATTTATAAGAATGTTTCTAGAATAAAGTGGGGGAGGAGTGGTTGGAGGAGGAGGAAGGGGAGGAGAGAAAGAGAGGGAGAGCAAAGGAGAGAGAGAGAGAGAGGGAATGAGAATATTCCTGTAGAATCGAAAGGTTGGGAGAGTGATTTGAAATAGTTATAGAGGGCACAGGAGGGGCGGGTCATAAAATTCCTTTCAGAATATCTTAAGGAGTTTGGACTTTAGCCTGAGAATTAGTAGAACATGTTTGAGGGTTGTATATGTTTAAAGAAGGAAAATAAGTTAGCATTTTTGTTTCAGAAAGACGATTCCAGCTGCAGTGTGGATTAGAGAATGACAAAACTAAATTTAAGGAGACAGGAGGCTGTTGCAGTAATACAGGCAAAAGTGGAAAGTCAGCAAAACTGGAAAGAAGTGGTCAGATCCGAGCACTAGTTTGAAAGGTAAGTAACCCGAAAATGATTAGGCATATAAAGCAAAGTACGACTCAATAGTTTTAGTATTTTCTCATGAATGCAGAATTTCCTGAGAAAGCTGCCTAGATGGGCCACGAAACTTGGTTCCAGGCAAGGCCATGTTTCCTCATGGAAATTTCCTCAATCTGTTTTACCTGGTGGCTTGCTGAGCAGAGTCCTCATCTATGCTAGTTGGGCTAGATGAATGTTAAGATCTCTTCAGCTGTTAGGATCCTACGGAGGATAACACTAGCTACTGGACAGAATGCTCAGAGGATAAACAAAGTTAAGAAAAGGGGAGCATTTGGATTTTAATATACCTACTACTGAATAAAAATTAGGATTTTCCTCTACATTGTAAAACTTTTTTTGGACAGATATTCACGTTGTAACCGCTAGGAATTAAAAATAAATAAATGAGATTCCTTTGAGGATATGGAAAAAAAGAAAAGAAAAAAAGGGGAGCATTTGGAAATGAGTAGGATATAAAATTCTTTCTCAAGGAGCAAAAAGTCCAAGAGCCAAATGAGATTATGAAACCGGGACATGTGTTAAATTTTTGTGCGTATTTACTTATTTCTTCATTCCGGAAGTGTTTGTTATGTATTTTCTGTATACAACATGTCAGGGATTATTTTAGGCATTTAGAGCATGAACAGGACAATAAGACTCCCTTACCATGATAAAACACGTTCTAGTGGGGAGAGCACAATAAACCAATAAATAAGTGAGGAAGATGGTCTCAGACATTCCGCAGCACCTCAAAGGACCCACACTTGGCAATAGAGAGAGTGGCTGGGAGAGGGTTCCATGAATGGGTGATAAGCGAAGTCCTCTCAGAGAAACTGGCATCCTAACTGAGAGACTGCAGTTCTCAAAACATTGTGATATATAATCGTTGTAACAAATAAGTGACTACAAAAGAGTGAAAATATGCTCCTTTTGTCCTTAGGTCTAAAGTAATATCGTGGATAGCACCAATGAGTTATTTGAGAAGTTGAAGTTACTAGCTAAGAAGCTGTTTGTTATTTTGAAAGGTTTTTTTTTCTAAAATCTTATAAATACCGAGAAGAATAAGAAGTGAGTGCAGCCAAATTCTAAAGAAAGATGCTGACTGTATCCAACTTCTGAGCAATCTCTGTCACTCATGTCAGGCCCCTAAAGATCAGAAAGGAGGATTTGAGAGTGACACTAGCATCATGAGTTATAAGTCAAGTGGAGGTTATCCCTCCCCTCCTTGTAAAATTAGTCAGGCAGCTCATGGCTCTTGTCAGCAAAGAGGAATTAGATTCCTTCAGGTTTTTCTCCGGAAGCAACCTTCCAAAGTTTCACAACTCTATTGGAATTAATTATGTGGAGGTTCATGAGGAACGGTTTTCTGGTAAATGCCCAGAACTGTAAGTAGGAAAATGGAACAGAAGGTATAGGAGCCTATTTGCAGCTCCACAGTCCTGAAGAAAAAGATATTTGGAGGCAAAATAAAGAAGACATGATTACATTAAATATAATGTACGAAGAGAAGACTCAAGCATCATGCCAAGAATTCTGTCTTAGGATGTCCACTGGAAAGGGAGAACAGTCATGGAGGACCAGTGTGAGTCAAAGGACGATTCGGTTCTGGATTGGAAAATGTAGTACATCAGTTGCCTGTGGAGTATCTGGATGTAGCTAGATATATAGATCTGGAGTCCAAGAGAGAATTCAAAGAGAGGTCAGGTTTGGAAATATAATTGGATTTGCTTTTATCTATTATGGAGCCATGAATGTCATATGACAGTCCGAATGAAATACACTGGGAAATTTGCTGGATCAGCAGTTCCAGAATAGTGTACATCCTTGATTGCAATAGATATGAACCTGACTGTCATGTCCCTGATCCTTCTGCCCTTTTCTCTTCCTACCTGTAATGAGATCATGAGGTCTGGAGGCGCAGAAGCCGTTCTGCATCCCCTGGCAACCGCAGAAAGAACAATGCCTGCAAGTAAGGGATAGAGGAGGAGAAACACGGAAGGAGCCAGGATCCCTGCTGGCATCACTAGGGTACCCTGGACTGGCTACTCTTATACTTTTTTTATGAAATAAGATAAATAAGCCCCCCCCAAATGTAATCCATTATTAATGAAATGTTTATATTATTGAGTTATATACAGTCAAAATTGATATAGGAGTCATTCGCTCTTAGATGATAGTGGCATAAGATAATGACTGTAAAAGCCTGAGGCAATCGATATTGATCACCTACTCAAGTAATCTCCTACTCAGGAGATATTAGCTCGCTCATGACAATCTGTATATGCTGAGTTGCCATGCAAGCCAAAAAGAGTTATGTCATGAAGGAGCAAGTGAAGAGTTGAAGCAGATAAGCCCAAGAGGTCAAGCAATAGGGCCCTAGCATTTCAGTTATTCACTAAATTCATTCTCTAGATGTAGGTCAGGCACCCACAGCTCAGTGAGTGGCTGCTTCTGGGTAAGTGAAACTGGTAGAGATGTTCCTATGTGATTTCTTAATCAATACAGTTGACTTTGTAATGATCTTGCTGAAATCTATTCTTCTCCACCACCTTTGTTTTTATCTTAGCCTCTTAACTTCCTGACTTATGGGGATCCCTAGTCTTAGACTGAACCCCATTGGCATGTGTGCAAAAAAACAAATCACACAAACAACCTGAACTCTCTCTGTGTAATAAGAGGGGCTGCTATGGATTCATTGTGTCTCTTAAGGTTGTTGCAGATGTCATTAGTTAAGACGTGATCATACTGGAGTAGGATGGATCACTTGATCCAACATAACTCAGTAGTGCTTATAAAAAGGGTAAGGCCAGACACACAGATAAGAACACAGTGTGAAGGTAAAGGCAGAGATCAGGATGATGTGTCTATAGGCCCAGGAAGGACAAATATTGCCAGAAAACAACCTAGAGTCTGGGGGAGAGGCACTGAACAAATTCTTCACATGCCTCAAAAGGAACCAACCCGTTGACATCTTGACCTCATACTTCTTGTCTCCAAAACTGTGAGACAATAAATTTCTGTTGTTTAAGCCTCAAAAGGAACCAACCCGTTGACATCTTGACCTCATACTTCTTGTCTCCAAAACTGTGAGACAATAAATTTCTGTTGTTTAAGCCACTCAACGTGTGGTATTTTGATACACAGTTCTAGCAAACTAACGCAGAAGCTTTAGTTTCTCTTCATATTCCCTTGTGTAAATTCAGTATAAAGATTTTTCTCTTTTCTTTTCTTTGCTTTTTCTTTTATTCTAAGACAGTCATTTCTGGGATGTCTTGTGACCTCACTTTCTCTCTATGTTCCCTCTTTTTATGGCCACACCTATGGCATACGGAAATTCCCAGGCTGGGGGTCAAATCAAAGCTACAGCTGCCAGCCTATGCCACAATCCAGAGCAGTACCAGGTCCTTAATCCACTGAGCGAGGACAGGGATCAAACCCACATCCTCAGGGAAACTATGTTGGGTTCTTAACCCACCGAGCCACAGAGGAACTCCAGGACCTCCTTTTCTAATCAGTTCTCTGAGGAATATTCTCTATGATACATTCCTGAGGTTGTCTTTGTTGCATTTATATTTCAAAACCAAAAGTTTATTAATGGTCTCCCTCTTGAGGGTTGTGTTGGGAAGGTTGATTGGATATGTTCTTGAACGGGTAATTCAACATTCATTTATCTCCTTACTATTCTCCTGGACTGGAAGAAAGTTTGTGAAAGTAAATGCCCATGGAGATTTTACGGCTCTGATGAAAATTTATATCCAGAATTAAAGTTAAACCTTCAGTTCCAATGCCATCCCTTTCTATTTAGAGTGAGTAACAGAGTTTAGTTACCCTCCGCTTAAACCGAAGGGAATGTATGTTCTAAAGAAGCCTGGGAGAGGGGAGTGGGAGAGGACTGTGGTGTGGCAATTTTGAGTTGATGATGGATGCTCTTTTATATCACAGAGCGCTACATATAATTTGGAAAGGCTGAGAAAAAGAAACTAAAAGGTGGAATATTACTGTACTTTATTCCAAGAAAGGATATTCTATCCTCTTTAGAGGGTAGCATGATTGAAAGGAGAGTTCAGCCAATGGCCATCTGCATTAGAGCAACACCCCCAATAGCACGGGCTTCCATGCTCTGTGCAGGGCCCTGCCAGGCCACAGAACCATTTTGGCCTATTTTCATAAGGATGCTTCAACCATGCCTAGTGAATTGCATTCAAGGAGAGTAAATGACAATCCATCTTTTCTATAATTCAACCTAATTCGAGCCATATTTGTCAAATGCTTCTGTGTGTCATGTAATGTGTTAATTACGCAAAGATGAGTCCAGTTTGGGCTATGCCTTGTTCAGTGTACAGTCTATTGAGGAAAAAAAAATCTTCATGTAGTATGCCAGACTTGTAATATATTAAGAAGAGTGATCATTTTCTTCCTTGTATCCTCACAGTACTTTACATATAGTAGTTCTGTGGTGAGAATTAAATACTACGGATATTTGTAAGATGGCTCTAGGGACCAGAAGAAAGAACAATTAATTCTACCAGGAGACATTTAAAGAAAGGCCTAGAAAGGAAACCATAATTAGATTTGGATTTAAAAGCTACCTAGAACTTCACTTTCTTAAAAAAAAAAAAGGAAAAAGGTACTCCTTGTTGAGATACTCAATTTAGTAAAGGCTGGAAGGCGAATAAGCATGATTTGATTAAAACATAAGTAATAATGGTATTGACTAAAGACATAATTCATTCTGGGTGTTATACTACTTCATTTTATTTTTTAACAGTTCTGTAGGGAAGAGTATCACTCCTAGAACAGGAATGAAACCCTGATGACAACACCACCAGCAAGTATCACCTAGGATTTGAACCACTGGCCCCTCCCTATGCAATCTTCCTTGGAAAAAACGGGAGGTGGAACTTCTGATAGTTTTTAATCAAGGAAAAGGCATGCTCTGGCTTGTTTTCAGCCAAGAGGAACAAAGATTGGAAGGTGGAAACTTTCTGTCAGGATTACTTAAATCAAATTCAGTAGACCGAATTGGGAAACTCATATCTCTGATGTTTAATTCAATTCACTGGATTAGAAAGTGGGTCCTCGGTTTATAAGATCTGAGCATATAGGCTTTCGGCACCATTGAATGTAGAGATAATCCACAGTACATGCATACCTTTGTGAGTGTTTTAAATTAATGTAGGCTTCATGGACACATATTAGGAAGCAGGATATTTAATATACTCTACCTCATTTTGTGCCTTTATCCTAAGAGGCCTAATTCTGATGTCAGGCAGCCAAATACAGAGAGATGCAAGGGCTATTTTTTTTTTAATGGAAGACTTAAGAAAAGGTAGAATGTTTGACTTCTGCCTCCTTAAACATAGCAATTAACCTTCCAAAGGGGCCTGTATGGTCCTCAATGCCACTTTGTAATAATTGGTGTACTCTGCTTTTGTTCAAAGGTCCAAAAGCTACTATGTGTACTAATGCAGCACTTCTAGAGGATATTTGGCTTCTGGATGTCAGGGACTTCAGAAGGAAAATATTGGGGTGTCTGCAAAATTTTTGTCATGACTAAAATTTTAATTCACCTTCCTCTCCCCATGACACCAATTTTATTTTTCCAGCTGAGCAGCTTCCTACAAGCCATTATGGCTCACGCAACCCTTAGTAAACATAAGCACACATGAGGAATTAGAAAGAATTAGAGGTGGAGAAAACAGGAGCTCTGTTCAAATATACTCGTAACACAGTAAGCAAAGTGCTGATGGACCTTTCCAATGGACAGACTTTATTGTTTTAGTTACCTCTGAAACAGTCTTCTTTCAGAAATTATTTTGATATCCTGACTATATTCTTTCCAGGCAAGGCAAAAGAATACTCTATGGGCACTTTATCTTCAATTCTCCCTAAGACAGTTGATTTTAAACCTGTATTATTACTTTTTATATCATTGCTATTTCTAGTGTTATTAATGATGAAACACACCGTAAATGGGACACCCTTCAAAATCACATCTGGTAGGCAGAATTCTGGGAAAGATAGAAAGGCTCAGAAGTTCTAAGACTGTTGTAAACACAAGTAATTCCTAATTAGGGGATCGGAGGGGGGTGAGTGGAGGGAATTAGAATAAACTGAGTTATCTGTTATTTTTTTCCCTTAGAAGAAAGAGGCAATCAAAGTCATGAAAAGAATGGCAGATAAGTATTATTATCTGGTGCCAGTTTAACAGTATTTTGGCCAGGTAAGGAAAATTGTAGCCTCTGATATTTCATTTCCACAGAGGGAAACATTGCATTTCCTGGGGCATAGTTTGCAGGAAAAAAAAAAAAGGTTCCTTGGAGCAAATATAGGTGTTAAAGGAAAAGTGGGAAGACAAGTTGTATTTTTTTAATAAAGATTTAAACAAGGTAAGATGGGTCTCTTTGGAACAAGGACTTCTCAGGATTTTTAACAAGTTAATGTGCATTTTGATGCTGAAAGAAGATAAATTATTACGTAGCATTTCTAGATTTTATCCCTTACTTTTTTTGTGGAGGAAACGTCAGGGCCGGTGTTCCTCAAAACACCTTAGAGCTCATAGCAAAAGAGATTTCACTTTGATGTAAGAAATGGGAGTTCCTGTTGTGGCTCAGGGGGTTAAGAACCTGATGTAGTCTCTGTGAGGATGTGGTTAAATCCCTGGCCTCGCTCAGTAGGTTAAGGATCCAGCATTGCTGTGGCTGTGGCTGTGGCATAACCCTGCAGCTGCAGCTCCAATTCAGTCCTAGCCTGGGAACTTCCATATGTTGCAGGTGCAGCCTTAAAAAAAAAAGGAAAGATAGGAAGAAAGGAAAAAGAAAGAAGAAGGGAAAGAAGAAAGAGAGAGAGAAAGAAAGGAAGGAAGGAAGGAAGGAAGGAAGAAAGAAAGAAGAAAGGAAGGAAGGAAGAGAGAGAAAGAGAGAGAGAAAGGAAGGCAGGCAGGCAGGCAGGCAAATGGCTTCAGACTACCGTAAAATAAAGATATTATCCCCTAGGTATAATTTAGATTATTACTTTGGCTATTAGCATATGCAATCTTTTTTCATTTTCCCTTCAGAATTCTTAGGGACTAATGTCTCAATTCAAAGGCAGAGGTGGAAGATATGGCAGCTGGTTGGCACTTTATTTAGCTGACTGCACCCAAAATTTTGATTGTATATACATGGTTTATAAATATCTAAAAGGTTGCTATGGTCTTTTGCTAGCAATGGCCCCCAAGGGAAGGACAAGCAGGAGGTTTAGGAAAAATCATTTTAAAAGGCAGATCGTTTTACTGAAGGACGTGTGTAGCCTGCCAGTATGGGAGGCAGGCAGTTCAATGTAGCTCAAGTGAGGTACTGAGATCTCACAAGTGACCTTACACTATATTTTTAGATGAGAGTTTTCTGTTGGGTGGTGTGCATAATCAGAAAATATAGAATGAGTGGCAACTGCTGAAAATCTATGAGCAGGAAGGCTGAAACTCTGATAGAACTCCTACCAATAAACTGAAACCTCAGCCATTCCAAAGACAGAAATCACTGTGGCAAAACAAATAGGAAGAATCTTGTTATTTGACGGCCATTTCTTTTAGAACTTTGTACATATATATATAGATAGATAGATAGTAGATATACACACACATATACACACACACATATATTTGTTTATATTTTTTCATATACATATATAATATATATATAATAATATATGTACTATTCTTTTGGAGTTCCTCTTGTGGCTCAGTGGGTTAAGAAGTCGACATAGTGGCATGAAGATGCAGGTTTAAGCCCTACTCTCACTCAGTGGGTTAAGGAGCCAGTGTTGCCACAAGCTGCAGTGCAGGGCACAGATGTGGCTCAGATCCTGCATTGCTGTGGCTGGGATGTAGGCTGGGCAGCTGCAGTTCTGATGAGACCTCTAGTCTGAGAACGGCCATATGCTATGGGTGAGGCCATTAAGAAAAAACCATTAAGAAAAAAAAAATCTTATGTGTGGAATCTAAAAAAAGGATACAAGTGAACTTATTTGTAGAACAGAAATAGACTCACAGACTTTGAAAAACTTCTGTTTCCCAAAGGGGACAGGTGGGTGGAGGGAGGGAGGGATAAACTGAGGGTTTGGGATTGGCTTACGCACGCTGAGGTATATGGAATGATTGGCCAACGGGGAACCTGCTGTATAGCACAGTGAACTCTACCCAGTATCCTGTGATAGTCTATTTGGAAAAATCTGAAAGAATGAATGTGTGTGCATATATAACTGTTGTATAGCAGAAATGATCACAACCTTGAAAATCAACTATACTTCAATAAAACTTAATAAAAATTGAAAAAAATATTATTCTTTTAACTTTCAAGGCAATTGTATGAATGTTATCAAAATTGTTATGATTTCAGAAATCGATCCATTCCCAAGTAATAATGAGATTTCCCAATGAAATACTCCCAGAGTAAATATCTCTTGTTGCCTAATGCATTCCACAAAGCTTCTTTAGAAGCTTTTAAAATTGTATTCCAAGGTCCTTGATGAAATAGCCATGCACAGTGTTGAAATCACTTTAGAAGGGTGAAGGCCTAAAGAATAATCATACCTCTGAATCCAGAACTCTTGGATATAGGTATTTCCATGATACAGTCTTCATTCTTCCAGGGTGCTTTTTGCTTTTAATCTATTTGTTAAAGTATGTGAAGTATTTAAAACCACCTCTGCAGTATACAAATTCTCTCTTTCATGTTCTATGTATTTGAAAGCAAAGACATTATCATTCTTCTCTGCTTTTCTTGTATTTGAGGTTGACCTCAGAGGCTTTTTCAGTCTTTGCTATCAATGGACAGATCTGTTCAACATCTTATACCCAACAGTTCATATTATATTCAATATCTACCTGAAAATTTTACACAGATCTGACTCCCGATCTAACACTGACTTTCCAATCCTGGTAGTGTTATTACTCCACCTTCAGTCAGACTTACTTGGCCCCTGTTTTCATATCTACCCAGTTTTTATTCATGCCTATTCTTTGATGTGCTCTGTGATCACAAACATAAATTTAACTCAATAAGCTGGAATCACCGAATATGTGAAAAACAATACAGACCTTTAAACAATACTGTAATAAAGCATTTTTTTCATCAGTGCAAAAGGATTACCAAAAGACCTGAATGGACTAGCAGTAAAACACAGCAACAACAGTTAATCAGATTTAGAGTTTTGGAATGTTAACGCTAAAAAGGAAATTAGATATTATGCAGTTCATTTTACCCCAAGAAAACAGCCTTTCTGGGATTAAATGACTCTTCAGTCAAAGTCCCATAGTTAGTTGCGGAGACCTGTTTTTCAATCTAGAGAATTTTTGGAATATAATTTGACTTGCTAGAATACATTTGTTATGAAACTATTCTAGCTGTGGTTCGCTAACATGCTCTTAAATTCCAAAAAATACTCAATCAATTATTCAAAAATACTCAACGCAATTATTCAGTGTTTTTCATTAGTGTTATACCATCAGGTCTTCTGGCATAGATCTGTGTTCTGCTTTTGTTATCTTTCTTAAGCTTGAAGGGATCAGGCCATATGAAATTATACTACATAAGAAGAGGCCCTTTTTATAAGTCATCCTAAGGGCTTCTTGCTCTGCCTTTATTTTCTGGTAGATAGAATACCCAGGAAAGTGTTATTTGATTCACTCAAGTTCAGAGTGGTTAAGTTTTCAAGATTATTTGGTACTTAAAAAGGACTAAAAAAATGTTGTGGAATATTCTACCTTTTTTTGTTGTTGTTGTTGCCTTTTAGGGCCACATCCACGGCATATGGAAGTTCCCAGGCTACAGGTAGCATTGGAACTACAGCTGCCGGGCTATGCCACAGCCACAGCAACATGGGATCCAAGCGGTGAAATAGTTTACTCTTAATCTAAACAAACATACATAATACATACAATAGCTATAGATAATTATTAAAAGCATCACTGGCATGTGAGTTTATCATTCACCATTAATGCCACCTGGCTAGAGAAAATGAAATACTTCACTAGGAATGGGAAAACTCTCCAGATTTGCATCAAAGCATTCTCCATCATTTCTCATGCTGATTCTCTGTTATTTATGAATTCCTTTCTAAGACCAGGTATTTTAGTCCAAGACTTAGGCTGAGTCACAGTGCTACATATCAGATCCTCTATCATTTTTTGACTAAGTAAAGATTGAGTTAACAGATGACTCTACATGCTGAACTTGGACCAGTCAGTGGAGACAATATAATGAGCATGGCCCTTATTCTATAGTGCTCATATTTTAGTGACTGTGTCTTTTTTTGACATATAGACAGCAGAGAATTACTGTTTTTTTGGTCTGTAGTTGCTCAGTGTTTGGTCATCAGCAACTCTTTTCTGTTGTTTCAACTATTTTAATTCTTATTTTACATGATTACTAGCAATTCAATACTGAAATATTAGAGGTTTACTCTCTGCTTATGGGAATGTAATCATATAATTCCTATGATCAAATGCTTCCTTTACGGGATTACTGAAATGAACAGTGTTTCACCGATTTTTCCCAACCTGTAGCAAGAACACAGTAATCCAAATTGGATGTTCCTTGACCCAATTTCTTCCCTACTTCATGTAAGTTATTTATTTTATGGTTATCTTCTGTTATTTAATGTAATTTATATTCGACTGCAGGTGAATGCAGGAGTTGGGTAGTTTCTTAGTAGATTTGTTTCAAAAATATAGTGATATGTGTCATTATCTGCACATAGTTGATGTGTAGTCTAAGCCATCACCCACCAAGACCAAGAAACAAAGAACTCATTCAATACAAATCTATCTTTGAGAGGCTGTAGTTCCAGAATAACATCAAAACAAACTGAAAGTCTGCCTCTAGATTTGCAATAGAATCACAATTTTGCTATTAAACCTGCTATGAATGTTATATTTGGTTTCTGGGTATATCTTACTAATGTTATCTATGAAGCATATTTTACATTAAACAGGGCAATAGGAACATAAAAGCAGACCTTAGAATGATGCCAGTATATTTATTTTAGTATATGTGCTGCCAAAGCGAGCACCACACCAGTATATTTATTTTAAAGCCGTGATCATTAACTTCCAGAGGTGCCATTTACATAATAATGATCTGGGGACAAAGCTTATCCACCCTTGAGTTTTCATAAGTGGTGAAAGCAAGCAAGACATTCCCATTAATCATGTAAACAAATGCTAAGCTTGTGCAGGCATGCTCAAAATTTAAAAGTTTTTATACATTTATGTACAAATTAAGCATGGCCCTAAGGCTCCTGGCAAGTTGCCATTGTAGCCCTTGGAATATAGAACTTGGGCAGCTCCAAATTTATAGTCTTTTCCACTGAAGTCTATTCCATTTATTTCCACTTTTTTGTGGTCTGCTGGGAATTTGATGCCAGATTCTTAAACATACATTCATGATCTTATCTCTCCACTATGGAAACTCAATGAAAGAAATGACAAAAATAAGTGAATTAAGTTACTTAAATTTGAAGGAAATATTTTGAACTTACTTTTCCGATTTCAAGACTTTCTGTTAAGCTCATTCAAAACCTTCACTTGCTAATAATTATATAAACAGAACAGTAAAAGGGTGGACAAGTTCTATTGCTCTTAGTTACCTCCTATTAAAACTTACCTTTCCAAATGGTTGATCTTGTGAATATTAAATTGGTCCCGACTTTCTCAAAAGTCACTTACTCAGCAAACTTTGCTAGTTGATTTCCAAGTACCTGGAAGAATTCCTACAAAAACAGTCAAACTGATTTTGCAATGTCTGTGCCAAAGGTCATGTACTACCACATAAAAGAAACTCTGACAATCAATGAAAGCCCATTGTATTCATACTTTGCCATTTAGTTCTAAGATATTTAATTAGTTGGTTTCCTGGGCCACGCCAGTTTGAATGCAAAAACTCAGGAGAAGTTTTACAGCCAGGCTCCCTGACTCCAAGAAGCAATGACATTTGACAATCTGATAATAAAATGGGAGAGGAAAAACCAAAACCAAAACCAAAGCAAAGCCAAACAAGAAAACTGAGTTAAGAGTGTCAATCTGAGGACATTTACTCTGTGGTCAAAAGCTCTATTCACTACAGCAGACCTTGAGATGACCATGTCCTTTCTGCACAACAAAGAAGCAGATTATTTCACTCAACACACATTTATTAACAAATTAACACATGCCTGGGGTTGAGGAAGCAGAGACAAGTAATATGTAGTTCATGACCTTGAGATTATTACAGTTTAGCTGAGAAGTAAAAAGAGCAGCAATTATGACAGAATGAAGATAAACTGCAATCAATAAAAGTTATAGAGAAGGGAAAAACTGATTTATCTTGAAAGCTGAATGGAAAAGTGAGGTCTGAAACCGGTCTTAAAAGCCAATCAGGGGCTTTCCAAATTAAGCAAAAAAAGTTTTAATTATAGTTGATTTATAGTATTGTGCCAGTTTTTGCTGAATAGCATAGTGACCCAGTTATTTATGTATATAATATACATTCTTTTTCTCATACTATCTTTCATCATGGTCTGTTCCAAGAAAGTAGATACAGTTCCCTGTGCAATACAGTAGGACTTCTTTGTTTATCCATCCTAAATGTAAGAGTTTGCATCTACCAACCCCAAACTCCCCATCCATCCCACTCTTTCCCCCCTCCCCCTTGGCAACCATAAATCTGTTCTCTACGTCTGTGAGTCTGTTTCTGTTCTATAGACAGGTTTATTTGTGGCATATTTTAGATTCTATATATAAATATCATTTGGTATTTGTCTTTGTCTTTCTGACATCCTTCACCTAGTATCCATGTTGCTGCAAATGACACTACTTTGTCCTTTTTTATGGCTGAGTATGATTCTACTTTATATTGTAGGACATCTTATCAAGGGACAGCTAGTTGGTCTAGGTGTATAGTTCTCACTTAGGACTTTCCAAATTGACACTGAGGGAGTGTAATGAAAAATGGAATAGGAAGAAAGGGCAGCATGTGCAACAGCATAAGGAAGGAAAGAGCATGCTCTCTCTATACAGTAGGCAGAATTCTATGATGTCCTTCATAGTTCCCACTCCTGCTAAACATGACCTGTATAATCCCTTTCCCTTATATGTGAGCAGGACGTGTTTGTGAGCATGATGGAATATCACTCACATGATTATATTAGATTCTGTCTCAAAAGGATTTTACAGATTGAATTAAGGTCCCTAATCAGTTGACTTTGAGTTAACCAAAATGGAGATAACTTGGGGTAGATCTGTCCTAACTAGCTGAGCTCTTGAAAGAGGCTAAAAGATTCAAAGAAAGAGATTCTCCTGCTGGCCTTGAAGGAGAAAACTGCCACGGTGTAGATAGCGCCCATGATAGTGATCTGAGAACCATCCAGAAGCAGATGAGAGTGGCCCCTAGTTCAAGTGGCCCCTACCACAGATAGTAATAAAGCAGCTACCTCAGTCATATGGCTGCAGGACAAAAATTCTACAAACAACCTGAAGGAATTCGGTGCTGGATTTCTCCCTAGTTAAGCTTCTATGTAAGGATGCTGATGGCTGGCATCTTGAATTCACCTTAGTGAGACCCTGGATGGAAGACACAGCTAAATTGTGCCAGAGTCCCAAATCACAGAAACTATGAGATCGTAAGTTTGTGTCACTTTAAACTGTTAATTTCTGATGCTTTGTTACATACCTATAGAAAAGATGAATACAGCACTTTGGAGGAATAGAGGTTTAAAATTTCTGGATTGTGAGGTAGCTGGGCAAGACAACAAGAGAAATACAGACCAGTGGGAAACTAACTAATGGTTTGATACATAATGAAAAACATCATCTGAATTTATCACGGGTCACAGGGTGTCATTAAAAGTGATTAATGTAAAGGGTGCCAATAATTAGTTTGTATTTTAGAAAGTTAGTGCTGGCCAAAGTGACAAAAATGGATTGAACAGGGGAGGATGGAAGAAAGGAATTGGGCTGTACTAAAATAATGCTAATAAATTGCTGTGAAAGCTTTTTGAAAAGCAATGACAGTAGTCAAGGGATTAAAGGGAAAGATTAGGAAAATATTTCTTAGAGTTCCTGTTGTGGCTCAGCGGGTTAAGAACCTGACAGTGTCCTTGAGGATGTGGGTTTGATCCCTGGCCTCGATTAGTGGGTTAAGAATCTGGCACTGCTGCAATCTGTGATGTAGATCACATATTTGGCTTGGATCTGGCATTGCTATGGCTGTGGTATAAGCCTGCAACTGCAGCTCCAATCCAACCCCTAGGCGGGGAACGTCTGTATGCCACAGGTGTTGCCCTAAAAAGAAAAAAAGAAAAAACAAAATACTTAGAGGGTAAGAGCGACAAGATGACCAATGTGAGACTATAATGAAAGAAAAAGATTAATGGAAAATGATTCCAAGCTTCCTTACTTCAGTGATAGGAGAACAAGGGGAAATAAACAACTAGAGAGGAAAGTTACTTGGGATTTTCAAAATGGCATGTTTTAGCTACCCACAGGGTTTCCAAGTGATTATGAGGGAGCTACTCCTAATTAGTTAAAAATATAATTCTGGGAGTTCTTGCCATGGTTCAGCGGAAATGAATCTGACTAGGAACCATGAGGTTGCGGGTTCAATCCCTGGCCCTGCTCAGTGGGTTAAGGATCCGGTGTTGCCTTGAGCTGTGGTGTAGGTTGCATATGCGGCTCGGATCCTGCATTGCTGTGGCTGTGGGGTAGGCCAGCAGCTGCAGCTCCTGTTAGACCCCTAACCTGGGAACCTCCATATGTCACAGGTGCAGCCCTAAAATGACAAAAGGTAAAAAAAAAAAAAAGGTATATATATTTCTTGACTTTAGAACAAGGTAGAAGGTGGAGATTTATTTGGGAAGTTATCAACAGAGTTAAAGGCATAGAAATAAATGAGATTGTTTAAGAAGACTATATATTCTAAAATGGCAGATTAAACTCTGGGAAACATCAACATTTAAGACCGCAGGAAGAAAATAAGGAATTGTTATTATAAGAGGAGTAAAATCTGGAGAAAATGCTATCACAGGAATTAAGGAGAAATTTTCAGGGAAATGAAGATTGAACATTGCCAAATGTCAAATGGCAAGTAGAATGAGCACTGAGGCAATGCCTTTAGATTTAACAATAAGAAAGTCCTCTTTGGCCCTAACAAAAGCAATTTGGCCTCGGTAGGAGGGTTTCAAAGGAATTGTGAGTGTTGGAAACATATTGCAGAAGATTTTAGGAATGAATGGAAAGTGAGACTTAGTAGACTATAGGACTTTGATGAATTTCTTTCAAGTATCTGAGCAAAAAGAGAAGAAGGAAATTAAGGGAAAAGGACACCATCAAAAAAGGGGCAAAACAGCCTATAGAGTGGGGGAAAATATTTGCAAATCATATCTCCAAAAAGGGACTTGTCAGATATACGTATTCAATAAAAAAAAAAAAAACCTCACAACTCAATTTTTATAAGACAACACAAACCTGGGCAAAGGAGCTACATAGAAAATTCTCTAAAGATACACAAAAGGCCCATAAGACATGAAAAGATGCTTGACATCATTAGTGGTCAGGAAAATGCAAATCAAAACCACAGTGAGGTACCACTTCAGACTAACTAGAATGGCTAGAATCAGCAAGTCAGATAACAAACAATGGCAAGGATCTGAAGATATTAGAAGCCTCGTATACTGTTAGGATGGTAGGGAGCAGGTGAAAAATGGTACAGCCACTTTGGAAGATAGTCTGGCAGGTCCTTCAGCAATTACATATAGAATTGCCATGTGACCCATCAACTTCATTCCTAAGTACACACTCATAAAAAACAAAGACTTATATCCACACATAAACTTGTACATGAATATTTATAGCAGCATTATTCAAGAGTCAAAGATAAAAACAACCTAAGCGCCCATCAACAGGCAAATGATTTTTAAAAATCTCTCATATCTACACAATGGAGCACTATTTGGCCATAAAGAGGCATGAGGTAATAATATATGCAACAACATGGATGAACCTTGAAAACATTATGCTAAGTGAAAGAAGTCAGTCACTAAAGACCGTGTACTATATGCTTCCATTGAATGAACACCAGAATAAGTCTAGGAACAGAAAGTAGATTAGTGCTGCTTTGGGGTGGGGGAGTGAGAGGTGGTACCAAAGGACAGGGAGGATGATACTTAAAAGGGGATGAATTTCTTTTTGAAGGGATCCTGAAATTGATTATGGTAGTGGTTGCACAGATCCGTAAATATACTAAAACCATACATACACCATAAAGGGGTGAATTGTATGTTGTGTGAATTATATCTCAATAAAGCTGTTTTAAAATAGAAAGTAAGGAGAGTAATTCAAAGTGGATATGGTTAAAAGAAACACTTCTTTTAGCTTGTGAGAGATTCCAGCATGTGTGCCTTCAGAGAGGAAGGAATTGGTGGCTATGCACAGTGATTGATGCTCGCGATGATAACTCTGAATCATCAGGAATGGTCAAATCCTCTTCAATATGTAATATCTTTCAGAAAGAGTTCCAGCAAAAATATCTAAACAACGTTTACTCCTTTGAACACTGAACTTGCTTTCTTTTACAGGAAAATTAATTTATGAAGAATAAGTGTTCCCTTATTGATGATGGACAAATGAGGTGTTACTCTAACTAGAGGAATAACGTAACCAAAAAAGTGTCTACTTAAACATTATTCTTTTTTTTTTATTTCTGAAGTTTTGAGGCAGCTTTTGGGCTACAATTAAAAGAAAAGGAAAAACATACCAAATCTCACGATTCCCACACAAATGTTCACAAGATTCGTATTCACCCTTAGCTGTCTTGCTCATAAGGAGTAGAGGTTGTATAGTCAGGCTGACGACCTGTCACGTGTCTCTGCAGTAAGGATGGAAGGACCATCGTACTCAGCCATCTGGTTGATAGATATTCAGCTGACAAAACTTCTGATCCTCATTGTGTTTCAGTCAAAATGTTTGCCATGACCATTTTTTGTTTCTTTTTTTGAAAATGTGTTTGGCATTATGATGGCTTTTATTTATTTATTTTTCACCAAGTCTTTTCATGATGCTTCAATGCCTGCTGTTTGGAGCATCTTGCCTGGCTATTCAAACCAGACTCCTAAAGGCTTACTGGCAAAAACCCCAGAGGATCGTAGGTGGAATTACTTGTTTTCACATGTATTAAAATTCTCTGGATACAGATTCATTTTGCTTTCTCAATCTTTTTTTTATCGTTTCACCTGCTATTGAGGAGAAACTGCAGTGGGGAAGGTTTCTGTTCTGTTTTGTAAGTTACCAAGATCTAACAGAATTATTTGAAAGTGCCTAAACTTTTTTTTTTTTTTACTGTAATAATCTGCTTTCAAACACCCCCTCCACCCACACCCTCAGTAGAGGGTCAGTCACACAAGGTATCCAGATGTCTTGGGTAAGAAGCAGATATTCAGCATCTTTAAGGAAGGGCGAGAGCATTTTGGAACTTGGCAGGCGCTCAGCCCATTAAGAGGAAAGACTCCCCGTTCCTCTGCTGATGACCAAGGAAAACGGTCTGCTGGATTCTGAGTGTGAGAAAAGGCAGCTGAGCCTTCTACTGATGGGATAAGCCAGGCAAAACAACTCGCCCAGGGCTGCAGAGGGAGTGCCAGATCAGAGCGTCCTGTGAAAGAAAGTCCGAGAGGGACAGAGATTCATTTCTGGGAAGAACATAATGAGAGCAAAACTGCATAATAAATAAGAGCTGTTTTTCTCCTGATTTGGATTGGAGCAGCAATAGGGAGATCAAGGGGTTTTGCAAAAAGAAAAGAAGCAGGGTCTTGGGTTAAAAAAAAAGTGATGAGTTTCCAGTTTGGATCTATTTAGTGAAGAAGACTTCAGAGAGAGAAAAAAAATTGGTTTAGGACTTTGCTGAAATTTCCTCATGTCAAGTATGAAAATGGACCTCTTCTGATTTTTTTCCAAAACTTACCATACATATTCTTCTGCCATTTTATCCTGACACCAGAAACTCCAAAGATGCTCTTTCTAGTGTTTTCTGAGTTCATAACAGTGGATAAAGACCAAAAGATGTCTAAATTCTAGAAAAAAAAATTTGTTATCCAAAGACACAGATTCACTGGTCTGCATCTCTGTGTTGTCCATATACTCATGAGAATGAGAAAGACATGGACTTTGGCCTCCAACAACCTTAGTTTGAATCCCTGATCATATTTAGTAGTTGAATGATCATTAGCCTCTTTAAGCTTTATTTGCTTTATCCTTACCTCTGCTTCCCTGTCGGTAAATTGGAGATAATAATACTCTCTAAAACTGTCTGATGATCAACTGAGGTATATGAGAAAGCTCTTTGTACGTTGTAAAACACAATGTTTATTTTAATTGGAAAGTGTTATTGAACATTTTTCACCTAATTTTACAACGCCAGGATTTGAACATTAGGCTATGTGACTCTGAAGCTTGATCTTTTTCTAAAACAAGTTAGTTAACTATACTCATATCATATTTATAAATAATACTTAGTAATATTTATAAGTAAATATTTCCAACATTCAAGGCATTTTTCTTTGAAGGATACCAGTCAAAATCAGACTTAGAGTTTTCAAGGAGCTAAGAGTTTATTATGGAAGACAATACATGGACACAAATATCTACTCTCAAGAATTAGAAAATAATGTCTTGAGATGTACATTCAGCTACCTGTTTGATCATTACCTACTGAGGTATTGTGATAGGTACTGTCCCCTGGGGACAGAATGACAAACATAAATGGGCATGGCTCTTGCCCTTTTGGAGCTTAGTGTCTAGAAGGAGAAGAAAGATATTGATTAAATAAATGCAAAATCACAGCATTTATAAGGGCTACCAACAGAGATATGTATAAAGTGCTAGATGACTCAGAGAGAAGGACTTCCAGTGGGGGCACTGGAGCTCAGCTTTGAAGACAAGTAAGATTTAGATCTACTGAATAGGAGGAAAAGTGGGAAAGTTGTCTCAGATAGAAGATGCAGACAGCAAAAGCCAAGGAACAAGGTTAATGAAGAAGTGAGTATTCAAAACTCTTTGGAGGAGTTGAAGGTAAATTTGTTTGCATAATATGAGGGAAGTTGATTAGAAAATAAAAATTGGCAAGTATGTTTGAGCCATATCGTGAGAGCTTTGAATGTCAGGTTAAAATGTTTGGATATTATTCTGTGATCCATGAAGAATCTCTGGTGGTTTATGAACAATAGGAAATAAAATAACCAGCCGGGACTATGTATTGGGAGTGTAGAGGAGGTTAGAAGAGATGCCATTTAAGAAGCTTCTTTAGCAATGAGCTACTTGAAGATTGAGACAGAGAAAGTCCAAATCAGTTAGCAAAAGTGGGAAAGATGCCAGGGGTACTGCTGTCAAAATATTGACGGATCTTGGTGGTGGAAGACAAGGACAATGAGGAACGATTGACAAGTATATGGAAGAGAAAAATAAGTCAGCTATAAATCAGCATAACTCATTTTTTTCTGAATGCAACAACTCTTATACTGGTGTTCTATATATATATAGATTAACGTAACACTTTTCAACTTCGATTTCTTTATAAATAAAATAAAGTGGATAATAATCCTTATATGGAATAGTAATAGTAAATGTTTTATTCAGGAAAGCAAATAGATGCATTAGGGCTCTCTGTGAAAAATGGATGACCTAGGTTCACCTACTCAAGTAGAGAATGTCAAGGCTGCATAGAAGCTTAGTGACCAGAGTGAGCAGTGGGTTTTCCAAGCTCAGAAGCTGAGGTCCAGAGAGATTAAAGGACTCAAGTGAGGCCAAAAAACCAAGAAGAGGCAGAGTCCAGATGTCCTGCTTCCCAGGCCAGGGCCTTTTCACCACTTCACAGAACCTCTTATTTTAACACTGATGTTTATTTAGGAAAATGATACTCTCCTTGCAGCTGGGCTTGCCCAACCCATAATGGCCATACACTGTTTAACAGAGTCAGCGAAGGAGAGCTTCCTTCTCACTTTGGATGAGAACAGCTGGGTGTAGGCTGTTACAGCTAGGGCTCTAGACAGATTCTCTGCTATGTCCATCCTGGGATCCTGTCCTGTGACTGAGAAAATAACATAAGTGATGGGAAAAGACATAGCGGCCTGAGAAGCCACTCAGGAAAGACCTCATTCCAAGGAAAAAACAAGCCAAGATGCACTCACTTGGATCAGGTTGTATAAACCAGGTCTGGGAGAAAGAATGTTGCCCTTGGCCTTGTCACTGTTGTCTTCCCTTTGAGTCACTGGATGAAGTGATTGTACCAAAGAGCAGATAAAACTTAAAAACTGCTGTTTCCCCACTACTGCTGTGAGATATGGGGAATGGAAGGTGAAAATTGCGTAGGCAGCTTCTGCTGTGGCGGGTCACCACTAGAGGCCCTGGTAGCATGGGTTTGTTGGCCAGAGTGCCAAGACCTAGTGGCAAACATCAGTTCTCTTGGTTCTAGGCATTGACATCAATGCAGGTATCAGCAGCAGCATCATCAGTAAATACATATTTTAAAATTTTATTGGAGTACAGTTGACTTACAATGTTGTGTTAGTTTCAGGTGTACACTAAAGTGAATCGGTTGTACATATACACATATACATTCTTTTTCAGATTCTTTTCCCATATAGGTTATTACAGACTATTGAGTAGATTTCCCTGTGCTTTACAGTAGGTCCTTGTTAGTTATCTATTTTATATACAGTAGTGTGTATATGATGATTCCAGCCTCCTAATTTATCCCTTCCACCAACATTTCCCCTTTGGTAACCGTAAGTTTGGTTTCAAAATATTTGAGTCTGTTTCTGTTTTGTGAATAAGTTCTTTTGTATTATTTTTTATTAGATTCCACAGATTAGTTAACTCATTATGATATTTGTCTTTGACTAAGTTAGTAGAATAATCTCTAGGTCCATCCATATTGTTGTAAATTGCATTATTTTGTTCTTTCTTATGACAAATATTCCATTGTGTATATATGTATGTGTGTATATATATATATATATATATATATATATATATACACACACATACACACACACACATCTTCTTCCTTCACTTCTATGTTGATGGACATTATATATATATATACATTGTGTGTATATATATATATATAGTGTGTGTGTGTATATATGTGTGTGTATATATATATACATCTTCTTCCTTCACTCCTCTGTTGATGGACATTTAGTTTGCTTCCATGTCTTGGCTATTGTAAATACTACTACAATGAACGTTGAGGCACATATGTCTTTTTAAATTATGCTTTTCTCCAGATACATGCCCAGGAGAGGGATTGCTGGGTTATTTGGTATTTCCTTTTTTTTTTTTTTTGTCTTTTTGCCTTACCTAGGGCTGCACCCACGGCATATGGAGGTTCCCAGGCTAGGGGTCTTATAGGAGCTGTAGCCGCTGGCCTTCGCCACAGCCATAGCAACGCAGGATCTGAGCCGCGTCTGCGACCTACACCACAGCTCACGGCAATGCCGGATCCTTAACCCACTGAGCAGGGCCAGGGATCAAACCCACAACCTCATGGTTTCTAGTAGGATTCTTTAACCACTGAGCCAGGACGGGGACTCCTTATTTGGTATTTCTATACTTCATGTTTTGAGGGACATCTGTATTGTTCTCCATAGTGGCTGCATTAATTTGCATTGATAATGTGGAAAGGTTCCCTTTTCTCCACACTCTGCCTGGTGTGTATTGTTTGCAGACTTTTTGACGATGGCCATTCTGACTGGTATGAAGTGATACCTAATTGTGGTTTTGAGATGCATTTCTCTAATAATTAGTGATGTTGAACATCTGTTCATGGGCTTTTAGGCAATCTGTCTCTCTTCTTTAAAGAAATGTCTATTTAGATATTCTGATCACTTTCTGACTGGGCTGTTTGCTCTTTTTATGTAAAGCTGTAACACACACACAGACACAAACAGACACACACAATGAAAAGACAACCCATGTAGCTGTCCAGTTTTCCCAGCACCACTTATTGAAGAGGCTGTCTTTTGTCCAATGTATATTCTTGGCTCCTTTATCATAGATTAGTTGACTATAGATACGTGGATTTAATTCTGGGCTTTCTATCCTGTTCCACTGATCTATATTTCTGTCTTTGTGCCAGTACCATATGGTTTTGATGACTGTAGCTTTGTAGTAGAGTCTGAAGTCAGGGAGCCTGATTCCTTCTTTTTCAGGATGTCTTTTGCTATTCTGTTTTTTTTGTGTTTCCAGACAAACTTTAAACTATTTTATTCTAGTTCTTTGAAAAATGTCATTGGTAATTTGATAGGGATTGCATTGAATGTATAGATTGCCGTGGGTAGTATAGTCATTTTGATAATATTGACTCTTCCAATCCAAGAGCATGGTATGTCTTTCCACTTGTTTAAGTCATCCTTGATTTCTTTCATCAGCGCCTTATAATTTTCAGAGTACAGGTCTTTTGTCTCTTTAGGAAGGTTTATTCCTAAGTATTTGATTCTTTTTGATGCGATGGTAAATGGGATTGCTTCTCTAATTTCTCTTTCTGATCTTTCATTGTTGGTATATAGAAATGCAGTTGATTTCTGTGTGTTAATTTTGTATCCTGCATTAAAAGGAACGAATTACCAACATTTATAGCAACATGGATGGACTTAGAAATTATCATGTGAAGTGAAACCAGTCAGACAATTAGACAGCAACACCCAACGCTACCGCTTACATGTGGAAACTAAAAAGACACAATGAACCTTTTTACAGAACAGACAATGACTCACAGACTTTGGAAAACATTGTTTTTTCAAATAAGACAATCTGGGGGGTGGGGGGATGCACTGGGGGTTTGGGATACAAAATCTATAAAATTGACTTGTGATGATTTATGTACACCTATAATTGAAATAAAATCCATTAAGGAAAAAAAAAAAAAAAGAAAAGACAACCCGCAGAATGGGAGAAAATCTCTGCAAAATCTACCAACAAGAGATTATTCTCCAAGATATACAACCATAGCATCAACAAATATGTCTCCACTTGGCATTTGAGAGCTTAGTTGTCACTTGTACTTTGGCACCATGGTGAGGAAGAAGTGAATATAAACGATGAAGGACCATGGGTGTTTGTGGGAATCATCTAAAGAACTCCCAGAATCCCTAATGTGGAAATTCAAGGGGGTGAATTTCCTACAGAGCAAGGCAGGGGTGAACAGGTAAATTCTCTTACTACCCAACACCTCTTTCAGAGGTAAAAAGCAGAAATTTAAAAATACTTTTTATTATTATGTTTGCTTTTTTGAAGTAGTTTTAGTATCTGGAACACTCTTTGGGGCTTGGTCAGTTGGTTGGTTTACATTTCTGAGTAATCAGTTCCTGTCAGATCTCTGAAGAATTGACCCTTGGTGTCATGCTGGTGAGTTCTGTGGAAAAACTTAAGGACCGTTTGAATTGACTATTTTTCCTTTGCTAGATCCCAAACAAGTTCTTGTTCCATGTGTTGACCTGTGGAAAGGGCAGAAGATTAAGCGTTAAAGACCTGAGTATTCGACTTCTGCAATATGACCTTAGGGATGTTATTAACTTTCTCTGCCTGACAGTTTTATCTTTAAAAGTAGAGATGGTCATCTCTCCCTTAACTGATCTTTCTGGAAATCTGGCTGAATTCTTGTCAGGAGAATAGGATTTGTTTTAAGTTACATTTAACAATAGGAAATCTGTCTTTCCATGCACATTTGGAATCATTTCATAACCTTTGTAGTATTTCTCAAGCCGTGCTCATCGTAATACTAATACCCATGAGTTATTTCTTCATTAAATCAGTTAGACAAATACTGGATTAAACAAAGTTAAGTAAATCTCATTACTGAAGTTCTTCTCTGAACCCTCAAAACATCCTTTGTCAGTATCCAAGAGAGGGATACAGATTTTCTGATCCAACTGAAATGTGTCACAAAACGCAAATGTGGGAAAATCTGTTCACAGTATTATACGAATTTTTTGAAATATGCTAATGGAAAATTCACTTAGAGATGAAAATTATCAATGTCTTTGCTTTTAACAGTGAATTGGGATATACTTATATAACTATATATATATGCATATATATATATATATATATATATATGCATATATATATATATATATATATATATATATATTTTTTTTTTTTTTTGTCTTTTTAGGGCCAAACCCATGGCTTACGGAAGTTCCCAGGCTAGGGGTCAAATCGGAGCTGTGGCCACTGGCCTAGGCTATTGCTACAGCAATGCCAGATCCGAGCCGCCTCTGCAACCTACAGCACAGTTCACAGCAACAGCGGATCCTTAACCCACTGAGCAAGGCCAAGGATCTAACCTGCGTCTTCATGGATGCTAGTCAGATTTGTTTTCGCTGAGCCATGGCAGGAACTCCTATACCGATATTTTTAAATTGTCGTTAATTCTTCAAGAGTTGACTTGGAATTCAGGGGCGCTTGAAGAGAAATGGTTTTTCTAAGAGTTTTGGCTAAACTAGGTTTGAGGTATAATATAAGACAACAAATAGAATACTTCTACCCAAATTCATCAGTTTTGAACATTTGGATTCCACAGGTAAAGCATTTTGAGCTCCTTAAATACTAGGTGACTCATCACCATTCATAGCTGTGGTCTATAATCTTAATGGAGGTTTAATACCTGTCTACCCTAGATACTGAGTAGATACCCTAATTGCCTCCTATAAAAACACATACAATGGCAGCAAGCCCCTGGAAACATCCATTTTTACAACATGACACTAGCCTCTTAGACAAGTTGATTGGATGAGAATATGACCCCGTGACCTGAGCTGTGATGATGGCAACCCTTTCTTTGAAGATTTTGTATTGAAATGAAAAGTGTCTGAGTTTGATTTTTGCTTATTTTTTAATTGCTGTCATCCAGGCATAGTGAGCAAATCTGTTCACTACCTATTGGACTTTAATGCAGGGACACATTTGTCTGCTGAACATGATAAGAATGAAGGTGGTGTGGAAGAGAGGGAGAGATGAGAGATGGTAAAAGATTAGTTTCCAGTCCCTGGTTCTCCCTCCTCCTGAGGTCCAGGGCATTTTTGAAGTTGGGTAAGACAGCTCTATCACTTTCTATTTCAGAATAATTTGATTTTGTTTCTATTTTCCAAACAACACATGAGCCAAAGTATAACATAGCAGGAAATGCGTATCTTTGGATGACAGACACACCTGAGTTTGAATCTTGGCTCTTCCAACTGCAGAAGCCTAGTAATAGTGGGCGATATCACCCTCTTTGAGTCTTAGTTTCCTTATTTATAAAATGGGCATAATAAAAATACCTACTTCGAAAAGCTTGGGTGAAGAGTCAATGAGATGATGCATAAAATGCTGAAAATGTGCGGAGCCCGTAATGACAATTCAGTAAATCTTATAGCCATTATTATTTATTCTCTCATTGAGGTAGGTGTAATCAGCTTGTTATCTTCTTAATACCAGATTCATAATACTGGAGTTTTTGTTTTGGTTTGTTTTAGTGTGTTTTGTTTTTGAGGTTAGTGGCACTGAATAGCAATGGGCAAGCCGGCCCCACTGGGGCTCTGTAGGGGACTCTGGGCAGCTCAAAGACAACCAAAAGGCACAGATGCCTGGGAATATGGTAAATGAGGCCATGTAGGTGGGAGAGGGATACAGAAAGAAGGGAGGAAAATCATCAAGACCAGCCCTGGGCAGCAGTCCTGCTATGTGAAATGTCCCTGGAAGGCACTGCAGTGTCCTTCTCACTCAGAGTGCTTTCCACATATGTACAGTAAGGACTCAAACCATCCTTTTCACTTCATTCTCCACCACAAGTAGTTGTCTTCAGGATTATTTGCGTGAGCATTCTTCCTTCTTCACAAGAACATTATACCTATGAATTACGCTGGAGTCATGGAAACCCACTGCCCTTTTGCAGACAAGTATCCCTGGAGCTTATGGAAAGTGCAGGAAAAGCCTTGGGTTCTCTTATAAGGGGCAGAGCCCACCCAGGCCACACCCTCTAATGCCCGGCCTCGCCTACACCCCTGACCAATAAGGTTCTGTAATCCTCTTCTGGCCTTGTTCCACCAGGTGTGTGGGAAGCAAGGAAACACTTTGACATGGCTGTAAAGAATACTGTTATATCTTTGACTTTTTTCTAACAGGAAAATGGACTACTGTCAACTGCTGTCTTTTTGTAGCCGTCATTGTCAGTGTTTGTCTCTGCATCCTTTTTTGTATTGCCTTCTAGCTCTCCGTAGGATGACGTCTTCTGTCAGCAAAGGTAATTATGTAGATGAGAGTACTTCTATTTCTGTCCAGGGAGCGGGGGGAGAAGACCTAGGTGAACCTGTTAGAGGGCAGTGCATAAACTAGAGAAAATTCTCTAGATTAAAACAACAGGAAGGAGAGGAAAGGAAAACCAGTGGGAGTTCAGAACTGGGTCAAGCACAGAAGTGCTTGACTCGGAGTGTGAGGAAAGGAGAGCTGTAGACTGACCTGAATGGGCCCCGGTCTCTCACCACCACAGCTGGTCAAGGTGGCAGCATAGAACATTCTTGGTTGAATTCTGCTCTTTTTGTGGATTGGCACGAAACTATGTCTCCTGGCCACCATGACATGACACATTTTGTATAGGATATGCAGAAACTTCGTTTGGAGAAAAATGTCACAGACTACATGCCCTGGCTGGAAATCATTTCCTATCATAAATAAAAACATGTCCCAAATCTTGGTTAATAGCATATTAACAGCATGCACTCTTTTTTTGATAACATATTTTAATGCAACCTCTCATCTTTCTTGGCTCGTTTTACAAGTCAATCTCAGGAGATTTCCTTGCTATAACTTTCATCATACCACTACTTTCACAGGTTAATTAGATTTGTTAGATTTTTTTTTTAATTCCCAGAACTTCTAAAGATCCTCATGAAGATTGGTCAATAACTCAGCTCTGAATCTCTTAGATTACTTTCTCATCTCTGGAATTTAGAGCCAAATGGACTCCATTAGCACTGGTAGCTGCTTTATCAGTGACATGGGATTTAATTCTTAAGGTTCTTAAGAGTTGGGAGGAAAAATAATAAAATAATGGAGTAAAGAAAATTTTCCTTTCCCTTGGTGATTTTTATATTGAATGATAATGATGCTTCCCAATAGATGAAAAAACAATATATGTAAAAGTGGCCTTCGGAAATGCTAATATAATGATTGATTAATAAATGACCCTATTAATTAAGTTGATAAGCTTGGAAATGAGTTCAAGAAGGTGAAGAAAAGAAATACGTTCTAAAGAAATTTTAGGAAAAGAATGGAAGATGGATAAAAAAGATTTGAGCCTGAAGAATAGCCACTGTGGGAAATTTATCCAAAACAACAAGGGCTAAGGAAGCTTCATTTTCTCTACTTGAGGCACTGTCTCAAGTAATTCTTTTCACTTACATACTATCCCTTACTATACTCCACTGGAATTGTAGAACGCAGAGCTCTTGTCCATCATCTAAATAAAGCCAAATAAATAGATTAAATAAAAGTACCACAAGACAGTCATTTGGATAATTAAAGAAGGAAAAGCCACTTGAGAAGATCATTCCAACAGAGAAAGAATGAAGACCTATGAATCGGGACACTAGAAGAGTCTTGTTTTTTTAAAAAATATAAACCTAACCAAAGATTATAGTGCTGCACTTTTAGAGAAGGCATTCATCCATTCATGGATTCCACAGACTCACCAACTCCCAAATGACAGGCAATGTGGTAAATACTGGAGGTATAAAATAAGTCAGACATATGCCCTCATTTCAAAGGTTGAATGACCTCAGCTGGCGTGTGTGTGTGTGTGTGTGTGTGGGGTTACATGTAAGCAATTTTAATATACTAATCATTTGGAGAGGATTGGTAATAATAGAATAGAAAATTACAATAGAAATTCAAAGCAAGTCACTACCAGTTTAGCTCAGAGGTGTCAGTATCACTTCATAGAGGTGTTAACAGTTGATTATCTTTGAAGAGATGAGCAGGAGTTCACCAGGTAGAAGGGGAATCATGCCTTTTCTGGTGAAGAGAGGGCTTAAAAGAAGGCAAGCACTTGAACAAGTTTCCTGCGATATGGCAGAGGTGTGGCTGAAGCATGGTTTGTATGTAGGTGAAGATGGAGGATGGTAAATGGAATTGCACCAGATTGTAAAGGGACTTTTCTTTCTGTCATCCCTAAATGGAGAATTTTGGATGTTATGCCTTATGCCTTAGGATCTACTGCCCAGTTTTATTTTTCACACTTTTGTAGTGGAAAAACATGGAAAAATGTCTTAATGGGTTACCACTCATATGACATATAGAATGGATTATGGATTAGAGGAGAGGAAGTGATAGAAAAAGACAAATTTACTGTAGCGATCGTAAATGAGAAATAGAATTTGAACTATTTTTTGGTGGAACCAATAGGAAACATAAGGATTTGAAAACCATAATTCAAAAAGACACATGTATCCTTATGTTCACTGTAGCATTATTCACAATAGCTAAGACATGGAAACAACCTAAATATCCATCAACAGAGGAATGGATAAAGAAGATGTGGTACATATGTACAGTGGAGTATTACTTAACCATAAAAAAGAATGAAATAATGCCATTTGCTATCATGGATGGACCTAAAGATTATTATACCAAGTGAAGTTAGACAGTGAAAGACAAGCATCATATGACATCACTTATATATGTGGAATCTTAGAATACAAACAAACTTATTTGCAGAACAGAAACAGACTCACAGACTTTGAAAAAACTTATGACTACAAAAGGGGGCAGGTAGGGTGGGGTGGACTAGGGGTTTGGGATTGGCATATGCACACTTAGGTATATGGAATTATTGGTCAATGAAGACCTGCTATATATCACAGAGAACACTATCCAATAGTCTGTGATAATCTATGTGGGAAAGGAATCTGTAAGTGAATGCATGTGTGTACATGCATAACTGGATCACTTTGTTATACAGCAGAAATATCACAACATTTTAAATAAACTACACTCCAATAAAACTTTAAAAAAAGAAAAAAGAAAAGAAGGACTAAACGTATATCGATGAGGTGATGAGGTATATTTGATAAGGCACATTTACTGGCTGAATTTGAATGTTGGAGGTGAGAAAAATTTATAAATAGCCCAAGATTTCTAGCCTTAGCAGCTGGATGATGTCATCACTTGATCTGGCATACAGGAACACAGTAAATTCAGTTTTGCACATGCTGAATCAGAGGTTCCTGTTGCAGGGTAGCCAGGAAAATTGGTCTTCTAGGCAACTAGAAATGGGACTAGAGCTAAGGAAAGCTAAGAGGACTAGGAATATTGTTTTGGTGGTCATGGAATATAAGGGAAAACTGAAGCCACACTTGTGGATCTGATCACCTGGGAAGAGTGTAGATAGAGGGAAGGGTACCCTGCAGGAGTGAGAGGGAAGCCAGGACAGGAGATGGAAAAAGAGGAATCAGAGAAAGAATGACAAAGAAAGAGCTGAGGGAAAAGTAGTTTCAAGGAGGAGGGAGTGATCAACTTCATAAAAGTCCTCAGAGACATCATACAAATATAGACAGACTTCAAAACTTACGGACATGGAGAACAGACTGTGGTTGTCAAGCGGGAGAGAGAGGGAGTGGGATGGACTGGTTTGGGGTTAGTGGATAGAGACTATTGCATTTGGAGTGGATAAGCAATGAGGTTCTGCTGTACAGCAGAGGGGACTATATACAATCACTTATGGTGGAATACAATGGAGGATGATATGAGAAAAAGCATGTATACATGTGCATAACCGAGTCACTTTGCTTTACAGCAGAAATTGACAGACTATTATAAAACAATATAATGAAAATTAAAAGATATAAAAGACAGACTGTCTCTTTTGAACTTGATAATTACTACTGATCTCAGAGAATTCAGTTTCATGGCAGTGGTAGGGCAAAACCCCAATTTATGGGGGGGGGTACTAAAACTCAGTGGTTTGGATATTATGGAAAGAGGCAGAGTCAAGTCAATGAAAGACTGTTTTTAAAGGGGGAGATAGACATGTTCAAAGATTTAGGAGATAGGGGAAATTCAGGAGAAAGTAGTGACAGCCAAGAATTTCCTCTGCATACTCACTTGCTTTAGAATATCCCCCAGCCTAAACTGCAGCTTTGTGGGGAACTGAAGAGAGTCAATTAAAAGTGAAATTAATCAATAGCAAGATCCACCTTAGTGGGGATAGTGTATTTTGTTTTTAAAACCAAATCAAAAACAATTGTGAACTTATGAACCACTTATAGTTCTTTCTTCTTTCTTTCTTTTTTTTTTTTGCCTCCACAAATTATTAACAGGGGAAAAATAAAGTTTCTAAATAAAGTCTTCCCCTAAGATTGCATTTTTGACTTGCCAAGCCAAAGGAACCAAATCTTTTGTTTCTCTAGCAATCTTGCTTCCCAAGAAAAATACACCTGCAAGGATCAGGGGCCAGGTTTTCCCAACCTGAGGCCAATTTTTTTTTTTTTTTTGGTCCTACAGTAACGTTAGAGGGCACTTCGACATTGTGCTATGCTTCCCTTCAGCCAAGAAGGTTAAGCAAGTGTAGTTAAAGCAATCAAATCACTTTCTTTATTTTGGAGGTGAAGTAATTGCCCCCTCCGCTGCTGCTGCGGATGCTCAGGCTATGAAGCGATGCCTTCAGTGTATTCCAGGGGTATACAGTTTGAGGATTCTTGACAGCCCTGGCGTGGCAGCATGCAAGTTACCATGTGTTAGTGCTTGTGATAATAGCTATTGTCTGTACCATCTAATTATCTTGTCTGGCCTTCCACAATCAGTCATTCTTCCAAGGCTTGATGCGAAGCAAACTCTTCACATTTTATATGCATCATGGAGACACTGACACCCTAAGTGCAAAACCCAGACACTTTATGTGAAGTCTTGGCATGTAGGCAGGCTTTGTAACATTCCAAACCCTGGAAACTTTACCCAGTGTGTTTTTTATTTTTTTTTCCTTAAAGAACCGAAAGAGGATGGTTCCTGAAATTATTTGGGTTTCTAGACATTCTCATACACTTAAATATGGTGAGTTTCTCTACTTGTTCAAGGGGAAAACGGGGGTTAGTCATTTTCTGAAAGCTTGCTGTATGCTAGGCACCACGAAAAGTATGCTGTTCGCTGTTTGCACTATATCTTTATTGGTTATGACAATCATGGTAGACATACATATTATCGTCATCATATATATGTGATGTGTGTGTGTGTATATATATATATACATACATTCTGTCTGTATCTAGAAATTAAAGTATGATTAATTACTTTGTTTCAGATTTCTCATTTAGTGAAGGGCAGAGATGACAGCTAATTTTAGTCTGCCTGACAATTCCTAATATCCTCGTTAGGATCATTTTAGGGATTTCTGGATTCCTTGAGGAACCAAATTATTGGATCCATATGGAAGCAGAGAGTGGTAGCAGGAAAGAAACGTCAGGGGGTCCTGTTACTCACCATGTGGAGTACAAATGCCTCAGGGAACTCCCTATATCCTCCCTGATACAATGTTCTTTTTCAGTTCCATTAAGGTAGATCCCTGAACTGACTCCTAGGTGAGCCATGTACACAGACACATATGGAATGCCTCCTCCTCTCTTCCTCTAACCACATCTGTCTTTCTGAGCCCAGAACCCAGTTATACCTCTTGTTACAAGTCAGCTGTGTCTACACAAGCCGTCAATGAACTGTTCCTTCTCTGCTCTCTCATTAACTTTATAGAGTTCCATAAAAGAGACTTATTTAAATTAATACTACCGTGTGTGTGTGTGTGTGTGTGTGTGTGTGTATTCCAGCAAGGAAGACAGGCTTGGTACGACTTTTGGATGAGTAGGAGTCTGTTTGATTTTGTTGAAGAGCTAGGGATGAAGGAAAGGAGACAAAAGACCAGGTAGGAAATTTTTGAAATGTTAGAATTGTGCAGCCAAGGCAAGCCCGCAGGAGCATGCATTTTTGACAAGCTAAGGCTCTCTTTCCCTTGACTACCAGAAACAGTTGAGTCTCATCTGCTCCATCAGCTTGTGTGGAAGCCCAGCATAGGCCAAGACATGAACAGCTGTGAACAGTGCAGTAGCAGGAAAACATCCCAGAAGAGAATTTGCTGGATATCATCCACTGGCCTCCAGCACCCACTTCCACCCTGTTTTATATGCTCTCTTACATCACAGGGACCAGAAGCCTTAGAAACACATTTCCCCAGACTCCCTCATTACCATTTAGTGATAACAAACTTTTCAACAGATGTCAGGGCGGTTTTTATACCAGCAAAGTTTTCCTGAAGTCTCGTGACTTATAGGTGCAACGATGTTTTCCTGACATTGCACAAGAGACCCCTGGGTGTCAGTGGACCCTCTCCAGTCATTGCTCTTTGATCCCTACCACCAGTTTTCTAAGCACACATTTCCTTTTGGTTTATCCCTTTTCGGTCTGACATACCTAGAATGGTTTCCATGACTTGAGTTCCAGCCAGCATCCTACCTCCACCTGCAGTGAGAAAGGTTAAAGACAAGAAGCAGTTACAATAAAAGGATTATGGCTTTTCTAATAAGCCAAATTCTGTTTACATGTTTATCTTCATGTTGAGCCATTTTCTCTGTTATGCAAGTGCTATGGTCACACACACACACACACACACACACACACACACACACACACACACACACAAATTCATATGTTCAAGCTCAATCCACATTGTGATGGTATTTGAAGATAAGGTCTTTGGGAGGTATTTGGGATTAGGTCTTGGGGATAGGGCCCTCATGAAAGGGTTAGTTTGTGGTTCTTTAATTAGAGGAAAAAAGAGAGAGATCTATTCACTACGTAAGGACACAGCAAGGAGACAGCTGTCTACCATCTGAGAAGAGAGTTCTAAGAACTAAACTGGCCAGCACCTAGATCTTGGATTTTTCAGCCTCCAGAACTATGAGAAAATAAATGTGTGTTGTTTAAGCCACCCAATCTATTTTGTTATAGCAGCCTGAGCAGATTAATATAACAAAGATTACAAGTTGGAACCTGCTAAACCTGTGTTCCTTCTCTCACTCCATCTCTTCCTATTACAATGGAGCTGCTGATACTGTACTTTATTACTCCCTAACTAGACTGGAACGGCCACCAGGAGTGACCTATGCTTTCATAGCACATCGATTTGAGCTACATTATGATATTCTCGAGCGACCCCAGAGTCTGACCCAGGCTGGTCAGTCATATTGTTTACAGACAAGACGTTTACCAGGAACTTGCGTGATACTGGGAACAACCAAAACCCCACCCTCAAGTGATTGTAATTCTGTCCCATGCTCTCTCTCTTCTAGAACTCAGGCTAAGGGTAGACCTCACTCCTGAAGCAATCATGGGGAGCAGTGACTCCTGCAAACATCCCCTTTTCTTCTGCAAGTGAGGTACGTTGCCAGAGCTGGAGAGGTATGTTCTATTCTTTGGAAATGGCGCTGCTGACAGTCCTAGAGAAGAAGAGTTGAGATCAAAATTGGATCTTATTAGAAGGGAAGAATCCCCAAAATAATCCTGTCTTTCTCCCCAGCCCTTCAGACATTCCACTTACAGAGAAACATGGCATTGATTTACATCTTGCTGCCCCCACCACCTTAAACTTGAAGGATTAAGAGGAGTCCTTTTACCCTCATGATCCAAAACTTCTGTGCAGGGAGGAAAGTAGAATTTTTCTTTGGAAATATTGGGGAAGTTAATTGATAGAATGTTGGAACAGAAGTCAGGAGTGTTATACTCATCTGCAGCTCTGAAAATAGAAATCCTCCTTCCTGTTGGGGATACGTCTGTGGTCACTCCTGGCACATCACTGGTATTCAGAATTGAATGACTCCATCAACAGGATGGAGACAAGCTAAAGAAGAAAGGAGGTCATGCTGTACTATGATATTTCTGGAAGTAAAAACTATAGAGAAGGTTGGATTTGAACTACACATATTCTGTTGTGGGAGTCTCTCTATTTTTCTTGCAAGGATAGTTGCTTGTTGTGATAACCTGGAGAATTACCTGGGCAGAGCCCCAAATTGTCGAGGAGGCTCAACCACTTCTACAGGGGGGTCTTACATACATCTCTACGTAGGGTACCCCCCGTATTGCTGCCTGGGGCTGTGAACTGCGCTGGATCACAGATGCAGTGTGAGACCTCTTTTTTTTTACTGGAATAACTTAAGGAGGAGGGTGCGCATGAGGAGCTGGGTGGTAAAATATAGAGCCTACTTTCAGAAATGCTTTTCCAGATAAAAGACAGGGAGACGCTCTTTGAAATGCTGTTTGACGACTCAGCCTGGCCAGTAGGGGTAGCTGCTGAGCTGCCAAAAGACGACAGGCTAGGAGAGAGATTCTTTCAGGCCTGGTAGGAGCTTCAAGACCTGGTCCAAATTTTCCAGTTGATTTCTGGGCACTCCCCCTGAAATTTCTTATCTTCCAGTCATGCAGAACTGCTTACCCTTGCTTTACCACACCCACATTTGCTTTTGTTCATGTTTTTCTCTCTCTGCCAGGAATTCTATCTCCTTCCCTTTCTTCAAAGCCAGATCATATCTGACCTTCTTTGACCAATCATCCCAGAACACCTAGGTGGAAAAAGTCTTCTCCTAGATAATGTGTCTCTATCTATCTATCTATCTATCTATCTATCTATCTATCTATCATCATCTGTCTATCTATCATCTATCCAATAATCTATCATCTATCATCTGTCTATCAATCTATCATCTATCAGTTTATCATCTATCATCTATCTACCTATCATCTATCATTATCTTCCTATCATTTATCTATCTACCTGTCTCTCTATCTACAGATCATCCACCTGTCTGTCTGTCTGTCTACCTACCTATTCTCCATCAGCAATGTGAGGTTTCTGAGGGCAAATCCCAAATGATGTTCACCTTTTGCTCCAGAACCTTTTTTATAGTTTCTGCTACCTAGATGCTTCTCTGGACAAGAAAGAAGATACCATCAATAAACCACATCAGGATTGCTCCCAGAGTCCATATTCCAAAAGATACCATGACAGTTCAGGGTTGAAAGGATTTAACTATTCGTCTAGGGAATAAGAGACACACTTCCCACTGGACTCCACAGGCGAGCCTATTGGGAAGTACAAGGTGGGTGATTCCTGTTTTGAGTCAGTGTCCTCACTTTGAAGACATTCATGATTCACAGATGGAGACTGGCAGGGAAAACCTAGCAGTTAACGTTACTAGAAACCTGTAGAAGAGAAGTATTTGAGGTCCCCGAGACATGCGCTGGACAGACGGTGCCTGCATGTCTGGAGCCCAGAGGAACTGTCATGCCAAGCAGAGGAAGCCTGGGCCCGTCTTTGGAGACATTACTCCAACCAGAGGGCTGATTTCACTTGCAGGCTAACTTTAGTATTGCTTTAGGAATTAGTCCCCCACTGACTTCTTCTACTACCAGGTAGTTTTAGGAGAAGAGAGAGGAAAAAGGAGATTTCAAGAATCAAAATTCTTATAACAAGGAAGAATTTCCACATTGAAACCTAGATCTCTTGGTGCCAAGTATGAAAAGGCATGAAATAGCTAGGCGTGAGCTATTCCCCAAAGATTTGTCTTTTACTAGAAAGAACTTTGTAAATGTTAATAGGTACTAGACTAGCTGGAAGCAGATGTGCTCTGGGCCCAGAGACATAAAATAATCATCACTTTGTTCGTCGGATTCTAAATGGGCTTAGTATTGATTTGCATTATAAGAATTCCAGATTCCCACTACTCTGGGAAAGTAATCCAAACTCATGTCTTTTCACTCCTGGTTGCTTCCCGCACATGAAAGTTCTTTGAAATCCTGCTACCAAATGTGGAGAAGAATACACGTGAGAGGAAGCTTGACTAAATAGTGCATCTGCTCCCCTTTCTTGGTTCCGCCCCAAATGCTGGAGGGTGCGTTCCGTTTTAGCCAGTTCTCAGGGGTGGCCAGAGTTCAGTCCACACGCAAAGGGAGGAGTTCAGATTAATCACAGTCCAAAGAAAGCTTGAGAGGGCACGTAAAATGTGTACAAGACTGCTCACCTCTACTACATGGGAGTAAGGGGCACACATAAACACCACATTGCATGACACAAAAACATGGAGCTTAGGATTTTAGAGTGGAGGGCGCTTTCATGGTTAATTTTCCCTCTGCTTCACAGATCAAGATCAGAACCACAGGTTGGCAGTGCTGAGACTAGAAAACTCTGCTGCAAACTCTCTCCTGTATAGAACTTCCTAACTTTTCATTCTTTTATATGCATAAAATGAACTTTGTGCGTAGAGCAAACTTGTTAGTTCACTCATGAATTCAATAGGCAGTAATGGTCTCTTATGTGTCAGGACTGTTCTAGCTGCTGCATGAACAAACGGACTTGCAGAGTTTATAGACTTTAGTGGGATACTTAAGGCATGTGTACTAATGTCCAACTGATGGATCAAAAAAATAGTCTCAAGAAAAAAAAAACAGTGGCTTGGGAAACAAACTAAGTAGTGACAGATTTGGCACTATGATTTAGAGTTCTTGCCCCAGGTTTTCCTAAAATGGAGGCACACCTATGGTTTTATTTAAAAAATGTATTTGACTTTCAGAAGTTGGAAAATTATGTTCACAGAGTCCTTCTTATTTAAACTTGGCAGAAACCTGCCCAAGGATGGAAGCTGCATGAGGAGGAAGAGCTGGGAAGGGTTTTATTTAAAGAATGCAGATTCATTAGGTTTACTTCTAAGTCTGTGTGCCATTTTGTTTCCTTGGTGAGGGTTATGAGTTAAACTGTCTTTTCCCAGGGAAGATGCATGGTAACTCTCAGGTACATCACATGACCTTAGTTGGAAATAGGGTCTTTACAGGCATCATCAAGTTACCAGCAGAGTGAACCTTAATCCAGTAAGACTGGTATCCTTATAGAAAGGGGGAAATTCTGTCCCAGAGACAGACACTTGTAGAGGAAGATGACGTGAAGACACAGGGAGAATGGCATCTACCAGCCAAGGAATGCCTGATGCTATCACAAGCTAGGAAGGAGGCATGGGCCATATTCTTCTGCACAGTTTCAGAAGGAACTAGCCCCGCTGATTTTGGACTTCTAGACTCCAGAACTGTGAGGCGAGAACCTTCTTTGGTTTGAGCCACCTAGTTTGTGGTCCTTTGTTATGGCAGCCATACCAAACTAAGGCATCAATCCCAGCATGTCCATTTACTACATGTTCTTATAAAGTGAAATCACTTTTTTTTTTCATGGAAAAATCTTTACACCCCTCCACCCCTGCCTCGAATTCTCCCACATTTCTCAGGTTAGGGAGAGAGAGGTGGAAGCTAAATTGGCTCAGACAAGGGTTATACTGATAGAGACTGAGTGAGTGTCTGCTCCACCTACCTCCCCTAGTCACTCACTCACATGCTCCACATCTCATAGCTCCGGGCAACTGTCTGCAAATGACGGGGACCCAGCCCCAGAGATAAAGGAGGTCTGTTCTCTGACTGTTTATTGTTAAGTCAGAAATTTTCAAAAGTCCTAACCATATGACTCATGCAGTTAATAAACCCACACAGTGTGAGAAGATAGAAGGGAAGGAAATATTCTGATTTCATTTGTACCACACACACACACACAAATCTCCGAACCGATGATGAATCACAGAAGAAAAATAGATGAACTTCCCTGTCTAGTGCACCACCTTTGAAATTCATAGAAAGAGCTTTTCTTACTTGCTCTCAGATACCACCCATCAAGACAAAGTACTTGGGGGGGGGGCGATAAATTAGGAGTTTGAGATGAACATATACCCACTACTATATATTGGATAGATAACCAACAAGGATCTGCTATGTAGCAGGAGGAACTCTACTCAATATTGTGTAATAACCTCCATGGGGAAAGAATCTGAAAAAGAATGGATACAGGAGTTCTCAGCATTGTGGCTCAGGGGGTTAAGAACCTGACATGCAGGATTCTATCCTTGGTTAAGGATCCAGCATTGCCACAAGCTGCAGCATGGATCACAGATGCTGCTTGGATCTGGTGTTGCTGTGACTGTGGTGTAGGTAGGCCTGCAGCTGCAGCTTTGATTCAAGTCCTAGCTCTGGAACTTAAAAAAGCCACAGGTGTGACTGTAAAAGGAGGAAAAAAAAAAGGAATGGATATGTGTACATACATAATGGAATCACTTTTCTGTACACCTGAAACTGAGCCAATACTGTAAATCAACTGTACTCCAATAAAATTAATGAAGACAAAGATAAAGAACAAAGTACTTTGCTTATAACTGTAAATCAGTGTCAAATTTAGGGGTGATTAAGTTTCAACATTGAAAAGTTGAAAAAAACCATATCAACCTGTTGTCTGTGTTAGCTTCTTGATGACAGGAAATCCCTGTTACATAGCAGATGCTCATCATAGAGTAAAATAGAGACCGAGTGATTACAAATCGGAAAGATGTGGAAGAGTGAGAGGGTGAATGGGAAAGGTGAGAGGCCCTATGGTCACCACATCTATATTATAATAATGAAAGGCTAGCTTATAATGTGTTTCACTGCACAAGGTTGTTTACAGTCATCTTAATACACGTGATTGTTGACCTTGCTGAGAAATCCTGGGGAGAGCACTTGAAAAAGTCATTACATGATGGTAGTATCTGGTGGAGGTTTAGCTTTAAACCTTTCAAGTGGCTGTATTTGAACTGTCACGTTCTGTTCCCTTATTATGCATCTCAGAGTTGCCACAAGACTGGCTTTGACACCTGTGGCATCTGTCTTCCTATCAGTCCACCCACCGTACCCTTAGAGTTAACCTAAGGGTCTGAAGCATCGGCTTAATGCATTGCAATTCTGTAGGTACTACAAGTTCACAACAGAAATGAAAGAAATAAGTTAGTTTTATTTGGAACCTTGTAGTCCCAGGGTTGTATCCTAGGAACTGTTGACCTAGTGGTCTACTCAAAAGCTTCCTCTGTCTTGGTGTCATCGCTGTGGCACCATCTTCTTAGTTTTCATCTTTTTCTTTCTTAAAAAACCATGATGATTAAGAGCAAAAATGTTGGAGCCTAAAGGCTCAAGTTCAAATCCAAGATCTACTACCTACTACTTCTTAGACCCGGGAAAAGTCATTAAATCTCTCTATACTTGGAGTTCCCGTCGTGGCTCAGTGGTTAACGAATCCGACTAAGAACCATGAGGTTGCGGGTTCGATCCCTGGCCTTGCTCAGTGGGTTAGGGATCCGGCGTTGCCATGAGCTGTGGTGTAGGTTGCAGACACGGCTCGGATCCCGCGTTGCTGTGGCTGTGGCGAAGGCCGGCGGCTACAGCTCCTGTTAGACCCCTAGCCTGGGAACCTCCATATGCCGCGGGTGCAGCTCTAGATAAAGGCAAAAAGACCAAAAAAAAAAAATCTCTCTATACTTGGTTTCCTTGTGTGCTATATAAGGCATAACAATAATAATAATGATACCAAGAGATGAGGTTGTTGTAAGCATTAAATGTGTTACTATATATAAAGTGCTTAGAACAGTTTCCTCTAAATAGTATATACTATACAAGCATTTGCAATAGTTATTACTCTACTGAATCACTAGATAATGTACAAAAGGTGCAAGGAGGAAATCAGTAATGCAGAGATCTAGAAGTCTTCCTATTGTCAACTAAAGGGAAAAGTAAACTGACAGCCACTGATGCACTGGACACATCTAATTTCCCATTGGAGACTTCAGAAAGGGAGGTGTTTTGTGGCAAATCACACTCTTCTTTACCAAGGCAAGTGGGGCAGAGCCTTTATATTATTTGAAAGAGCAAGATCTTGCTGATTTCAGTTCTGCAGCTCAGCTTTTGAGGCACATGGTAGCAGCCACACACTTGTGGATTTTCCCACTCATTCCACACTCACAAACTCACAACCATTTTCGGTGCCTGTGGTTTAACCTCTGTTTCTCTAACTCTTTTTTTTGAGTCAAGTGGTTTCATGTCATCAGATTGATGGGGAAAGTGTGAGCAGGGGATAAGGAGGTGGAAGCAATTTCCACATGGGGCAGGACCATAGTGTGCCAACGCTAAAGAGGAAAAAAGAATTCAAGGCCTTTGGGCTTTGACAGACTAAGTTTAGTTCACTTTGAGAGCTTGAATCCAATCAGAGGAGCAGTCTAAGTATTCAAAAGGCATTATTTATTGCAGCATGAATAAGGGTCTCAGTGTTGAAGGAGGCTGAGATGATGATGGCAGCCAAGCAGGGTGAGGTGGGGGTCAGAGACGGGCAACCAGATTCTCAATACTCTCTCTCTTTTGGCTTGGAAAGGGCAGAGGTCAAAGTTCCCTGATGATGCCAGCACCCTGTCTAGTCATGACAAAGCTCAGGAATGTGGACAGCAAGGACACCATGAGCCCTACAAAGCTGGTTGTTTCACTTTGGCATGCTTATGCAACAATGTGCCGATGAAAGCAGCTGGAGAAAAAAAAAAAAAAAACAACCTATTTCTTCTTCTTTGCGCCTGCCTGATCCCAGCAATGTCAAGTCTCAGAATTCCATGGTATCATAGCTGGTCAGAACTCTCAAAGCCCTCAGAGATATTCCCCCAATGCCCACCTAATTTTAAGATGGATAAACAAAGTTTAAAGTGGTTAAGTGACTAACTACCAGCTAGTGAAAGAGCTGGGATTGCAATCTAGGTTTTCTGCCTCTTAAAGGGGAGGTCTCTCACCTTTTCCACTATCCCATCTGCACTTTGATAAATTCTGGTGAGCATCTGCTGCACAATTCTTGGAAGAAGAGAATATTTTTAATCTCTGAATTACCCAGAAGGATAGTGGGCACCAATCCCAGGGTCAAAGACACAGGTCCTTCCCTGGAATATGGACATGCTCTTTCTTATTGTCCCCTTTACTTGTTTTATTACTGAAGGAAATTGACCAAACCTTTGTTGAGAAGACTAAAGAGCAAAACCGTACTGAAAGGAAGGGTGGTTTAGGAGAAAATTCTATTTAGAATTTTTTTCTTAACCTCCCTAAGTATTCTCAACATTTAAGTAAGATAATTAATAGGTCTTTAATAAAATGCAATCTAACTTTGCTAGGGTTAAAAACAACTTATCCCTATTTTTGTCTTCTTCCTAACCTAGCACTATTTCTCCTTTTGCTGAATAACTCTAATTTTTATTTCCATTTTCCTTTACAGACCAGGGTTTCTAGAATTCCCATCATTTTAAGTAGTTTCCATTGTAACCTCTCCAGTATATCCTCATCCTTCTTAAATTGTATAACTCCTAACCAGACACAAAATTCCATTTGAAGAGTTCCCAGGAAGGGAGATAGTAGGAATATAGTGTTTATTCACATATATTACATAAGATACAAATACAAATAAAATACAAAACACTTGTAAGGAAAATTGCAAAACATTTTTGAAAAAAAAGGTGAAGAAATGAAGAAGTAGACAGATGTGTGATATTTTCATGGTAAAAATTCATAATTGTCACCCCGATGTTGACTGCAGCACTATTTACAATAGCTAAGACATGGAAACAACATAAATATCCATCAATAGGAGAAATGGATAACGAAGACATGGTACATATATACAATGGAATATTATCCATTCATCAAAAGAATGAAACCATGCCATTTGCAGCAAAATGGATGGACCTAGAGATTGTCATACTGAGTGAAGTAAGTCAGACAAAAACAAATACCATATGATATCACTTATATGTGGAATCCAATAAAAATGATCCCAAAAAACTTATTTATAAAATAGAAACAAACACAGATTTCAGAACCGATCTTATGGTTACCATAGGTAAAACCATTGGAGGGAGGAAGGGATTGGTAGGGTAGGAATAGTATATACACACTACCTTATAAAATAGATGATTATCAAAAACAGCACAGGAAAATCTACTCAATAGTTTGTAATAACTTGTACGGGGAAAAAGGATTGATACATTTATATGTATGACTGATTCACTTTGCTGTACACATTAAACTAATACAACATTGTAAGCCAACTATACTGTCGGAAGATTTTTAAAATATTTTGATTGTAAAGGTATAGTTGATCATTTTAATAAAGAACAGAGTGAGAGGATTTGCTTTATCTAAAACCAACACTTTGTATAAAACATTGGTATGATAACCTACCCTTCCATGATATCTGGTCCTGCCCCAAACATCCACAGACATTTGATCCATAAGATATTTGGTTCTAGCCAAAACCATTGGTCCCTGAGCAAATATGCCCACGGACATTTTGGAAAGGACCGAATTTCAAGAACCTTATGGAAGTTTTTGAAAGGACCAAATGTTTGCTAACCTAAATTGCTATCAGCCCAGGTACAGATAAATAGACAAATGGATCAGAATAAAAATCTTAAAAAGAAACTCACACATAAAATATGGTTTTGGAAAAAAAATAGTACTCTAATGTCCCAGATCCTCTATCATATGATCAAAATGTCAAAATTTATGGTTTCAAGTACAGGAAAAATTTAGCTTCTTTTTGAAACCTCAGAGTACTAATGGCAGCTTTCAACTCTCCTCAAGCTTGCTTCTCATCATTTTGACACTGCTAAGTACTTCTCCTGCTTGAAAATTTCTCTTCTCCTTTTACTACCATGACACTGTACTTCCTGGGTCCCAGTTCCCTTCTTTATATGTTTTCTGGCCACTTTTCATCATCTACCTCTTTAAATAAGTCTTTATCAGGATTTTAACTTCGGCAACCTTCTTTCCATTGACGAGATTCCTTAATCCTAGAGCCTCAGCTCCTCAGCGTCAATGCCTCTCAAGACTCTTTGCTTTCAGTAAAACTGAGGAAGAATTAATCAAGTTATTAGAAGATGGCTATTAAAAAGTATTTCTGTGATATACTGCCATGTGATATTTGGAATGAAACTCACGAGGTCAAAAAGAGTGATATTGCTATAATAAAAGCATTTGCTTTTTTATAAGGAAAAGTTTTCTTTTTAAAAAAATTTTTATTATAGTTGATTTACAACTGTACATTGTGCCAATTTCTGCTGTACAGCAAAGTGACCCACGTATACATGTATACACATTCTCTTTCTTGTGTAAGAACAATATAAGAACAAGTTTTCTTAGTAATTAGAGCTATAACAATTTTAAAAAAAAGAATGGACATGATGCTGAACACTGCTCATTTTAACTATAATAGCACACATGAACTCATTGGAAAAACAAAAAGTCTTATCCACATAATATGGAAATGCATTTCCAATAAAATTTAAACATTTAATCATTTTTCTAAAATTTATAATATATTTAATAATTTTGTACTAAAAATAACCATAGTAACTCAATCCAAAAGAAGGTATTTTTGGAGTTCCCTTCAGGGCTCAGCGGTTAACTACAATTCGTAAGGATGAGTGTTCGATTCCCAGCCTCACTCAGTGGATTAAAGATCCAGCATTGCTGTGAGCTGTGGTGCAGGTTGCAGATGCAGCTCTTATCATGTGTTGCTGTGGCTGTGGCTGTGGCTGGCAGCTGTAGCTCAGATTCGACCCCTAGCCTGGGAACTTCCATATGCCACCAATGTGGCCCTAAAAAGCAGAAAAAAAAAAGTTTTTTGAATTTCAAATCTTATGTCAAAGTAAATTTTTAAAAACAGGTTTCTAGACTTTTTTGGTTGCAAAGAAATATGATGGAGTGAGCAATAAAAAGATTATCAAGTCTAAAAACATTACATTAGAAAATAAATACTGTGAGGAAAGTGAAATAAATATAAGTTCAAGAGAAAAATATTTCTACTCCTGAAAAGCTGCTTGTTCATTTGAAAAAAGAGAGAAACTTAATGGATGATAGTGTTTATCAACAAACTATGCTTTTTAGATTCCATTTGATTAATGTAAACATTACCTAAAACATCAATGTTAAAAGTATCATAAATTACATCCTTGGAAACTATTTAAACTTTCATTGAAAAATTTAGATGTCAACTTGAAAATGTGTCAGAGGGTATATGTTTTTTCCAAATATTTTTAGGGAGTCAATAAGAAAAATGGTTTGCGAACCACTGCTTTACCTCACAGGCCCAGTTACTACTGATGTCCCTAGAATTTCGCTGCTCTTTTTTTTTTTTTTTTTGTCTTTTTGCCTTTTCTAGGGCCGCACCCGCGGCATGTGGAGGTTCCCAGGCTAGGGGTCTAATAGGAGCTGTAGCCGCTGGCCTACGCCACAGCCACAGCAACGCGGAATCCGAGCCGCGTCTGCAACCTACACCACAGCTCATGGCAACGCCGGATCCCTAACCCACTGAGCAAGGCCAGGGATCGAACCCGCAACCTCATGGTTCCTAGTCGGATTTGTTAACCACTGAGCCATGACGGGAACTCCGAGTTTCGTTGCATCTTGATAGTTTTAAATCTACATCATAAAATCTTGTTAAATTTTAACTTATTTTCACCATAGATTTAAATTATTCTCTTTAAACCAAGAAAATGTGGACAGCACATATTTCCTGCCACTAATTTTAGCTTTCCACATTTTATTCCCCTTTTATGTGAATATTAATATTTTAAATTTGCAAGATGGGAAATTTGAAAAAAATAGTTGTGTCCATCAAAGCACACCCACCCATTTAAGCTCTATACAAATGAGGATTCATAATGATCAATATGCTGGTCCATTAACTATCATACTCTTGCTTCCGGTTTCTACTAGCTCTCCCAGGATGAGTGCAAATGTTTCTCCACGAAGCCTTTTCCTAAGCTCTCAGTCAGAGTTAACCATTTTTTCTAAGGAGCTTCCATAGCACATGAAGCTCTCATCCATTATGCTCAGGTCTATGACACTGGATAGACAGTGATCCAACTCACTTTAGTTCAAAGTCAACGGAAAACCTAACCTGGAGGAAAAACACCCAGAAGCTAAGACCACAGCCCTGGATACAACTCGACAGAGAGTAGCTGGGGAAGCAAGCTCACCTCAGTGGGTGCTAGAATTCTCACGTGAGACATTTCGCATTGTGAACCTATCTAGAGGGGAGTTCAAACTAAGAGAAAAGGGTAATGAGGTAAAAAAGGGATAAGAACTGAACCAAGTAAAGGGCCAGTCATTTTCCATCCAGAGCAATCCCACAGATGCTGAAGCAGCCATTAGCATGCTTCATCTTGTAAAGCCATGTCTGTTTACTCAGACCTGGCAGCTTTGCACCCGTGCTGAAGCCCGCTTTAGAGACACAAACCCAGAGAGAAACTTTCCGTTTTGTTACACATCCCACCATCCGCCCGACATTTGCTGTTTTGTTTGCTATGGGCTGGTGGGTGGCTTTAATTTGGTTTTCCCTCCAGTCCCCATGTCTCAACCCTTGCCAAATCAAGAAGCAGGCAGGGAGGGGCTGAAGCAGGAAAAATACATACGCACTTGCATTCACCAAGTGATCTCAGAGGTAACTCAATACTGGTTCAGGTTGTCCACGTCTTAGAAATCGGTTTCATTCTGTGGATTGTTTACACACCACTTCTTGTGTGTCTCTAATAAATTAAAATCTGCTGAAATGGTAAAAATATACAAAGATATAGTGAATGGTCTCCGGGCTACACAGAGGGTCCATTATTCTAAGAGGAAGTAGGAAAAGCAATCATAAAATTTTGAAAAATTATGCAATAACTTTGTACTTATTGCCCATCTGTATTCATTACAATGATCTACTTCATAGACATAAATAGAATGGGAAAGTAACAGACCCACGGTGCGCTCTGGACATGCCTCTCTGCTGCTGTCAAAGATATTCAATTAGAGTCTTTAATAAAGAAAACTCCAAAAAATGCCAAGCATTTGTCTGCATGTTTCTTTATGCTGGCCCAAGGTTCCTCCCTTAACTTCCTCCCGGTCTTTCCCTTTCTCTTCTCGATTTCTTTTGTAGAGAGACAAGAAGGCAAGTTAGGTCAGGTTTGCTAGGAGATGTGAATGCACATGTAGCATCATTACTAATGGGCTTCGAGCTCTCTACATCTTCCATAAGCACTTAGCTGAGCTTTAACAGGACAACATCATGCTGAATGTTCTCTAAAGAAAAGGACCACACAGTCAAGACCATGAAATGGCCAGGGACTCCAAACAGATTTTACAACAGGCACACTGATCAAAAGGGCTTAATCAAGATGGGTTTTAATCATATTTGGGCATTGGAGAGTTCTCAGGTTCAAAGAAATGGTTCCGTGTTTTGTTTAGTTTTGGCAAAGATCTCTTCTCTTCAATAACCTCGGAAAAACAAAGCCAACAGAGTGAGGCCATGCTCAGTTTTGTTTCCAGGTTCCTACAAAACCTACCACCTGGAAAAGGTCTTTTTCTTACAATTTGGTCTGTACGTTTTAAAGGATCTTTTGAATCGGCCATGCTCTTTTGAACATTTAGCCCTTTGAGACCAAACCACTTTAAATGGTGCTGGGAAGCATACAAATTGATTGTTGGGGGAAAAAAATATGTGCTAACTGTGTGTTTTCTTGTTTTTCAAAGCTCCATGTCAACATAATTAGCATCACTAGTTTTTTAAATCAAAATACAAAAGTAATAGGTATAATGTGAAGCGAATTCGTGGCCTAGAGCCATGGGAAATGGACGACCTTTCCAATCCAGGAGCCAACACGTGAAGGAAGATGTTAGCCTCACTCAGACTCGTTTAGTACACAGTCGCTTCGTCACTGCCTCCTACTTTCTCTTCCTTCTTTTACCTTTCTTTCCGCATTTCCACTTTCTCTTCCTCTTCCTCCCTCTCCTTCCCCCATTTTATTTGCCAGTCAGCAGACTTTGGAAACTCTGCCTGATTCCTTGCTTGGCACAGTGGATGTAGGATGATTTGCTATAGAAAGATAGTTTCCCTTTGGTAGCTTAACAGAGGTGCTGGTCTTTTGGAGCAACATCCCATTGAGTCCTTCTAAAACTTCATCAACTCTTGTAAAAGGAGAGAAAAAAGGGAAAAATCAGCCCTTATATTCTTTCCAAATACCGTTTTTTCTTTTTTGCAGAAAAATAAAAAAAAATGAATACATAAATAGTGAAACATTTTTAAAAATGGATACATAAATAGTGAAAATATGTTAGGCAGCTGGAGTTGCAAGAACATTATGTAGTACATCACTTAATCACATAAACCACATGCAGGGGAAAGAAAATGAACCCAAATATGCTATTTAATAATCACTGAGGGTCAGAAAAAACCCACAAGCATCACAGAATCTGTGTCCTTAGCTTACCTCTGATTCGGAAGGCGATGGAGAGATAATGGGAGAGGAAGCACAGTATATATTCCTAGTGGCTGTTTATAGGTCTCTGTTCAGCATTTAGCCATTTAACCAATTACAGAAAAAACTGGAGTCTGGACCCCTTTCCTAGTTTGAAAGATAGGTAGTAGCCCCTGCATATCTGTTTTCTGTTTAACATTGATTTACTTGACCAAATATTCTGAGAATTGGTCTCAGAAAGAGCTAACGCTCGAGGGAATTTCTGAACGATGAGGGAAAGAAGGCAATTTCAAAATCTATTTGTAGAACATAAGCTTGGGGATGATGTGGAGGGCTGGGAACGGGGCAGTGGTGAGAGTGAGGAGACCCTGAGTTAGAGAAGTGACAAGGAAGCTGGTCAAAAGCCAGGACATGAAGTTTCATCCAACCCAAATAAACAAGGCTCAGAGTATATCTGAAAATCAGAGGTAGGGGGAGGAGGCAAACCAGGCTAATGGAAACTAAGAAGCCCATGGATGGGCTGAGGGATGTGACGTCTGCATGGCAGTGAGACTCCAGCATGGAGATGGTTGGAGCCTTCTAGACATAGTGGATGTTTCATGTACTCAAGCCAAAAATCTGAAGTATCTAGGGTTTATCTCATAAAGTACACTTGAGGAAAACAGGATAACATTCTGTATAGTCACTCGCCAAGATGTTTGACTTCACTGAGGTCGTTTTAACTAGTGTAGGTCTGTGTCCTGTCCTTCTCCTTTAAGGATCCCAGTGTGACTCAGATGACCTCATTCAAACTAATAAGCATCCTGCTCTTCCTCTCTTAAATCCACATCCCTTTGCCTCTTAAACATCATGGAAAGGGAATGTGGCATTTTAGAAGATGCTGTGCTGATAGTCCCATAAACTGAGGTTCCATCTAAGCCGAAAGTCAAGTCTATGCTATAGCTTCTCTCTCCTGTGTCCTCTCCATGTTGGGATCATTAAATAACTCAAACACACCCAATACCAGTAAATGTGGATTGCATTGTAAGTATTGTATTTCTTCTTTAATGTCTTTCCATGAAATTCTTTTGGACAAGGACATCGTCTTACTCATCTTTGGGAAGATATTTCTGACCGTGTCAAGGACAATATCTGGCAAGGTGCCTTAGAACATGATAGGTTCTTGTTACTTTCTTATTGGATGGGTGGAAATTATTTGGTTCCTGCAACTAAGTATCAGGAATCAAAATTATATCAGTGAAAAACTTGGGAGTATAAATGTTTGATTAGGCCCAATTGTTTTTTTTTCTCTGAAAGAGCATAATGAGATGTTCAAATATCTACCTCCGAATAGTTTTTTCTCTGGATAAAGCTGTTACCGTTTTAGGGGTACTCAATTAATACTCTTATAAAAGCAAGTAATCAAACAGATTCTCAGGTTTTTCTACTGACATCCTTTGTAATAACCCAAATCAAAAGCAAGTGTGTAATATTGTAACAAAAGTTTTTCACATTAATTCTTTTTTCTTTTTAGGGCTGCACCTGCAGCATATGGAAATCCCTGAGCTGGAGTGGGTATTGAATCAGAGCCGCAGCCGCTGGCTTACACCACAGCCTCAGCAATGCCAGATCCATGCTGCATCTGCTACCTACACCTCAGCTTGTGGCAATGCCAGATCTTTAACTCTCTGTGTGAGGCCAGGAATTGAATTCACATCCTCATGGACTCTGTGGCAGGTTCCTAACGTGCTGAGCCAAAACAGAAATTCTGATATTAATTCTTTACCTTTATGTTGCAGCAATTTCTCATTGCTGTATTTTTGAGATAAACATATTTTCAATTTTATATGATCAAATGTATTGCTCTTCATTGTATGGTTTATAGTTCTGGTGCTCTGCTTGTAAAGGTTTAGATGCCAGAGATTTATATACATATTGACCTGTGATTATTCTATTATTTTTATTATTTTACATTTTACATTCAGTTTATTTGGGACTGAATTTGATGAGTAGGGGGCAGGAAAATATAACTTTATAGATATTTTTCCTAAGTTATTAGTGTTGTTCCGGTGCTACCTATTAAAGAAATCAAATGTTATCATTTACTAAATTCCTATCTATGTTTGAATCTACTTCTGGACTTTGTATTGCATTATGATGATTTTCTACAAGAGTGGGAACATCGTCTTATAATTTTTTTGTACTTCTAGAAACTGCAACACTTCTTAGTGCTCAGTAATCATTGACTCAATAGACAAATTCTCCACATCATTTAATCAAGCCATCAGACTTGCTAATTCTACTGCATAAATATCTCTGGAATGACTTCTTTCTCTCTTCTTAGCCACATTGTCTGCCTTCATTTAGTCCCTAATAATTACGTTCTTTTCCAATGCATCTTATACACAACTGGAATAAGGTGTTAAAATGTATATCTGGTCAATTAACTTCCCTAATTAAAAGCTGTAAATGATTACTCATTTCATTTCATGTCCCATATCTTTGAGGGCCCACCAAGGCCCCAGGATCAATCAAATGAAACTATTTGTAGTTTTCCAAACATGCCTAGTTGTTTAGAGTTTTGCCTTTATAAAAGTTGCACAGCTTGGTAAATGCTATGATAGAGGTATGGACAAAGTAGATTAAAATGAAACAGAGGAGACTTGGGAATGGAAAGGTGAATTTTGGCAGAGTAAATAAAGGCACAGACGTATGGAATGGCATTCATGCTGTCCCAGAACGACAAGTACGAGAATGATTAAGGTGTCGAAGAAGGGGAAAATGTGTATGGGGTCCAGATCGTGAATGTGCTTGCATGTCATGTTATATGGACTCTTGAGCTTTTCCTACATAAGTGTGGAGCCAAATTTAAGTGGGGAAGTAACTTGGCACAGTTTTTTTTTTTTTTTCACAAAAGTCAGTTTAATAGCAGCCTGCATGATGGATTGACAGAGCATAAACCTAAAAGCCAGAAGTCCAATAGATGCTTATTAATAAAAATTAATAAAAGAGCTCCCGCCTTGGCTCAGTGGTAAATAACCCAATGGTATCCATGGGGACATGGGTTCAATCCCTGGCCTCGCTCAGTAGGTTAAGGATCCAGCATTGCTGTGAGCTGTGTTGTAAGTTCAGAAACAGCTTGGATTCCACATTGCTGTAGCTGCAGCATAGTTTGGCAGCCATAGCTCTGATTCTACCCCTAGCCTGGGAAACTCCATATGCCCCAGGTGTGGCCCTAAAAAGCAAATAGTAATAATAATTAATAATAGATTATTACTAATAACAATAGAAGTCTGATTAATAATCACATGATAAAGGCTTGAGCATGTGCAATAGTATTGAGAACTAAAGGAAGAGACACATATTTTTTTTAAATTTTATTGGAGTGTAGTTGACTTACAAAGTTGTGTTAGTTTCAGGTGTACAGCAAAGTAAATCAGTTAGATGCATACTTTTAACCATTCCTTTTCAGATTCTTTCCCCATATCGGTTTTTACAGAGTGTTGAGTGGATTTCCTCGTACTGTGTAATTAGAATGAATCCACGTACAGTGTTAATAAAGGATATTCTATAAGATGTTGGCAATGACTGGACATGAGGGTGAACGAAGGGAAGAGCTAGAGAGTGATCTCCCCACCCTCTTAAATCTCCTACCTACTGGCATTTCTGGCTTGGTGAATGGGAGAGATGCTGATATTCTTTACAAAGATAGGAAGTTGAGGAAGAAAATTTGTTTCGAAGAGTGCCGGGCAGTGTAGAAGAAAGGAGAGACAACATATCGCTTATTGGACATGTGCAATAAAGGAGAAGGGAGTTGTCAAGAATATCCAAATGCTGCAGAGAGGGCAAGTCAGGTGCAGGGGGAAGAGTGCCCATTTTAACTTAACAGCTGAAAAATCTGGGAGTGCCTCCCAGAAGCCGAGAAGAAGAAAGTGGCGACGATCTTCTCTGGAAGTAAGCTTAGCTGTAAAGGGAAGTGGACAGGAGACCCGTGGCTCTAGGAGGCACCTGCCTACAACTTTTATTTGCCACAATGTTCACAGGAGTCAATATTGTCTCCCAAGCTAGAGTGTAACCTCTTTGAGGCCAGATACTGTGTCGTGGTTTCCTGGATGACCACTCGTTTCTCAAAGCCCTAAAATTTTACAAGTTTCTAATCCTCCCGAGTGTCTATAATTATCCCGGGACGCAGTCAGTAGCATTCAATTAAAGAGTCGTTGAATTGAATCCTGCGGATGGGTGACTCACCACCCTGAATGGGATTATTCAAAATGTCAGTGCCTCTGTTTCCTCCTCATCCATGGCAATTATGATTGGAGTTCTTTTAATAGTAAATTGGACATGGAAACATTGTCCTTGCTGTCAAGAAATGTTCACATTCATCTGCTTAATGAAAAGGCCAGCCTTCCTTCCTTCCTAGAAATGTCAGGGAGAGCAGTGGATACAGGAGAGTGAGAGCACCCATAGGGCACAAGGACACAGCCAATACCTCGTCTCCCTTCATATATTTTGCGCTCTGGGTAGGTATAACCACGAGGCAGCTAACCACACGAGATGTTTTTAGGTCTGGCAAGTGGGATGGAAAGCTCGCGGCATCAGCCTCCTCTGTGAGTGCCTGCACGCTTTCTGGTTTCAGGCTGGAAACGTCCTGTGGTGTGTCTGGCCTGGCCAAACTCAGGAAGTACTGAACTTATTAAAATTGAAAAACAAACCAAAGATGTTTGGAACCTCCCAAAACACTCACGTTGTGTCTGAGGGTGAAGGCTTGGATCCATTTCTGATCTGACATGAGCACCATACATCCGGAAAATGCAGACAGTGCAGGGTAATTTTACGAAAGGGCTACACACTTGCATTGGGTCTTACGACAACAATCTTGCAAAGCATTCCCTGTCCAGGACCTAGAAGAATTTCATGAAGCCTTCCCTCTTCTCTTTCAATTCCTTTTTGTTAGGTTGCCATAGGAATGTGTGTTTGTGAACAATTTTTAGGCAGTTTGACGTGAACGTTCTGAAATGGGGCTGGGAGGACCTTGCTGCGGGGCCGAGCTCTGCCAGCCTGTTTCTGGCTCTGTATTTGGATGAACCTGGCCTATGGTGGGCCCCGGGCGGCCCCTAATCTAACCTATAGCTTGTGAAGAGCCAGACCACCCATGGGTACTCCCCAAGCATCTGTGAATGGTAATCAGAAGCTGGCTCAGTCAAGCCAATGACCAAGAAGGAACTGAATGGTTAGGAATGAAGCTTCCGGAACAACACACAAGTGTGTGTTTGCCTACAAATTATGTTTAGATCATTGAAAAGAATTATAGAATTATCTAGAGCTGGAAGTAACCAGAGCAACTAGGTAGGCCCACCCCTCCATTTTTTTTTTTATTTGCATGAGGGAAGTGAGGCACCGAGGTTTTTAGGTGAGACAGCCAAAGTCAATAACTGTTAGCAATGCAGCCAGAACTAAGAACCCCGAGCTGACCTCTTCTCTCCTTTTCAGTGTGCGTGCACGCGCGCGCACACACACACACACACACACACACACATATATTCCGGGCAGGCTATTTTAAAAATTGCTTGTAGTTCATTAGAAATTAGGACCTTTAGTGTGCAGAGAGTCTCTTTAACTTAACCCTGACATGGCCACTAATATATAGAATTTGCAATTTCTGAGAGTGAGACACATTAATTTGCATGAGATTATAGGAGCACTCTAAGGAGGAGAAAGACAGAGACTGTCTTTAAAATCCAAAGGAATGAAAACATATCGTCTCACCTGCCGTGGCCTTTAAGCAGAAGGGAGATGAGATCACTGAAACAGAATTCACCTGAGACAGTGTCGGCCATGACCGCATACTTGCTGAAAAGCCTGGCATCCCAGGCCTGGGAAGAAACCAGCTGCCCCACAACCAACATCTCTGACCCAGCCATTCTAGAGTCAACTTGTACTGGGGAAGTGGTTGTGCTGTTGAATCCGTGGACCCCAGTATGGATTCCAAATGCCCCTGGCTTATTATACCACGGAAGAAAGAAGCTGCCTTCCTAACACTGTAAGGAGTTGCTGCAGGCGGAGAAGAGCTCAATTTTAGCGGCAGTGACCCGGGCACAGGACGGCTATCAAGCCACGTCTCCGAGAGCAGCCAGGGCTAGTGAAGGCACTACAGCAAGCTGTGGCTTTAGCATTCACAACCGCAGCAAGGGACTGCCAGCGACTTTCTCACTTGGTAGTTGTAAACCCAGGACTGCTAGGATTTTAGGAGGCAACGAAAGCTTTGGGCTTATCAATGATGCCAACAACAAGTGGGAAGGGTGCATATCTTTATGGGCTTCAGTGGTGCTTTCTGGCCTCTGGCTTCAGTGACATCAATTATAGGGAAGCAGGGCGTATGGCTCATCTGGTCTGGGCAGTTACGATCGACTCCTCCAGTCTCAACGGGGCCCATTTTCTTTTCATATAATCTAATTAGGAGTTAGTAATAACACTTGGCCCTGTGGACAGGATAAGAATCCAAGGAGATTCTTTGGGTATGTCAGCAGAAAGCAGGTGGGAGAAAAAAACAGTCTTGGAAAATCACTGCCCAGAGGCATTATATGTACTCCAGACTATTCAAACACGCTGTGCCAATTTAAATGTTCTACCTAAGGGCATGACTTTTATTTATCTATTTATTTTTAATTTTAATTTCAATTTTTTTTTAAACTGCACCTGTGGCATATGGAAGTTCCCAGGCTAGGGGCCGAATCACAGCTGCAGCTGCCGGCTCACGCCCCAGCCACAGTGATGCAGGATCCAAGCTGCATCTGCGACCTCCACCACAGTTCATGGCAATGCTGATCCTTAATCCAATGAGCAAGGCCAGGGATTGAACCCCACATTCTCATGGATACTAATCAGGTTCTTAACCTGCTGAGTCACAAGGGGAACTCCCAGGGAATGAATTCTAAATTCAACAGGTTCTTATTTCTTCTCATTCTGACGTATGACGACCCTGAGCCTCTTCAAGAAGTTTCTTCTGGACTTCCCATTGTGGCTCAGTGGCAGTGAATCCAACTGGTTTCCACGAATACCGAGAATCAATCCCTGGCCTTGCTCAGTGGATTAAGGATCTGGTGTTGCTGTGGCTATGGTGTAGGTTAGAGGCCACAGCTCCAATTCAACCCTTAGCCTGGGAACTTCCATGTGATGTGGGAGTGGCCCTAAAAAGAAGACAAAAAAAAAGAAGTTTCTTCCATTCTTATGAATGGAATTTCCTCCACATTTCATTATGTGATAGGATTCCAGTCCTGCCAAGGCTTTCTTCTTTCTGCAATTGACACTGTCTATAGCAATCGAGGGCATTCTTCAAATCAATTTAATCCTGCAGTTCAGCTACGAGTTCCTCAAATTCACAGATGGAGCATAATAAGAAAGGGCCACTCTCCAATATTAGGTGTTAAACAAATTCATCTTGGGATGAAGGAGACCTTTTGGTTATAATGATTTTTCCCTTATAGGTGATAAAACAGTTTCCCTGTAACAGAATTAGTCTTCATGAAAGTTTTTCTTGCCTTAGTGAGGGAAAATAGTATACTTTTTTATTTTATTTTATTTATTTATTTATTTTTTGCCTTTTGTCATTTTATGGCCGCACCCGCGGCATGTGGAGGTTCCCAGGCTAGGGGTCTAATCGGAGCTGTAGCCACTGGCCTGTGCCGCAGCCACAGCAACGCAGGATCCGAGGCGTGTCTGCAACCTACACCACAGCTCACGGCAACGCCGGATCCTTAACCCACTGAGCAAGGCCAGGGATCGAACCCGCAACCTCATGGTTCCTAGTCGGATTCGTTAACCATTGCGCCACGGCGGGAACTCCGAAAATAGTATACTTTATTGCCTGGGACATCCTTCTTATCTCAAGTTTCCAAATCAAATGCCATCTCTTCTGTAAAGCTTTCTACAAAAACCTCATATTCCACCCAAAATTACGTATTTCCTCCACTTTCCCCCCATTTTTTCTTTTTTCTTATCATTAGATGTGTATGTACAGCTCTTTCCCTTTCTTCCACAGACAAGTCCTTGAAGGCAAGGACTGAGTCTGATTCACGTTATAGTGTCAGTATCTCTCATAGAGGAGATACCTTTAAAAACCCTGTTGGATATAATTGAGCCTATAAAATGTTTCAAAAATATAGAATTAGTTTCAAATTTCAGGCATCACACAAGTGGCTTTGATTATCTGCCTTAGAGCACTGGTAAATTCTTAAGAATGTAATAATATTGGGAGGTTGGAACCAGATATAGCAACTCAATGGTTTATTACCAGTGGAATCAGAAAAATCACCATTGTCACATTGAGCCTATTTCCCACCTAGAGACTGAGGAGAGTATTCGCCCCATCTGCCATATGGGGTACCCATGTGGATTAAAAACACATTCAGGCATATGTGATGGCATGCTGTAAACAGTAACATGCCACTTACAATTATAATTGATTTAATTTTCTCATATGTTTTTATAACTCATAAATTCATTATTTCAGTCTTTAAAATACACAAAGGCTGAAAACCAAAAGAAAAGTGCAAGTTTATCTTATGTATTTTTAACCAATTGATGATGATATTTTAGCTTCCTACGTAAACGTGTTCGGTTTAAAATGATAATATAAAAATTTAATGACATGCTTTGCAATCTATTGCCAGTATTTCATAACTTCAGTCAGAGCTCAGCTGTTGTCTGAAAGTTATTTCAGGAACAGTCATGCTTTTCAACTGGTCGTGTTACAGAATAATAAAATCAGTGTCTTCAGGGTGTCATCCAAATCCTGCTTTCTCCTTTTGCATGAGGCTGCGTGACCATGACATGCATGTTCTTCTGTAAAAATCTCTGAAAAATGGACTTTTCTAATATTACATAAAGAATCTAGTATTTTCTCCAAAACTTAGAGTGGGAAATCTCTTCACTTGCAGCGCAAATCCCCTGATATGAGGTTCATTTCTTCTTGTTCTAACTTCAGTTTAGATGTCAAGGAGCTGTTGCCTTAAATTGGCCGTATACTAGAAAATCATTAAGCAGTTGACCCAAACTTTATAATACAAAATACCAAAGAAATAATTTTATCTTTTAAAATTAGCCCTTAAAAAATTATCTTTTTTTTTTTTTTTAAATTCCCTCTATTTCCTCTGGAGCTGTTATAAAGTATGAAATTTGAACTAGAACATAATAAAATTAAAATCATTCTACTCTGTTTAATGAAATGAACATAGCAATGGATGGAGATTGGCCATCCAGACTCAGCTCTGCTCCAAACTTACCTTTTTTTTTTTTTCCCAGAGAAACCATTCTGCTTTTTCAGACCTCAGTTTTTCTGAGCGTCAGAAGTGCTGATTGTACTGGATCCCTCCCATGCTATTTATTCAATGATGTACTAAAGGTAGATAGGCAGACAGTTAAAAAATTCCAGGATAATATTCTTCCTGTGACACTCAGAACATTTCTAGATAACTTATTTCCTCTATAAATAAATAAATGAAGGAAGGAATGGGTAATATATTTCCTCTATAAATAAATAAATGAAGGAAGGAATGGTTGTAGAGGGAAATAGGTAGGTAGGTAGGTAAATATATACTAGATAGATAGACAGACAGACAAAAATAGAAGGTATTTCAAGAGTTCTGAGGCACAAAAAAGAGAGGAGGAAAAATATTCCTGGGAGTTATACATAGTTTAGTGACTACATAATCACTGTTTTCAAATTATGCAGAAGCTCATGTTTAATAGTCAAGCACCAACATTTTGATGAGTGTGAGATGATGGAAGAAGATGTGATTTCATCAGGAACCACTGACGATGAAGTTTCAAAATTATACTCACGTCAAGGAGTTGGTGTCCAGAAGAAGAAGAAAGGCAGGTGTGTCTGACTTCACATCTACTTCAGATTTACAGGATTCAGTTAACAATGAGCAGTGATGTCTATCACAATTAAATTAATGCATTTTTAGAATAGGCACCCTCTGCTACAGGAATTTTACGGTTACCAAGTTTGGGTTGTTATGGTAGGCAAGTAATAGCTTTTAAAGAAAGGGTTGGTTTTAGTTATTTGGTTTTATAAGATGGATGGAACGCCTCCTCTAAGACATGTTCTGGTGAGCCTGAGTAAGTCTCAGATACAATTCCTTGAATCATGTCTCTGCTGCCTTTATTTATTTATTTGCCTTTGGAATAAAGTTCAAAGGCTTCAGTATGGTGCACAAGACCATTCTTGAATTCCCCACATTCTTCCCACATCAATTTTCTAAACTTGGAGTTCCTACATACGCCATATAATTTCATAGCTCTGAGATTTCGCACCCTCTGTTCATTGTCACCCTCCTTCCAACCCCGTTGACACTCTGCTACACTACTTGGTAGTCTGACAAGACAGAGATTTAGCAATAGACTCACTGATTCCTTCATTCATTAATTCCTTCAACAAATTTAGTTCAAGCATCTACTATTACAGATAAGGATGCAGAGGTGAAATAGACAGACCTCTGCCCCTGGCCATCTTACATTATATGAAAGAGACAAGTACTTGTAAGTCAATGCATTCAGTAAAGTGTTAGAAAGACTAAAATGAAGTTAGGATAAATACGCGTTGAAAAGAGGGTGTGATTAATGCCATCTGGGGAACTGGAAAGAGAAAAGTGAGGAGTAGCATCCAAAAATTAAAGCGTTTACCAAATGGACTTTGGGGAAGTTAAAAGGAAGAAAATCAGTCATAAAAATATTAGGGGTATTAAGAGAGATATAAGAATATTATTGTTAGGTTTTGGTGATTGGATTATGTAAGAAGTAGTGTGAAACTTAGGTCTTTGACTTAGGTTCTTAGATTGATGGTCACGCCATTCACTGAATTAGGTAACAGAGACCAAATGCAGTGTGAGAAGAAAATACCTTCGGTTTGGGAAATGTTGGGGTGACTATAGCACATTAAGGTAAAGGTTCTAGCTATATTCACTGTCTAGAGCTCTGAAGAGAGATTTCTTCTAGTAATAAAGGCTTGAGCGGTACCAATATATAGGTAGTATTTTACACGATGGCAGTAGATGATACTGAGTAGGGAAAGCTTGCAGGATGAGAACAGAAAACAGTGTATGCAGAGTCCTGAAAAACGCAATTATTTAAGAGGCAGAGAAAGAAAGGGAAGTTATCAAAAGACCCTTACATATCATGTATCTTTTATCTCAAAAGAAATAAACAGAAGTAGGGGAACTAGGTGGAAAAGTATCTCATAAACCATGGGAGAAAAAGAAGCCATTCAAGAACATTAATGTTATTAAAGTCATGAATAAATGAAAGGGCATTACCACTGATCTTACAGAAATATGGAATATGATGAAAAATTATATGCCAAGAAACTAGATGGCCTAGATAAAATGGGCAAAATTGTGGAAAGACATAAACTACCAAAACTTAATTCAATCTGCAAAATTACTTACTTACTTTATATTTTTAAAATAAAAATAGAAAATTTGAATAGTCCTATAACTAGTAAACAGAGTGAGTTAATAATCACAAAACTTTCTACAAAGAAAAGCCCAGGAACATATTTTATTGATGAATTCTACCAAGTGCTTGGAAAAGAATTAATGTTAATTCTGAGTGAGGCCAGGGATTGAAACTGCATCCTCATGGATACTAGTCAGATTCATGTCTGCTGATCCACAGTGGAAACTCCCTAGACTTTATCTTAATATGGAGAATCCCATTAATATATTTTCAAATATTGAACTAACCTTGCCTTCCTGGGATGAAGTTCACTTGGTCATGGTGTATAATCATTTTTATATGATGCTGGATTCAGTTTGTAGTTTTTGAGAAATTTTACATCTTCATTCATAAAGGATGCTGGTCTACTGTTTTCCTCTCATGTGATTTTTTTATCTGTTTTTAGTATCAAAGTGATATTGTCTTTCCACAATTTTGCTACCTGGTAGCATTTAATATTTTTTCTTTAATTGTAAGTTTTTAAAATTGTGTTTATTTTTTCCTGCATGGGCTTCTTGATAGCCTTGGATTTGTAGCTGTATAGTTTTCAATAAATTTGATACATTTTTAACTACTGTTTTTTCAGATTTTTTTTTCAATCTTTACTCTCTTTTGGGTTTCCCTATAAATATTGCCTCCTACAGGTCACAGAAGTTCTGCTAGAAGTTTTAACCCTTTTCTTCTCTTTGCTTTATTTTGGATAGTTTCTACTGTTATATTTTCAAGTTCATGAGTCATTTCTTTCACATTTTCTAACTTGCTTTTAATCCCTTAAAGTGCAATTTTAATTGAGATCTTTTATTTTTTTCTGTTCTAGAAGTTCCATTTGGAATTTTTTTGATATTTTTCAGCTTTCTATTCATTATGCTTAGGCTTTCTTTTCAATTCTTGAACATTTTTAATAGTTGTATGAAAGAGGCTTTAAAGTTATTTTCTTTTGAATCCATCATTTCTGTCATCTCTAGATATATTTGTATTGACTGATAATGTGCTATAGTGTTTTTATTTTTTTCCTGTTAATGTTTCATATTTTCCTGCTTTTTGTTATGTGTAGTAATTTTTTATTAGAGTGTGATTTTTGTCTTCAAGTACTGAACCTTATTTTATTTCTTAAAGAGTATTGGCTTTTATTCCAGGAGACAATAAGTTACTGTGATCAAGTTATCCTTTTGAGACTCTAAAGAAGATCTAGAGTAGCTTTGACCTAAAGGTAGTTTAGCCCCACTACTAAAATGTAGCTTTTCTGGGATCTCTACTGATTGCTCAGGTGTTTAACGAGGACTCTCTCCTCTGGCTGGTTAGAACCTGAATGTCTCCCAGATCTGTACGAACTGTAGGACAGGACTGCTTTATCTTACAGCTTCTCAGCGTTTGTTTTGACCTAGCCTCATACGGTTCTACCCTAATTGTATGCAAAATATTCAGCTACCATCCAAAAGGGAGTATTATGTAGATTTTTGGAGCTTTCTATGCATCTCCCTTTTCTTGGATAGTCTTCCCTAAAAATGGCAGGCACTTCAGCTTCTCTAAATTCTTTTCTCTATATTCTTAATTCAACAAGTCTGCCATGCTTTGTTTAGAATCTCCCCAGCTCCACTGAGATTCAGAAAAACCTCTAAGCAGAAAGCCAGGGAATAGTAGAGCTCCTGTAGAGCTTTCATTCTCTTCTCTCAGGAACCAGAATCCTCTGTTCTCTTTTGTCCAATGAATGAAAACCATTTCCACATGTATTTTTTTTTTCCAGTTTTCTTGTTGCTTACTATAGGGTAATATGCCCAGTCCCAATTATTCTATCGTACCTAAAACACACTAATTGAACCATAACACTGTCTTTTGATTATACCCCACAGTCATATAAATGGGAGACAATTTTCCACGAGTCTCTGACATTTCTTCTATATCTTGCATGTCTTGTGAGCAAGGCACTGATTGCCTTTTGTTCTCAGCTATATTTTTAAGGGTGTTTGTGTTCCAAACAGTCCTGAAAGATTGAGTTAATGTTCCCCAGACAAAGACAAGGAAACTTTGGAAGATACCTCCTTCTGGAGCAAATGGCAGACACAGTTACTTCTCTTTAAAAATAACTGGGTTCCTCAAGCTTAGGGTCCCCATCCTGTAAAGCAATTAACTGTGTTTACAGGCATCTTCTGGCTCTCTTCGCTGTGGGAAGTGTGGCTTGAAAAACAAGCGTAGAAATACTAGCGTTTTACCTTATTTCCAATGCTGTCAATAATAAATTGTCTTTTGTCTTGGAACCGGGATTGTCATGTCTCCCATTAGCATTCTTGAAACTGTGGTAAACTAACTAGTTAGTGTGCAAGCATTGTGAAATTTTAAACTCCTCATCATCTTTGATACATACTGAATGTACTATTTACATTTAAATTGGAGGAGAGAAAAATAAAATACGTGGTAACTTATAATAGTAGCTAATATTTATTAAGGGAACACTTTGCAAAAGGTGCTTTTACATAAAATCATTCCCAAAATCCAGCTAATAAGTTTTCGTTCCCATTTTTCACATCAGAAACCAAGGTTCAAGGAGAATGTGATTTGGGTAAATCCAAATGGACCATCAATAATAAGCCAGCATTCAAAGTTAAGCTCTCTGTTCTTCTTCCAATGTCATGCAAACCCCTAGCACTACACAATTATAACAATATTAACACAAAAAGCATATTAAGGTTTATATTATGTGGCAGACTAAAATAACTATAGGAATTCAGAAGAAATGGAGTCTGGTGCTAGCTAAATTCCTGGGAAAATACTGTGTAGAGAAAAAAGGACTGAGAAACCTAAGCTAATGTTCAAAGACTGACACTTTAAGGCTTTCCTGAGAAGGGTCCTGTAAATCCCACAGTCTACAGCAAAGCTGTGCTATTTCCTACCTTAGAAATGAGGATATAAATGAGAGCATATCCACAAAACACATTTAGTTATAGTTTCTTCTTTTTCACATATACAGCTTCTGAGAACCCACCATGCCAAGATGACAAGAGGGCATTTCACTGGTTACAGACACAATGGGCTATACCTCTGTCTTTAAAGGTACCATAGAGACGTGGGGTGTTTCTTGGCAAAATAAGGTTTTATTTCTTACTTTGAAAAGTAAATAAATGAGAAAAACCCATTATCAATTAAATACTTAATTTTAATAATCTACTTATAACATCTTAAAAAGTCATTTAGAATTTCCTGCATGCATCAGAACACTGAAAATAAAATATGCCCTCTAAAATTCTCTGTCCTCCAAAATCCTAAATCTAACATGACAGAATTCAAGAAGGAACACCAGGAGCTAACAGGGTCCTAGAGGTCATTGGGCTCTGGGAGGGGTGAAAGTAAAAACCTGACCAACACCAACTATCTTTTGCACATGTTCAAAAATCAGTCTTAACATATTATTCTAAATCTGACTTTTTCCTCCAAAAGGCCAAGTGAAAAAGAAGAGGAAAATATAATAAATCTTGTAAGCTCTAATGAGAACATAAATAACTTATGCAAACGCCTACATTTGTCTAGAAGAGAAAAATAGGTATTATCTTGAACAGGATTCTATAACCAGAAGCTCTCTGGAACTGGCCTTGAATTCCCTGGGAATCTGCTACAGAGAAAAAATTGCATTCTTCCACAAGTTAAAAAATTGATACTTAAAATATTTTTTAGCCCCTGGAAGAAATACTTCTTATATTCCTTTTTAGTATAACAATGTTTATTGAGTGGTATTTCGTACTAGCCACTATAGGAGAGATAGAGGCAAAGAAGAGAATATGCTTCCAAAATACTTAAAGGAGCAGGGAATTCTGCAGTTGTAATAAATGCATTTGAATAAGTCTGTGGAGTCAAAGCTTAATAAGGAAGTGAAGGAAGTAGACATAAGGGAATGGAAAGGAGACCCAGGACATCAGAGATGTAGGAAATCTGAGCCTGAAGCTACAGTTGAGCACTTAAGGTCAAGGTCTTGAAGACTATCATCCATGGAAATGATCCTTCAGAGGATATGCAGACAGCAGGAGGAGGTAATACAAGCATGATGGCACTAGGAAGAAAAGCAATAATATTAAGACAATGCAGTAGCAGTTTGAGGGTTCAATATACTCAATTGGACTCTATTCTAATTTTCTAAAGAAACTAGAACATCATAAAATTTTCCTAAAATTTAAGCTATGAAGTCATAGACCAAATCTGCAAAATAAGGCAGATTGAATTTCATTTCCCCCATAAGACAAATTGATGGGTCCATATGTAGTCAGTAGGCACCAGAGTTCATTTTAGGCAAAGAACACTCATTTTTAGGAAGGTACTGTGATGAAATATTTCGGGAAGGAAAGGTGGCCCTGCGGATATGGATTCGATACTCCTGACAATGAGAAAACTCAACCAGTCTATTCAAGAAAGCAACCGTAAGTTAAATTGGGAAAACAGAAGAGAGAGTGAAATGAAGTCCAAATACATGATGTCTGGCAGGAAACTAAGTGCAAACGGCCAAGAGGGTTTTTGAAGAACAGGAATGTCTAATAGATAGTTTGAAATTAACTGCTAGATCTTTCCATGGCCTCAGGATCTCAAGTTGACACACACAGCTTCACATGGGAGTCATATTTGGGAGGGAGGAAATCCAGGAGAAAGAGCTGTGAGATGAAGAGATAACTAGCCAGCTGTACAACACAGATTAGACAACCATGACAGAGGCCAAAAAGCAGAGCCAGATGTAACTGAGAAATCAAACACCTTCCCAACTGAAGAAGACCTGGGAGGGCATCAGACTTCTTCAGGGCAAGGCGACCCACACTGACATTCGGATAATGTGGATAAGAAAGGACCCATTCTAAACATTACTTAATTTATATCTTCAAACAGCAAGGAAATTCAGTTTAGATATATTCAGTCTGGCAAACTTTAAAGCAAAATGCACCATTTAGCTACTCATGTGAACTTCAAGAGTTTTGCTTGGTGAAGATTTGACAGGACATTGAACAGCAGTATATGTCTTCAATCACCAATTAATTTCATCATTGTTTTATGTACTTTTAGACAAGCGTATGCACGGATGGAAATTAATTCCACTGTTATTTCTAAACCATACTGAGTACTAAATACATCCTAGTTCCTTTTCTAGGGGTAGATTTTGCTATGTGAGCAGTTGGGCTTTGTGAAGCAAGGACCCCAAGAAACATAGCTTGAAGATTAGCATTTATTTCTCTTTTATGGATAAATTCAAACTCAGTTGGAAGCTCTACTCTGCGATACTGCCAGGACCCAAGGTTGTTCTGGCTGTTGCTTCAGCATTGTTGAGGCATTCCCCTCTTCGCATGGTCCAAATGGCTCACCACGGCATCTTCATTATGCCAGAGAGAAGGGGGTTGTGGAACAAATAGGAAGCATCATTCGAGGACACATCCCAGATGTGGTACATGCCTATTTCTTTTCTCTTTTCCTACAAGAACTTAGGCACACGGTCACAACCAGCTGCTAAAGGAGAAAATTTGATTGGATGGACTGGCAAGAGAAGGGTCTAGAACAAGAAGAAGGGAGCTCAGGGGGACTTTGTTTTAGCACAAAGAATGTTCCTAGGGTTTTTATTTGCCCTTGTGTGTGTGTGTGTGTGTGTGTGTGTGTGTGTGTGTGTGTTTATTTGCTTTTTGTTTCCCAAAGGCAGAACTCAGTGTCTAAAGCTTCACAGACTTCCATTTCAATAAATGGCAGAGAGGGGCATTCCTTCCTCCTGTGCACAATAAGATCTGCTAAGGTTCGTACTTAAGACATTAAATCACACTAGGTGGGAGGATGGAGTGAGAAATTCATGACACAAGTAGCTCATTATGTAGGCTATGCAATGGAGCAAAAAAATCTGCCCCCAAACTGGATCATGCATGATCTTTTGAGGTTAACAAAAGGAATGCCATGGTAGAAATGATGGAAATCTGCAAGAATGAAGTCCTTGGAGCCAATCCTGTCATTCCCCCTGCTTTCATCTCCCCTAAAATTGGCTCATTACAGTACTAGAAAAATACACCACAGAGTGAAGTTACGTTCCAGAAAAGAAAGAAAAAAATAAGTATTGCCTTGAGCATTCTCTATACAGGAATATTATTTTCCTTTATGATACTGAACACGTATGTTTTAAGTCAGCCTAGCAATTAGTTGGATTGATGGGAGTGTTTGCCCTGTACTTATTAAAAGATGACTGTGATTTGCTTGAAATGTGTCCATGTAAAAAATATGTTTTCAGCTTTAACTGTTTATATCTATTTGGATGGGCTGCTGGCAGCATCCACTGTACTCTGTGACTTCCATTGTGATGATGTTTATTATTACATATTGTGCAACAAGCAGGTGGTGATAATAAAAAGAAGCTTGAAAGAACACCCATATTCTCATGGCAACAATTTACCATAGTGCTGTAGGGATAAACAAGGGAGCCAAGATGGGGTTTGCTGTTAACATTTGGGTTTACACACCTGCATTATGACACCCACCCATGGTGGAGGGGAGAATAAGTGACACTCCTGTGGGCTCCTGGTACTTTTTAAGCATGAGTATAACACCTGCTTATTAAGATCCGTCTATGTACATGTGTTCAAGACAATGTGTCAGGTTCTATCGAGGGATAAAGATAGGATTTGGTATATGCTACAGTGAACATCTGTTATTTTTGCCCAGCATCCAGCCTTCCTTCTCCTGAATACAACATTCCGATTTTACTTTAGAAAAATCCCCCATTGTCAGGGCATGTCTTTAGGTGCTTGAACTCCTGGCTCCAGGTTTGGTTTCTTGCCCCAAGGGGGGCCAACTTAGTCACAGTGATTCATTTGGAGTGGGCACATGACCAAATGCTGGGCCAGCAAAGTCATAATTAGGATTTTTGTAGAACCACAGAAGGGAAGTCCCTTAATTTCACAGGAGATTGCAAAACTGGTAGGATTTACACCTGTACATCTTGCCACGGAATGGGAAGCTGTGTTCTTTAAAGGTCTAGATCCATCCACACTTGAAGTTTAGCCCCTAGCACTTCCCAATTATGTGAGTCAGTAATTGTTCCTTTCTACTTAAGCCACTCAAGTGTGAGTGATGTTTCTGAGGCTCGAAAGGGAAGAGCCCTGATGAATACATCTCTTTCTAGGGGAGCGTATATTTAAAGAAGGAAAACTAACACCAGTTGACACCTACAGTCTGCCAGGTAATTTAAGGACATGTTCCCCCGTAGGCCTGCAAGAGTAGGGCATAATATTCCCACTTTACACTAGGGAGTGTTCTGTTGTGTTATTGCTCTGTGATTTGGTTAATATAGAGTCAGACATTTAGTTTGTTTCTAAGCTTTGGCCATTACAAACAAGTTGAGGAAAACTGAGGTTTAATTTTGTCCTTACAGCACTTTTTAAAATACATCTAAAAGCCTTTAGATAAAATTTTTTGCTACAGTCTTCACTAGTTGTTGTGATTAAACATTCTGCCTTCTTCAATTATTTCTGAGCATAAATCCCATTTCTAGGATAAAATGTTTGCCTTTTGCCATCTAATTCCAGCCTACTTTCCAGATAATATTATCAGTTTACTCCCCGACAAAAGGCACTGTAAGTTTGTGCCTTTTGGTCACACTCACATGGACACTGGGTGTTATCATTCTTTTCAATCTTGGCCACTCTGATAGGTAAAATTATTATCTCTTTGACATTTCTCTGCTATTAATTGAGTATACACACATGTAAGGTATTTATTGATTTTTCTTTATTTTTTTTGAGAATTGACTATTTATGTATCTGTTCCCCAGAGAGAATTTTGCTAGACCCATTGAAACTGGAGCTAGTGGTGGAGGCAGTTGGAGGGGAAGGAACAGGGGCTGTGAGTGGGAAAGGTACCATCCTGTCCCACAAGCCTTAAACTTCCTCTTCCTGCTTTCAGGGAGTGGGTTCCTAAATGAGTGAATGAAGCATACTCAAGGGAAAGGTCAGTTGTATCAAACTGACTGACAAGCCCTGGGAGAGCTTGAATGTGGCTGATGGTATTGATTCTTTCACTTTATATGAAAAGATCCTCTATGGAATTGGTAGACATCTTTTAGCCTTTCCTTTCTTTTCTTTTTTCTTTTTTTGTCATACCTGAGCATATGGAATCCCAGGCCAGGGAATCTGAGCAGCAATCTATGCCACTGCTGCAGCAACACTAGATCTTTATCCCACTGCTCCTGGTTGGGGATTGAACCTGCACCTCCACAGTGACCTGAGCCACAGCAGAGACAGTGCCAGATCCTTAACCTGATCAACCACAATGGGAACTCCTGTTTAGCCCTTCTAAAATCTAATTTACATAGAATCCGGCCAAGTTTTGGGGCTGCCTTTGTTCTCTTGGACTGAGTCCCAAAGGCATCCCTTTTGTAAAATTTTCCTTTTGCCATGTAACATTCACTTTGGGAATGACTTTTAAAAATCTGGGCACCTTTATTTCCTGGAATTATTTTAAGATTTTATTAAGACATCCCTAATTCATAATTCATGTGATTTAGTCTCTTATTTTTCCTTTCCACTTTTTCTCAAGAAATTCTTCACTTCAGTAATTTAAAAGTTGAAAGCCTGAATGATTCTCCTTGAGAAGGATAAATAGAAGATATAACATTTGTTATATGGAGATTCGCTAATGAATACAGTCAAGTAGCAGTTCACTATGCAAACCAGACCAATAAAGAGTTAAGGAGTATCTTGTGTCTCTATTTGTACTATGTACTAGGACTATTCCCAACTTATGAATGAGATAGATGAGTCTGAGAGATTAATGCATGTCTTTGTCTGTTTAATCCTTCCCATAATCAAAAGGATTGGAAGATGCTTATAAAATAATTTACAAGAAAATAACTACCCACCTCACAGAGCTTTTGCAAGTACATGAGTGTCAAGCACTCAGCACAGAACAGTATAAACAGTAAACACACAGTAAGTATTGGCTGCAATACAATAAGATAAAATTTTTAAAAAGAAATCAAGGCAAAAGTAAAATAAAAGCAGGAAGTTAGTAGAAGGAATCATACATTTTAAGGTAACATATAAATACTGCAACCTGGCCACCAGTTTTTCTCTGAAATTTCCTAATGCAGAAAACAGAAAACTCACACAATTCAAATTTTCTATAACATTCTTTAAAAAAAAACCACAAATTTTTGTCTGCGTGTTTGTTGTAATAAGACTGAGAAGCTTAGCAAATTTACTAAGGGCACATAGTCACTCATTGAAGGAGACTGTTTAATCTAGGCTGTTTGTATCACTCTGTTCCTCAGATTATGCTCATGTGCCACAAAGTTCAACAATAAACAAGTAAAGGTAAGATAATCTATCCAATGACTCGTATGAATTCTGGGCCTTTGGCAAATATGCTGTAGTCCCTCAGTATTAACTAGAGAAGCCTCAAATGCCAATCATCCAGAGAAAGGCAAAAAAAAAATTATAAATATGGATTCCTATTTAGAACACAGTTTATGAAGTCTGAAATTATCATTCACATTTAGGGCAAGTTTATATCCCATTTTTCTAAAGCAGTCTCAGGGTCAACTGTTCTGTTCCTGGATACTCGTAAACTTCAATTGACATGGAATTTCCAATAATATTACTCTAAAATAAAACTAAAGTGAGTCAATCAAGTCAATAGCCACTATAGTTCACAGTAAATTTTAGGGGCTAAATACTTCTTACCGACTCCTAATGTTTTCTTTCATATGAAGGTAGTTTCACTAGTATAATCAGCCTAATAATTCAATAAAACTGTTTTGGAAGAAGAAACAGAATAAACTGGTTGTTTTCTATCTTTAGTTTGCCTCAGAATCACCTGGAGGACTTGCTAAACACATTTTCTGCACCCTCTGCCCAGGATTTCTGATTCAGAATGTCTTGAAAGGCACCTGATAATTTGCATTTCTAGCAAGTTCTTAGACAATGCAGATGTTGCTGGTCCTGAAACCATACTTTGAGAACTGCTGTCCTAGATTTTTCAAATCTTCTTCCTCTTGGGGGATAGCTACCTGCAGAAAGCTTGGGAGGGGGGAGCTTGATTTTTCCACTACCGTTTGTGTCTGCTTTACATACAATAAATGTTATATTATGGTTTTTATATGATTTTTTTTGTTGCTGGTTTCATTTCTCACCTGGTTTCAAATTCAAGAAGACTACAGGAGCATAATGTTTGGGCCACCCTTATTCCAACATTATATAGGCTTCAAAAGCCAAAAATCCAAAAATAACAATATTACTCATAAAAACAAAATATATTATCAAAAAATAATGAATATATTTTGTGTATGTATTTTATTGGTCCTTTTCCCCCCAAAAAATCAATGGGTCTCAAATACAATGTTAAAAATAATGCTTACAAGGTCATGTCATCTTCAAACAAAGATTATTTTGCTTCTTTCTTTCTGATTTGGAGGTCTTTTCTTTTTCTTATCTGATTGCTCTTGCTAGCAGTTCCAGTACAATGTTGAATAAAAGTGGTAAGAGTGGGCATCTTTTCCTTGTAGCAAATATTGAAGAATTACTTTCAGTTTTCCCCACTGATATAATGTTAGATGTGAGATTCTCATAAACCGTCTTTTTATATTGAGGAAAAAACTTCCTTTTATACTTATTTTGTTAAGGGGTTTTATCAGGAGTAGATGTTTGACTTTTTAAACTACATTTTCTGTGCCTGTTTTGATAATCATGTGGTTTTCAATCTTTCATTCTGTTTATGTGATATATTATAGTAATTGACATGTAAATGTTAAACTGACCTCGTATCCCAGGGATAAATTCCACTTGATCCTTATATAAAGTCCTTTTGATATTAATGTTGTTAAAATGCCTGTACTACCCAAAGAGATATACAGATTCAATGAAACTCCTATAAAAGTTCCAATGGTATTCTTCATAAAAACAAAGAAATTAAAAATCTGCATGGAACAACAAAAGACTCTGACTAGATAAAGCAATCTTGATAAAGAAGACCAGAGTTGGTGGTGTGGAACTTCCTGAATTCAAATTATATTCCAAAGGTGTGATCAAAAGAGTATGGTATTGGCATTAAAAAAAAAAAAAAGATATATAGACCAGTGGAACAAAAAGAGAGCCCAGAAATATACTCGTGTGTATGGTCAACTAATTTTTGTTAGGGGCTTCAAGAATACCCAATGGGGAGAGAATAGTCTCTTCAACAAACAGTGGTGGGAAAAACAGATATCCACATGTAAAGAATGAAACTGGATCCTTATCTTACACTACACGCAAAAACCAACTCACAAAATAGGCTGAAGATTTAGATATAAGACCTGAAGCCATAAAACTCCCAGTAGAAAACATGGGGGAAAATTTCCTTGGCATTTGTTTTGACAATAACTTTTTGGAATGACACCAAAGCTCAGGCAAAAAAGAAAAGCAGAAATAAACAAGTGGGACCACATCAAACTAGGAAACTTCTACACAGCAAAGGAAACGATAAACACAATGAAAAGATAAACAGTAGAATGGTAGTAAATATTTGCAAACCATATATCTGATAAGAGATTAATACCTAAAGTATATAAGGAACTCATGCAACTCAATAGTTATAAAACAAATAACCCAATTAAAAATGAGCAAAGGACCAGATTAGACATTTTCCCAAAGAAGACATATAAACGGCCAAGTGCATGAAAAGGTGTTCGGTATCACTAGTCATCAGGATTATGCAACTGAAAATCACAATGGGATAGCACCTCACATCTGTTAGAATGCCTATTATTTAAAAAAAATATTAAAATAAAATATGACAAGTATTGGTGAAGCTGTGGTGAAAACAGGACCTATGTATGCTGTTTGTGGGAATGTAAACTGGTAAAGCCATCATGGAAAACAGTATGGCGTTTCCTCAGAAAACTTAAAATAGAGCTTCTCTGTGGTTCAACAGTTTCTCTCCTGGAATATGCCTAAAGGAAATGAATCTCACTGAGTGCTTTGAAGAGCTATCTCTGCTCCCATGTTCACTGCAGCATTATTCACAACAGCCAAGATATAGAAACAATCTAAGTGTCCATCACTGGACATGTGTGTGTGTTTATATATATGAGTGAAAATTATTCAGCCTTAAAAAAAAGGAGAGATCCTGCCATTTGCAGCAACATGAATGAACGGGAGGACATTACGCTAACTGAAATAAACCAGACACAGAAAGAAAAACCTTCATGATCTCATTTATATGTGGAATCTTAAAAAAGTCAAATACTTAGAAGGAGAGAGTAGAATGAGGGTTCTCAAGTGTGGGGAGGTGGGGGAAATGAGGCTATACTGACCAAAGTGTACAAGGTTGCAGTTGTGTAGGATGAATAAGTGTAGTGATCTAATGTACAGCTTGATGACTACAATTAAAAACACTGTATTGCATACTGGAAGTTTACTAACACAGTAGATCCCAGGTGTTCTCATTACCGAAATACATGCTAACTATGGGAGCAAATGACATGTTAATTAGCTTGTCTGTAGCAATCCTTTCACTATGTATATGTGCATTGTCATCATGTTGTATACCCTAAATATATATAGACTTTAGTGAAAAAATAAAATTATAAAAGTTTCTCCAAAAAATGTATTTTAACATAAGAATACACAAGATCGTTTGTCTTAAAAAATAAATGACTAAGCCATTGTAAGAAGGCAAAACCTACTGGGATGACAAAAAAATGAAGATGTGTTTCTAGGTTTAACCTTCAAGGTAAATTTTTGCCTGTGGTTCACAACTGTTTGAAGCATGTTTGAAATTAATGGTAAACTTCTATTTTAGTGACAAAGTAAGTGCTAAGGGAAATTTAAATCTACTTTTTAGTATTTTTTTTTTTTTTTATCAAGTATAGTTGATTTACAAAGCTGTGTGTTAGTTTCTGGTGCATAGCAAAGTGACTTGTCAGATAGATGATTTTCATATTCTTCAAATGAGACTATGAAAAAGAAACTTCCTTTAAAAATGAAATGTAATAGTCCCAGGCAACACTGGCATCCAAATCAGTAAATAAACTGCTCCTTGAAGTTGAAATATATCTAGATTTAACATGTAAATATGATACCCAACAAATATTCAATCACTTTCAGCTCTTTTGACTGCTCCAGTGAACGTAATTAGATTAAAATAGATGTGGCAAAGAAAACCGAGGTGGAATATCTTTGCCATTGAGTCCAGTTACCATGTCAAATCTACAGATTGCCCTACAAGCAAATTTCCACTTTGAGAATTTCTTTATCCCAAATAAAACGGAATAATTGTGCATAATGTTATAGAAGCTCAAATAGTTTGGCAATAAGGATTGGGAAAAACCTCTGTTTTACTTTTTTATCAGATCTGCCACAAATATAGAAGAGTCATTTTATAGGTATTCTAGGTATTTCTAGAAAAATCCTGGAATTAATGTGGTGTCTTGCTGGGTGAAAAAGTTTGCTTTCCTGCATTTTAAGAAATAACAGACCTATTGATAAAATCATTAGCATACCCACTAAAAATGCTGAGTTCAAAAAAGCAAGTTTTTAAATAAAAGCAAAAGTAATGGTTCTGAGGCTCTTTAAAAAAACTGTTAGGTTAAATGTACTTCATGTGAGTGGAAACTGGGTAGTATATATTTCTAAAACAGTGTTCATCTAATTGGATTTGTTATTACACTAGATGTGAAATATAATCACTTATAGGAAGAGAGATATAAAAATCATTTTAAAAAATTTATTCAAACAAAATACAGGCCAACTTTGTTCGTAAACATGTGATTTCTGAGAAACGTGACCACCCTTGAGAAGAAAAGAATAATGACCAAATCCTTATATGTGCTTTCGTTTCTTTCCTTTTTTTTTTTTTTGCTGTTGAAAAAAATCTGATTTCCAAGGGTTTTTAAAGATTATATCAGAATTTTCCTTCCAAATTTTGCAGTGTTACCAATCTCTTCCATGGGGCTATTTTCAAAGTATAATATAATATCAAAATGGAAAGTCTATGTGAAAAATAATTCTCATACCGAAATTCAGAAGAAAGAAAAAAAAACTTCAAAAATTTGCAACTCAGAGTAAAAGAATTAAGGGTAAATAAAACTAATAATGTCTGCACGGCTACTTGAATTTGTTATAACCTGTACACTATTGCTGTGTAAACTGTTTACACTTTTCAATTTAAAACTTTGGAAGAATGAACTTAGTTGTCTCTATGAATTATTCTAAGATTCATAAGGAAATAAAGAAAGATTAAATGGGATACCCTTAGAAAGAAGGGGAAATTTTTTAGTGAGCTTTCCAGTTTTTTCTGCAGTTCTCTTGGAAATGAGCTCATGTTCATAGTTTTATCTTAACGGTTACTTTTTAGAAGAATGATGAAGAGAAAGTGTTTATGTATCAGAGCACTTACACATATTTTTATGTTCGTGTGTGTGTGCCAGAGAGCATTAAAAATGTCATTTATGGTCTATCAACAGAGGAATGGATAAAGAAGATGTGGTGCGTATATACAATGGCATATTACTCAGGCATAAAAAGAATGAAATAATGGCATTTGCAGCAACATGGATGGACCTAGAACTTATCATACTAAATGAAATTAGACAGAGAAAACCATACGATATCATTTATATGTGGAATCTTCAAAAAAAAAAGAATACAAATGAGTATTGTGTGAGCCTGTGTATGATTCTGTGTATGATTTTGGGCTTTATTTACCATAACAAAGGAGAATTGTAAGTGATAAACACTGATGGTGCTGATGGCAAATAGGAAAAGACATTGCTCTTACAGGAAGGGAAAATGTAATCACAGCCTGATTTTTGCTCAGTAATTGTAACTTTCATAGCTCTGCATTTGTGGTTAAAAAAAAACTTTCTTAAAATTCCTGCCTTAAAAAATTGTATTATAAATCCGAAGCTTTCTAGATTCTATCCCATTTACATTTCACTTAGACAATGTTTGCTGGGTTTTTTTTTTTTTTTTTGAGACAAAACTTATTAGGATGTCAAATATTGGGTTAGAATAGATCACACTGCATTTAAAACTGAAGAAAAATTAAATCAAAATTAATAAAATTAAAGCTTTTATTGTCAGTATTATCCTTTCCAATGATCTAAAATTTGTTAAGATGAGAAAAGGCATTTTCTCATTAAATTTCAGGCTGTTGAGACTCTAAAATACCTCTTGTTAATCCAAAGTAATTAGAAAGTTTCTTTGAGATATTTGGGAAAAAATGAGAAAAACTACTCTTGAGTCTGTTAAGTTCTTCAAGAAAGTCTAAGGGGAACAAGATACTCTCAATCTCAGCAGTAGATGAGTAAAGAAATGAAGTGACTATTAAATAATGTGTAAACAGCTGAGAGGTAACGTGTGTGGTGACAGAGCTCCTACTTCACAGCTAACCACCTGGAAGCAAATCCCAGCCCTGTCACCACCATGTGACCCTGGACAGGTTCCTTACCTTCCCAAGCCTCAGTCTCCTCATTTTTCTTCAATGACAGAATTTTTAGGAAAATGAATGTAATGGAATCCTTGAGAATCTTTCAATGAAGTCCCTAGCATGGGAAACCATTTTTCATAATAATGCTAGAACGTCATTTGCCTTGTTCTTTCTCATACTCTCTGGAGGGTCCAATGGAGTTTTCCAGAGACTGTATCATGTGAGATATCACAACAGATGAGAATGGATGCCAAACAGAGATGAAAATCCAGCTGTCTCCTATTAAACCAGACATTAAAAAGACTGACAAAATATGTAAGAGTGCCTCTCCTCTTATGAAACTGCTTTGTTTTTGAAAATGTGGTTATTGTTTAGAAAACTATGCTCTTGGTGTTGGCATGTAATGGGTATGTTAACCTTATTTTAAACAAATTAATATGAAATATATTTAAAATTTCTAATTTTTAATTTATAAAACAGTAATAGAGTCAATATCTGTAGAAAAAACCCACATAAACAAAAGCTCTTTGAATCTCCAATATTTAAAAGTGTAATGGGTCCTGAGAACAAAGAGCTTGAGAACTATGTTTAAATCAATTGCTTGACAAATTTCTTCCTATGTAACTAAATTCACAAGTCAGAAAATAATTCTGTTAAGCTATATAGCCCAAATTTGCTTTCATAGTATGTAGTAACTATAGCTATATATTTTCTTCTACTTTTTAAATAAATTGTTGAGAGCAGAGATTTTCAACTCTGGCTGTGAAAAATTTTAATTAAAAAAAAAAAACTGTTGTTCAGGGCCTCACATCCTGTCATTGATATTCTGTAATCTTTGCATGGATTAAATTTATCATTAAATAGTAGCCTTAAGAATTACTTTACCTAAGTAAGCATCTTATCTCACCCCCCAAATACCCCCGATTCTACTTTCTTTTATAGCTGGTCAGGTTCATGGGTAACTTTTCAGTAGACCCTAAGCAGTCCCAGGGAAACTGCAATATACTAAGCATTTTTCATTCTGGCCCCCTTGGGATGTAGCAGATTGTGTAAGTGTTAATCTAAGGTTAACTGAATAAATGACTGAATGAGAGAATGCCTAGCCAAAGACTTCTATTTACTTTGTAGTGCAAATAGAATGTCCCAAGTGGTCCCTACAGTACAGGGAGTGCCTGAGGCACAAAAGACCATTGAGAAACATAGTGGCCGAGAGAACACAGCTCACAGGAAGTCCAGTAATGCGAGTAAAGCCAGAGGACAGCTTTGGCTGGCTGCTGACCTGTCACCCCACTGCTTCTTGCATGAGATCTCAGTAGTGCCTCCCTCTGCAGTGACTTCTCAGTGAGAATAACATTCTCTGGAACACTTGAACCAAAAGGTTATAGCTCTTGGAGTTCCCGTCGTGGCGCAGTGGTTAACGAATCCGACTAGGAACCAGGAGGTTGCGGGTTCGATCCCTGCCCTTGCTCAGTGGGTTAACGATCCGGCGTTGCCGTGAGCTGTGGTGTAGGTTGCAGACGCGGCTCGGATCCTGCGTTGCTGTGGCTGCGGCGCAGGCCAGTGGCCACAGCTCCGATTAGACCCCTAGC
>PVHT021183617.1:6858075-6871188 GCA_004024745.2 Catagonus wagneri
AGGTTTATTCCCAGGTATTTGATTTTTTGGGGTGCTGTTTTAAAAGGTAAAATATTTTGGTATTCTTTTTCTAATATTTCATCATTAGTATATAGAAATGCGATTGATTTCTGAAGATTAACCTTATATCCTGCTACTTTGCTGAATTTGTTGATCAGTTCAAGTAATTTTGGAGTTGAGTCTTTGGGGTTTTCTATATGTATTATCATGTCATCTGCATACAGTGACAGTTTTACCTCTTCTCTTCCTATTTGGATGCCTTTTATTTCTTCTGTTTGTCTGATTGCTGTAGCTAGGACTTCTAATACTATGTTGAATAACAGTGGTGAGAGTGGGCATCCTTGTCTTGTTCCAGACTTTAGTGGGAAGGCTTTCAGCTTTTCTCCATTGAGTATTATGCTTGCCGTGGGTTTTTCATATATGGCCTTTATTATGTTAAGAAATGTTCCCTGTATTCCCACTTTGGTAAGAGTTTTGATCATGAATGGATGTTGGACTTTGTCAAATGCTTTTTCTGCATCTATTGAGATAATCATGTGTTTTTTAACTTTTCTTTTGTTAATGTGGTTTATGACGTTAATTGATTTGCGTACATTGAACCATCCTTGTGCACCCGGGATGAATCCCACCTGATCATGGTGTATGATTTTTTTGATATGCTGTTGGATTCGGTTGGCTAAAATTTTGTTGAGACTTTTTGCATCTATATTCATCAAAGATATTGGCCTATAGTTCTCTTTTTTTGTGGTGTCTTTGTCTGATTTTGGAATTAAGGTGATGTTGGCATCATAGAATGTCTTTGGGAGTGTTCCTTCTTCTTCAACTGTTTGGAAAAGCTTAAAGAGGTTGGGTATGAGTTCCTCTTTGTATGTTTGGTAGAATTCACCTGTAAAGCCATCTGGTCCTGGACTTTTATTTGTAGGGAGTGTTTTTATTACATATTCAATCTCATTCCTAGTGATCAGTCTTTTTGGTTGATCTATTTCTTCTTGATTCACTTTTGGCAGGCTGTAAGTCTCTAGAAAGTTGTCCGTTTCTTCTAGGTTGTCAAACTGACTTTAATTGGGGTTTCTGTTGTTAATTTTTACATTCCTCCCTTTTGATCAAGATCTTTCTCTGAAAGTATCATTGATAAGTCAGATTTTCCAGTTTCAGCAATTTTGTCCCTCAGTGTCAGGAGGGATATTTCCTGAGTATAGTGTCCCACATCAGAAGGAAAGTGCACTAATGGAAACCTGTTGAGATCACACTGGAGTAACAAAAATGGGTAGGAGGTACAACTCTCAGACACTTTTTATCTAGATCCTTATGTTATCAAAAGTATAGATATTGGAGATCATCTGAAGTGTTATGTCATCATCAAAGGTTGGCAGACCAATTTTTTTTTTTTGCCAGCTGAGTCTTAATAGTGCCATTAGCTCATTCAACTTGAACTCACTATCAGAAAACTGATAGTGGAAAGCATAGTGACAGTGTTGTAAAACCAGCCAAATGGCACAGACTTGTTGAGTATCTGACCCAGTAAAATGGGTTCCTTGATCACTATGAAGTTGGAGAGGAGTTCTTCTTGTAGGGATAGTCTTTCCAAAAGGACTTTATCCACAGAAGAGGCAATAGCCTTCCTGTTAATGAATGCCTCAGTGTAGTGTGAAAACATAGAGACCAGGACTAAAACATATTTCTATCTATGAGACAAAAGAAGCTGCATGAAATTGCTAGACTTCAAGTATCAGTTTAAAATGTCCAAGAGCAGTACAGTCTTCCCTGGGCTGTGTGTGCAGGCACTTTTTATGACCATTCAAAATTTTAGTTCCACTGGAAATAAGGAAGCCACATTTCTTCCACAATATTCCAAAATCATGAGCTACTGTGAAAGCATATGTACTATCAGTATAAATATTGGTGATTTTATCTGATATTATCCACTTGTACTTAGATAAAGTACAAGCCCATGAAAGAGCATATAATTCAGTCTGCTGGGCTGAATTAGCTGTAAATAAATATGCTGCATTAACAACATAGAAAGGATTTGCAAAATCATACCCAGCACAATATTTGCCATTGTCAGTCTTTAAAAAAGAACCATAGGTGAACCATGAGAAGTCAGTATTACCCAAAAGAATTTCCTGCAGATTATAACAAAAAGTCAGGAGATTATCTATAACCAGTCCTGAAGAAATCATCTGTGATGGAGGGGAGAAGAGTAGTGGGATTAAGATTATTACAACATAAAAGAGTTATATGAGAAGCAGTTAATTAAAGGACTTCATAGGAGTTAAGATGGCTGGCTGAGAACTCAGGAGGCTTCTAATGCATGAGATACAAAAACGGTTAAAGGGGATTCTATGATGGTTTTCTTGGTGGTCTTAACCAAAATGGTAGTAGTTGTAATGGCCCTAATGCAAAGTAGTTATTCATGTGCCACAGAGTTCAGTTACTGTCTATAATACCCTAAGGATCCATGGTAGTTCCAATGTTTTGGAATAAATACTCCAAAGACATTTCCTTCCTTTCCCTACACAAAAAAAGAAAAAAAAAGAATCATTGGGATGTCCAAAAGCAGGTAGGATCATCAAACTCTGCTTTGAGGCCTTGAAGCCTCCATTGTCCTGTTCATCCCATAAAATTGGGTGGGAGTTGTTACTGTTGAGTAAAACATCCAAAAGTTTGACCATAAGAGAATAATTTGGAATCCAATTTGGGAAATTACAAACTAGCCCAAGAAAACCTTGCATTTGGCATTTAGTTTTGAGTTTAGGGAAACTGAAAACCCTAGGAAGTCTACCTGGATCTAGCTGGAGCCCTTATTCTGAGATCAGATGCCCCCAAAATATCGAATCTGATTTGGATAAACTGCAATTTTTCTTTCGCAACCGTATTCCCTTTAAGGCAAACAAACAAACAAACAAACAAACAAACAAACAAAACCCGAAAAAGCTTTACCAAAATGGATGCTATGTTCCTGTGAGGAGGTTTAAGAAGGAGAGAAAAGAAGCAAATCACCCACTTGCTGCAACAAAACAGAACCTTAAGGGCACTTGGTATCACCCAGGTCGGCCTTCAGGATTTGTGAGAAATAAGGACTCTCAGTAAAACCCTGTTGTGCTTAAATTTGTAACCATCTCTTTTCCAAGGTCCTGTCTCTTTGCAATAGAGGGTTTTGGTTTCATTTGGGGGTCTTCATTTGCTGAAGTTGAAGATTAAGAATTTTAGCAGTCTTCCTCTAGGTGACTCATCTAGACTGTGAGAAGGCTGATTTGCCAGATTAACTCAATCAGGAATGGACACAGTTTTTGATTCAACCCTCATTCTTTTTACTAGAAGGGAAAGGCCCCAGTCCACTAATAAACAGAATTAAATGCTACCAGGATGGAATGAGACACTAAAAGAAGACCAGAATTTAAAGAATAACAATAATCTAAAGTTGATTGTAATAGTCATGAACAGGTTCATCCTATTTTTTATTTTTTGTTTTTTATTTTAAAAATTTTATAAATGTACACTTGATTTACAATATTCTGTCAATTTCTGCTATACAGCAATGTGGCCCAGTCATATACATACATTCTTTTTCTCATACTATCTTTTATCATGTTCTGTCACAAGACATTCGATATAGTCCCCAGTGCTATACAGCAGAACTGCATTGCTTATCCATTCTAAATGTAATAGTTTGCATTTACTGACCCCAGACTCCCAGTCCATCCCACTCCCACCCCCCCAACTTTGCAACCATAAGCCTGTTCTCTAGAGTCTGTGAGTCTATTTCTGTTTTGTGGATAGGTTCATTTGTGCCATATATTAGATTCCACAAACAACTGGTATCATAATGGTATTTGTCTTTCTCTTTCTGACTTACTTCACTTAGTATGAGAATCTCTAGTTCCATCCATGTTGCTGCAAATGGTATTATTTTGTCCTTTTTTATGGCTGAGTAGTATTCCATTCTGTACATGTGCCACATCTTAATCCATGCATCTGTCAATGGACATTTAGGTTGTTTCCCTGTCTAAACTATTGTGATTAGTATTGGCTATTGCGAATAGTGCTACAATGAGCATAAGGGTGAATGTATCTTTTTAAATGACAGTTTTGTGCAGATATATGCCCAGGAATGGGATTTCTTGATCATATGCTCGTTCTGTATTTAGTTTTCTGAGGTATCTCCATAATGTTTTCCGTAGTGTTTGTACCAATTTACTTTCCCACCAATAGTGTAGGAGGGTTCCCTTTGCTTCACACCCTCTCCAGCATTTGTTATTTGCAGACTTATTAATGATAGCCATTCTGACAGGTGTGAGGTAAAACCCGTTTTGATTTGCATTTCTATAGTACTTAGTTTTGATTTGCATTTCTATAGTACTTTGTGATGTTGAACATTTTTTTTTCACGTGCCTACAACCATCTGCCTGTCTTCTTTGGAGAAATGTCTGCTTAGGTCTTCTGTCCATTTTTCATTTGGATTATTTACTTTTCTGTTGATTTGTAAGAGTTCTTTGTGGTTTGTGGAGATTAAGCCCTTTTACAACTATTTTCTCCCATTCTGTAAGTTGTCTTTTTTTATGATTTCCTTTTCTATACAAAAGCTTATAAGTTTGATTAAGTTCCATCGACTTATTTTTGTTTTTATTTCTACTGCCTTGGGTGACTGACCTAAGAAAACATTTGTACAGTTGATGTCAGGGAATGTTTTACCTACATTCCCTTCTAGGAGTTTTATGGTGTCTTATCTTATGTTTAAGTCTTTAAGCCATTTTGGGTTTATTTTTTTGCATGGTGTGAGCATACATTCTAGTTTTATTGATTTACATGCAGCTGTCTAGTTTTCCCAGCACCACTTGCTGAAGAGACTTTTTCCCATTTTATATTCTTGCCTCCTTTGCCAAAGATTAATTGACTGTAGGTGTCTGGGTTTATTTCTGGGTTCTCTATTATGTTCCATTGATCTGCCTGTTTTTGTACCAATACCACACTGTCTCGATTACTGTAGCTTTGTAATATTGTCTGAAGTCTCTGAGAGTTATACCTCTTCCTTTGTTTTTTTCTTCATTATTACTTTGGCAATTCTGGGTCTTTTATGATTCCATATAAAATTTTCAGTTGTTTGTTCTAGTTTTATGGAAAATTTCATGGATAATTTCCATGAAAATGGAAGATTGTTTTGGGTAGTATGGCCATTTTAACAATATTAATTCTTCCAAATCAGGAGCATGGAGTATCTCCATTTCTTTGAATCCTCTTTAATATCCTTGATTAATGTTTTATAGTTCTCCACATGTAAGTCTTTTACCTCCTTGGTCAGGTTCATTCCTAGGTATTTAATTTTGGAGGTTGTGATTGTAAAAGATATTTTTATATTCCTTTTCTAATATTTCATTGTTTATGTACAGAAGTGTAAGTGATTTCTGAATGTTAATCTTGTGTCCTGCTACTTTGCTGAACTGGTTGATAAGTTCAAGTAGTTTTTATGTGGACTCCTTAGGGTTTTCTATATATATTTTTATGTCATCTGCATGGAGTGACAGTTTTACCTCTTTTCTTCCAATTTGGATACTTCTTGTTTGTTTGTTTGTCTGATTGCTATAGCTGGGGCCACCAATACTCTGTTGAACAAAAGTGGTGAGTGTGGGCATCCTTGTTTTGTTCCAGATTTTAGTGGGAAGGCTTTCAGTTTTTCTCTGTTGAGTATTATATTTTCTGTGGGTTTGTCATAAATGGTTTATATTATGTTATGTTCCCTCTATACCCACTTTGGTAAAAAGTTTTTATCATGAATGCATATTTTATTTTGTCAGATGCTTTTTCTGCATCTATTGAGATGATCATGTGGATTTTCACTTTTCTTTTGTTAATGTGGTGTATGACACTGACTGATTGGTGTATGTTGAACCATCCTTGTACACTTGGGATGAACCCCACCTGGTCGTGGTGTATGAGTTTTTGATATGTTGTTGGATTTGGTTGGCTAAAATTTTGTTCAGAAATTTTGCGTCTATATTCATCAAAGACATTGGCCTATAATTTTCTTTTTTTGGTAGTATCTTCGTCTGGTTTTGGCATTAGGGTGATGATGCCTTCATAGAATGTCTTTGGAAGTGTTCCTTCTTTAATCTATTAGAAAAGCTTAAGGATGGGTATAAGTTCTTTGTATGTTTGGTAAAATTTGCCTGTGAAACCATCTGGTCCTGGACTTTTGTCTGTAGGGAATATTTTTATTACATATTCAATTTCATTACTAGTGATCAGTCCATTCAAATGATCTATTTCTTCTTGATTCATTTTGACAAGCTGTATGTCAATATTAAGTTGTCCACTTCTTCTAGGTTGCCAGATTTGTTAGCATGAAATTTTTCATAGTATTCTCTTATGTTCTTTTGTATTCCTGCAGTATCCATTGAGATTTCACCTTCTTTGTTTCTTATTTTGTTTATTTAGGTTCCCTCTATCTTTTTCTTGGTGAGTCTGGCCAGAGGTTTGTCAGTTTTATCTTTTCAGAGCCAGTCTTGTTTTCAGTGTTTTTTTTCTATTGCTTTTTTTCATTTATAATGATTTTTATTTTTTCCATTATAGCTGATTTACATTGTTCTGTCAGTTTTCTGCTGTTCAGTCTCACATACATGTATACATTCTTTTTTCTCACATTATCAAGCTCCATCACAATTGACCAGAGATAGTTCTCAGTTCTATACAGCAGGATCTCATTGCTTATCCATTCCAAAGGCAATGATCTGTATCTATTAACCCTAAATTCCCAGTCCATCCCACTTCCTCCCCCTTCCCCTTGGCAATCACAAGTCTGTTCTCCATGTCCATGATTTTCTTTTCTGTGGAAAGGTTCATTTGTGCCATATAACAGATTCCAGATATAAGTGAAATCATATGGTATTTGTCTTTCTCTTCCTGACTTACTTCACTTAGTATGAGTCTCCGTTTCTATCCATGTTGCTGCAAATGGCATTATTTTGTTCTTTTTTATGGCTGAGTAGTATTCCATTATGTATATATACCACATCTTCTTAATCTAATCATCTGTCAATGGACTTTTAGGTTGTTTCCATGTCTTGGCTATTGTGAATAGTGCTGCAATGAATATGCGGGTGCATGTGTCCTTTTTAAGGAAAGTTTTGTATGGATATATGCCCAAGAGTGGGATTGTTGGGTTATATGGTAGTTCTCTGTATAGTTTTCTAAGGTACCTCCACACCTTTTTCCATAGCGGTTGTACCAATTTACATTCCCACCACCAGTGCAGCAGGGTTCCCTTTTCTCCACATCCTCTCCAGCATTTAATTGTGGACTTATTAATAATGGCCATTCTGACTGGTGTGAGGTGGTACCTAAATGTAGTTTTGATTTGCATTTCTCTAATGATCACTGGTGTTGAGCATTTTTCATGTGCATCTGTATATCTTCTTTGAAGAAATGTCTATTCAGGTCTTTTGATTTTTTTTCAATTGAGTTGTTGGCTTTTTTGCTGTTGAGTTGTATAAATTGCTTGTATATTTTAGAGATTAAACCCTTGTTTGTTGGATAGCTTGAAGCTATTTTCTCCCTTTCTGTAAATTGTCTGTCTACTGCTTTTTTAATCTCTAGTTTATGGATTTCCTCTCTGATATTTTTAATTTCCTTCCTTCTGCTGACTTTTGGTTTTGTTTGTTCTTCTTTTTCTAATTCTTTTAGGTGGTAGGTTAGGTTGTTGATCTGAGATTTTTCTTCTTTTCTGAAGGCCTGTATGGCTATGAACTTCCCTTTAAGAACTACTTTTGCAGCACCCCATAGATTTTGAATTATTGTGTTCTCATTGCTTTGTCTCAAGGAATTTTTTAATTTCCCTTTTGATTTCCTCATTGGCCCATTAGTTTTTTAGTAGCATGTCGTTTAGTCTCCTTGTAGTCAGTTTTTTCCTGTGGTTGATATCTTGTTTCATGCCATTGTGGTGAAAGAAGATGCTTGAAACAATTTCTATAGTCTTAAATTGGTTGAGATTAGTTTTGTGCCCCAGTATGTGGTCAATCCTAGAGATGTTCCATGTGCACCTGAAAAGAATGTATATTCTGTTGTTTTCTTTTTTGTGTGTGTGTGGGGGGTAATGTTTTGGAAATATCAATTGTTCTACTGTGTAATTTAGGATCTCTGCTGCCTTGTTGATTTTCTGTCTAGATGATCTATCCATTGATGTGAGTGGGATAAGTCTCCTACTATCATTGTATTCCCATTAGTTTCTTGTTTTATATCTGTTAACATTTGTTGTACCTTTTTGGGTGCTCCTATATTAGGGTCATATATATTGAAGAGTGTAATATCCTCTTTTTGAAATGATCCTTTTATCATTAACTCGTGTCCTTCTTTGTTTTTCTTTATGGCCTTTGTTTTAAAGTCTATTCTGTCAGATATGAACATTGCAGCTACTGCTTTCCTGTCTTGCATTCATGTGAAACATCTTTTTCCACCCCCTCAATTTCAATATTTATGTGTCTTTTGCCCTAAATTGAGCCTCTTGTAGGCAGCATATTGTAGGTTCTTTTTTTTTTTTTTTAAATTCAGTCTGCCATTCTGTTTTCAATTGGAGCTTTCAGTCCATTGACATTAAGGTAGTTATGATAAATATGCATTTATTTTCATTTTAATTCTTGTTTTTCAGTTTATTCTATGTTTCTCCTTTGTTCCTTTCTCTTTTTTTTGTTGGATTATTTTCCTTTTATTTTATGCTTGTGTCTTGTTTTTAGTTTCTGTGAATGCATTGTTCTGTTTTGATTTGTGGTTGCCCTGTTTTTCAAGTATGTTAACCCCTTCCTAGATCTGCTTGCTTTAGCCTGATGTTCACATAGACTCAAACACATTCTAAAAAAAGAAAAAGAGTCTAGGTTTTCTTACTTTCCTTCCCAAATTTTATGATTTTGGTGTCCTTTTTCATACCTTCATGTTTATCTTTTTGCTCTTCTTGTGTTTATCATCACTTTTACAAATTTATTTTTGTCTGTATACTGACTTATTTAGGTGATTACTTTCCAATTGTGATTTCCATCCTATATCTTACTTCTTTCCTATTTAGAGGAGATATTTTAGTATTTCTTTTAGAATGGTTTACTATTGTTTTATTCTTTTTGTTTTTGTTTTTTGGTGAAATACTTTATTTCTCCTTCTATTTTAAATAATAGTCTTGCTGGGTAGAATATTCTAGACTCCAAATTTTTTCCTTTTTAGGACTTTGACTATATCTTGCCACTCTCTTCTGACCTATAATATCTCTGTAGAGAAATCAGCTGATAGCTTTACAGGGATTCCCTTATAATTAACTCTTTGATTTTCTCTTGCTGCCTTTAGAATTCTCTCCTCATTTTTAACTTTTGCCATTTTTATTATATGTCTTGGTGTGGGTCTGTTTGAGTTCAACTTTTGGGGGGCCCTCTGTTCTTGTATCTTGATATCTGTTGACTTTAGATTTAGAATTTTTCAGCCATGATTTTTCAAATATGTTTTCAGCCACCTTTTCTTCTTTTCCTGGTGCATTGATCTCTTATGTTGCTTTAATGTTTTTTCACTTGATTTTCTGTCTCTGTTCCTGATTGCATGATTTCCATTATTCTATCTTCCAAGTCACTTATTCTTTCCTCTGCACTATTCATTCTACTCTACAGTGCCTTTAACTCAGCTTGCATTTCTGGATTGAATTTTATAATTTTTCTTCACTCCTCCTTATATTTTCTATTTCCTTTCTAAAATAATCTGCATTACTATTCATATCTGCTCTTCATTCCTTCATGTTCACTCTTAATTCCTTCTGTCTTTTCACTGTCTCCTTTTTAAACTCAGTGTCTGTTATACTACAGAGATTTGTTTCATTGTTTGCTGCTTCAGGGGAATTCTCCTATTCTTTAAACTGGGAATGATTCCTGAGTTTCCTCATTCTGCTTATAGTTTTCTCATTCTCTGAAGCCTGAGTCTCAGCACCCAGCCCTCACCCGAGTATCTCAGACTGTGTTGTCTCAGGTGGTTATACCGATGGTCTGTGTTACTCTCCCTCTGCTTTCCCTTCTCAGTACAGCTGCTGCACTTTTTTTCTGAGACTGAGTTTCCTCTCTCCATCCCAGCTGATCTCCCCTTCAGTTAAGTAGTCTTCTAGGGTATGGATTCTTTTCCTTTTTCACAACTCCCTCTCAGGGGTGCTGGTCCAATTGTGATTCCTTCTTTTTCTCTTCTCTCTCTCTCTCTTTTCCCTTTTGTTCTACCAGGTTATATGGAAGGATTCTTGCCCTTTTTAGAGGTCTAAGGTCTTCTGCCAGTGTTCAGTAGATGCTCTGTGCAAATTGTTCTACATGTGGATTTTTTTTTTTAATGTTTGTTGGAGAAGTTGAGCACCATGTCTTACTCCTCCACCATCTTGATCCTCCTCCTAAGTTCATCAAATTCTTGAGTGCAAGCCTGAATTCTATTCCAATCAACAGTCTTTGGAAAAGCCTTAGGAATTGCCTAATTAAGTCATTAATGAATAGTTGATCCCAATATCACAATACATTAGTGAGCTGGTCTTCCAGATATAATTTTAGATACCTTTCAGGATTTTCCAAATTAGTGGTTTTCATCTAATGCTGGTTCTGACCTTGGCCAACAAGCCTATGAATTAGCTGATATAACTCAGATAAATCAAGCTACTAAGTGTAAATGACTATATTATATTCCTTAGAAAATCTGTGAAGATCTTCAGTTACTTTGGGGGAAATTTTTAAATATGGCTCATAGTTAAGCTTTAGTCTAGGAAATATAAGAAATTAAAGGTTTACCTGCTGGGTTGTCAGAGGCTTAATTTTAAAGGGACGGATTCTGACAAGTTCAGAGGAAAAGGGAGGAGAGAAAGTTTCAGGAGAATACGGCAGTTCAATTAGAGAACCATTGTGAAGGAACTAAGACTACAGAGGAGGTGTAGGTGGTACAGAAGGAAGGAGGAAGGTAGTGCCAGAGACAAGACCTAACCACGGTGAACCAGAGGAGAGGAGCATGAGCCTTTGGGTACCATTTTATCTTTCTTTAATCATTTGTTTATCTGAGTTAATCACAAAATCTTGTTTTGCTAAGAGACGATTTTAGCCTTCTGATAATATTTAGAAGCCTCAGAATATGAATAAAAATAGATCTCCCATTCAGTTTTGGAAATTTTAGATCTGTGTTGTCCAATTCAGTTTTACAAAAAGTAAGTTTGAGAATTTCAGAAGTTCTCCACAATGGCTAATGATGTTCTAAATTGCCTTTGGTTAGGTCAGTCCACTTAGTACATGAGGGAGGACCACGGTTTTTAAACATAAAATCAACTGGGATCCCTAGCTGATATTTTGAGAGAATGGCCTCAAAATATCTGGATAACTCAGCATCCATTTCCTAGAGGTTTTTCTCTAGAATAAAAGGATAGTGTTCAAAAAAACCCAAACAGCCTGCAGGCCTAAAACAGACAGTTCTAAGAGAATAGTCTAGTCCCTAAGGAGCGGGAACATTGGAAAAATTCCTTCACCAGTCCTTCAGTGGAACAGCTCCTGTTCCGAAATGAATTAAGCTGAAGGCTAGCAGAGTTTTGGTTGAAACAGCTTGAGTTCAAAGAGTAAATCCAAAGTGCCAAAAATATATTCAAAGACAGAACAAAGGCCTTACCCAGAAAGATGAAGCCTTAAAGTGATCCCAAATAAAACCTGGAGAGTTTTCAAATGCAGAGAGGGAGGAAGTTTGGATCCAAAAGAAAGACTCACCCTCAGACTCCAGGATTGATGAGAAAAGCAGTGAGAAACAATGGGCTCAATGTGGATACTATATCTATTTGCTCACCAGCCACCGTCATTGGGTTTTCCTCTGGATCCCCATACTGGTCACCAAAATGTTGACCCAAAACAGAGAGATGGCCAGTTATTTCTCCAGTCCAAATAGATTTATTCAGGATCAGAAAAGAATTACACTTAGAACCATGGTGAACCATGTGTAAGCCCCTGCACATCGAGGCGAGAAGAACTCTTTTAAATAGGGGAAAAGGAAGTTGGGAGGGTTATGGTAGACAAAGAGCTCACTGGGGTAATTGAAATTTCAAAGTCTAGTGGCTTTTTATTGGCTGAGTTTTGACAGTGTCTTATCCCGATGAACCTCACCAGGCAAGGAAAGAAGACTTTCTTCCTCTTGAGTTCTGTTATCATCATAGAGCATAAGACTTTTCCCTTCTGGCTTCCTTACTCTATTTTAATGAGTTTATGTTTATTATTTTCAACCTTGGCAAACACTAACCTACTTCCTGTCTTGATGGATTTACCTATTCTGGTTACTTCACATAAACGGAATCATACAGTATGCGGCCTGTTGTGTCTGATTTCTTTCATTTAGAAAATTTTGAAGAGTCACCTATGTGGTAGCATATATCAGTACTTCATTTCTCATTGTTGCCAAATAACATTCATTGTGTGGGCATTCCGCATTTAATTTATTTATTCATCAGTTAACGGACATTTAGGTTGTTTCATTTTGGGGCTATTATGAATAATGTGGAGACTTATTTTTAAGCTACTAAAAACACAAGTTTTCTTTGCATCCTTCTCCCTGACTTATATGTATATGTAATCAAAATGTTCTCTCTTCCCGTGGCTGCCTCCGCCTCCGCAGAGCTGAGACACTGACACAGAAGTTTCTCACTGGGAACTCTGGTCTGAAGTGCCACTGGCGAGGCCTCCGCACCAGGCACTCTATGCGCACATGAAACTGGACGAAATACAGAGGAAAAGGGAAAAGAAAAAGGGACTATCAAATTGCTGTGTCTCTTTTGGAGTTGACTAAAAGTATTTCTGACAGGAGAAAAATATCCATTTTACTTGGCATCTAAAAAACTGAGTTCTTCAGATTGGATTAAGATGGCGGAATAGAAGGACTGGAGCTCAACTTCTTTCCCGAATAACAGCAAAAATACAGCCAAATGCCGAGCAACCTTCAACCAAATGGACTGTAAACTTCCAAAAAAGATACTCTGCTCCAGAAGACACAGCGGAGACCACATCAAGAGGTAGGAGGGGCGATTACGCGATAGAAGCAACCCCATACCTCCCGGGTGGGAAGCCCCACAGACTGGAAAGTAACTGCATCACAGAGACT
>PVHT021183617.1:6877110-6980113 GCA_004024745.2 Catagonus wagneri
AAAAAAAAAAAAAAAAAAAAATTATTCCACTGGGAACTACATCTAGTCACTTGTATCGAAGCATGATGGAGGATAAAAATGTATATACGTATGTGTGACTGGGTCATTTTGCTGTACAATTGACAGAACACTATAAACCAACTGTAATAGAAAAAAAATCGTTTAAAAAATAAATAAAAAGCCCTAAAGACTGAAAAAAATAAATAAAAATTATCAACTCAGTGTGTAGTGTGCTATATTTACATTTCTTTGTTATATGCCATATATATATATACACATCATATATATATTTGTAAAATATACACCATAATCTAATATCATGACCCTATGCCACTCAAATAAACATGACTGTACAATAAAATTGGAATGAATTGTCTTTGTTTTTACTATCTGTTTTTGCCTCTGAGAGAACCTCATATTTTTCCTACCTATAGCTAGAGAACTCTGTACTTTTCTTTCAGTCTGGATTTCCCAGGGCTGCTACAAATCAATTAATCTGGGATAAGATGCCACTCCTTTTCTGGCTTTAATCCACTGGTTCCTAGAACCCAGTTTTTCTTGATTTACTTCCTTGTTTTATGGGTGTGATATTGTGATATATAATATATAATAAGATATATACACACACACACATGAGAGGAACAATGAAGGAAGACTATACACACACACACACACACAGAGTTTTATACACAGTTTCCTTTATAGTTCATCACTGGTTCTGGCACAGAGCTCTCAAAACCCTCAGAATTTTCTGAGGATAGGAGCAATGGAAGCATCTTTTGCTATAATATTTGATCTCTAGTCCTCAGTTCCTGAGATAACTTCAGAGCCAGAAAGGTGAGATGGGTCTCTTGTTATTCCTAATAAGCCACTTCTCACCACAACTGAATTTATGTCAATTTGGTGATTTGGGGAAAACACCTAAGGATAGAGGCTGCTTGTTAGAGGAATAAATCTTGCATGGAGGCTCAGAATTTTCATTCCCACCCACTGATTTCCAAAGAGGAGCCAGGGGGCTAGAGGTTGAATCAGTCACCAATAGCCAATGTAATGAAGCCTTCACAAACACCTTAAAGGAACAAGCTGAACTTTCAGATTGGTGAGGCAAAAGTCTTCCATGTACCACAGCGCTAGAACACAAACTCCATGAGGAACAAAGTCCCTTTGTTCAAGACCTTGCCCTGTGTATTTCTCTCTTTTGGCTATTGATTTTCATCCTTGGCAATAAATCTGTAGTTTAGTGAAACTGTGTGCTACTCTAGCAAATTAACCTGTTGCAGGAGGAAAGGGTGGTGAAAGAATGATCATATTCCAGGTCGCAGGTGGTTTTCTGGGATATGCTGCTAAGTGAGGGTCCTTGGCTTCATGCAGGGAAGAATTCAAGAGTGAGCTATAGAAAAGAGAAAACAAGTTTATTTAAAGAGATATACAAAACATAGGCAAAATGTTGTCCATCTCAAAAGGTGAGAATGGCTGCAAAAAAAAAGGTGGGAATGGTTAGTTTTTATGGGCTAGGTAATTTCATATGCAAACAAGTGGGAGGAATATTCCAACTATTTGAGGGAAGGGGCAGGGATTTCCAGAAATTGGGCCACCATCCAGTTTTTGGCCTTTTATGACTAGCCTGGGAACCATCATGGCACTGGTGGGTGTGTCATCTGGCATGCTAATGACACTCAAGGTCAACTGGACCCCAGTTTTGTTATACCCTGTTTTTTTCAATGTCTGTGTCATTCTTTTAAAGACTGTGCCCTGCCCTCTGCCTTCCTGTCTCCAACCCAACCCCCTAATATACAGGTTTTCTTCAGAAGTACAGGTAACAACCTGGGTTTGCTATAGGCATCTAAAGTGTGTGGGGGAGGTGCAGTCTTGTAGGACTGAACATTTAACCTGTGGAATCTGATGCTATCTCCTAGTAAAAAGATTTAGGATTGAGTTTCATTGTAGGACAACCAAGAATTGCTTGGTGGTGTGAGAAACCAGGCTCTGCTCCCTCAAGTTGGGAATTGGGTATAGAATTGTTTCAGTGGATATACACATCCAAGTAACATTCAAAGAAAGGGTTTGTGGAAGAGAAATATTTGGGGTCCTTGCCTTGCCTTTCTGAGAAAGACTTTCATAATGGCCTTCCACTAGACTGATAATTGGCTAAATATGACATTCTGAGTTGAAAATAAGTTTCATAGAGTAGCCTGAGACCTTCACCCTTTGTTGCTGGTGAGAAGCTTGGTGCTGAATGAAATATTTTTTTTTAGGTCACTCTTTCTGAAGGAATAAATGATACCGTTTGATGAGTGGATGGAGGGAGAAGGCACCAAACAAGAGGCATTGTCCAAAAAAAAGCTGACTGTAGATATTGTATTGGTTCAGACATTAGTGTAGAAGGATAAGTGAGGAAAAATTCGTAAAAGAAAGACAACTGAGTGTGAATTACAAATAAACTTGTTTGGTCTACGGTTGCTAAGTCACTCTAGATTTCTACACTGTAGAGAACTCCATCAAGATGACTATTCTCCTAGAAGTTATTCTTTTATAGATATTGCTGATTTTAAAGAATTAATAAGACAAAGGTCTTTTTACCCTCCAAGGCATACATATATATGACATACAATAGTACTAAAATTTTTGCCTTTTCTGCAGGAAAGAGATGGCAAATCAGATGATAGTATGACTACCTTTCATCTTTAAGGGTAGAGTGAAAACTTACTGAATTACCAAAGCAGAATATTATAATGGGAACTTTTTCTTCTCCTGAAAGTATATACTCCTGTACCAATTAAAACCCTCACGATTGGTTATTCAAAATGTATTTTGCTTTATGAATCATGTAGAATGAAAAGCAGTCATGCTGTAACATGGTACCCTGTGACATGATAACGCCTACTTCCATTACAGTTTCAACAAACTTGAACCAGGATTCAAGTGAGTAGTGTGACTCCAAAGGAAATGGTTTCATAAGGGCACCCAGTGTTCTCAATTAACACAGGAAAGATTAATGGCTTTTTTTTTCCCCTTTGGTGGTCTCTGTTCAGGAGAGGAAAACATTAGTTGCCATTTGCTTTTCCACTCAACTGCATTGACCAACTGGCAAGCAAATCAGCTGGGAAAGTTCCTCCATCCTGTAGCATTTACTGTGGGTGTGGCCCTGGAATGTTACCACTGCTCTGAATCTATGTGATCTGAAGGGTTCACAGAAAGCAATTCTCACCAAGGAGGGACTCTAAGACTAAATCAGTAGGCTATACATCACCTATAAATCGTAGGGATTTTCCCCTTCTCTTCTTTTTAACCCTCCAGTTAGGTCTCTCTTCACCCTTTAAGAATATCCCAAGTCTATATCTGATTAGCCTCTTTCCAGTAGGGAGCTAAATGCATATCAAAATGGATTTGAGGTTTCCCAATAAACTGACACCTCAGCTAAAAAAAGTGAGTAAAATGAAAATGTTAGGAACATCACCCCCACAAAAAAAGGTGACGACTGCTATAGGTTCGAAGAGTTATGACCTGTCAGAACCTTCTGTTGCAAGGAACAGCTTAGCCATACACCAACGCTCCATGGCTGCTAAAGTCAAGAGTCTGAACATGGCCTGGAATTCTCTGAGGATGTTATTCATAAAGGCACAGTTAATCAAACTCAGACCTCTCTTCAAAATCTCACTGTACCAGCCAAATTTGTTGCCAGCAGAAGGAAGTTGCCAGACCAGAGAAGGTAAGCGAAAGTCTGTGTGCCCTGGCTTCAGAACTATAAGGTCTCAATCCATTTTAAAAGGTAAAAAAAATAAAATAAAAAAATAGAAAAAATAAAAAGTGTGTGTGTGTGTTTACATTTATCAAACAGTTAGCTTTCTATCCATACAATCAAAGCTTTGTACTTATCCAGGGATTTTTAATGAGTAGATATTTTTATTTATTTTAATTTAATTTACCAGAAAAGGGAAAAAAATTCCCTCCTTTCTCTCTCTCACTCTTTAGAGGAATTTAGAAAGGACAAGTATGAGCCAAAATCACTTCTGGCTAGAGTCTATGGTTACCAAGCTAAAAGAGCAGGCAGTTTTCTGGGTAAATGGTCCTGCCTCAAACGCCAGACGCCTGCTAAAAGTATCGCAGGCTCTCCCAAGCGGTGCCTCCCCTGCCATCACAAACACAAATGGTGGATCTTTCAACAGGGATGCTGGCATCTTCTTCGGTGATTACACCCTTGGGTCCTGAGAAAAATGGTTCTCTTTATTCTTGGCATGAGGCAGTCTCTGTCCCCCAGATGGAGTCACTCGATTTCAGTAGTTCAGAACTAACCCAGAGTGGTGAGAAACTCTACAACGTGGTCACCTTCTTGCCATTGAAGGGAAGGAATAAATACCAGGAGATTTGGGTTCTGTCCGTTTGCATAGTTTCTCTGCAGGTTCACACACCCACTCTTTGCTCGTTTTGGTTTATGGGTGAGTTAGCTGGTTCATTTTTCTCCCCTCCTAACACAGGCACACGTATGTGCAAGGTCCTTCAAGATGCACGTGAAGCTGAAGTGTAAACAGGTAAGTACAGGGTTCTCCTTCCACAGGGGAGAAAAATGGAGCAGCCTAAGTGGCACAGATCCACCTTTGAGTCACAGATCTGGGTTTGCCCTTATCTCTGCTGTACATCCGGATTCTTTAGCTGTAAAATGCCTATCTCAGTGTGATTGAATTTTAATGGACCTGACTTTTTAATTTTAATAGACTTTACTTTTAGGGAAGTTTTAGCATTACTAAAAAAAAAAATATATATATATATATATATATATAGAGAGAGAGAGAGAGAGAGAGAGAGAGAGAGAGCGAGCTGGAGATACAGAGAGCTCCTGAATTCTCCCTCTCCCCTGATCTCAGTTCCCCATTATTAGTATCTTGCATTGGTGTGGAAAGTTGTTCACTTTTTTTTTTTTGGCCTTTTTAGGACTGTACCTGCAGTATATAAAGGTTCCCAGGCTAGGAGTAGAATCAGAGCTGCAGCTGCAGCCTACTCTACAGCCACAGCAATGCTAGATCTGAGCTGCGTCTGTGACCTATTCCACAGCTCCTGGCAATGCCAGTCCTTAACCACTGAGCAAGGCCAGGGATTGAACCTGTGTCCTCATGGATACTAGCAGGGTTTGTTACCAATGAACCGCAATGGAAACTTGAATTTTAAATTACAGATTATTAGAAGCATAGCATTTCAAATGTTGAAAGTTGCTTGGGAGAATATGAATTATCATGATTATGATCCAAGACCCTTTCGTTCATTAATACATAACACTTTCATTCCTTTAACGACAGCTCATGGGTTACTCTTATCAAAAATCTCCCCCAGCTCCTAGGAGTTCCCATTGTGGTTTATCAGGTTAAGAACCCAACATTGTCTCTGTGATGATGCAGGTTCAATACTCGGCCTCACTCTTTGGGTTAAGGATCTTCTGTTGCAGCAAGCTGCAGCCTAGGTCACAAATGTGGCTCAGACCTTGTGTTGCTGTGGCTGTGGTGTAGGCCTGCAGCTGCAGCTCCACTTCAACCCCCAGCCTGGGAACTTCAATATGCTGCAGAGTTTATGAAATATCTGTGAACATTTATTTCTTTAGATTTAAGATGTTTCTCCAGTTACATCTCTTTGAAATGCAAATACCCCTAAGAGAGAGAAAAGAATAATTATAACAGCAATAGATAACTTTATTGTTGCTTACCAAAAGACACAAAAGTCTTTCAGACACTAGAAAGATACCAACCATTAGTTGTTTTAATAAGAATGATAAAGAGAAGGAGGCAGGTCCTTAAGTAGATGTTGCTCAAGACAAGGACTGGAAGGGTCTTATATGGTTCAACAACCTCAGCAGTGGAAATTATGGAACAGAAACAGAGAAGAAAGGCAAATTAGTTCTGGAAGAAGGGAGTCTTAACTCAGAGCCTTACTTGAAGGTAGAAAGACTCGATCTCTGAGCAGAGTGGCAGAGGATATACAGTCTGGTTCCACAGAAGTTCAGGCAGTGGGGTGCTGTCATTCATTTGACATTGAAAAGACTGGAAGAGTTTCAAAAGAGTGTCAAGAGCATGGTTTACAGGAAAGGTGAAATGTGGGAGGAATGAGCCTATTAGAGCTCAGGACCGATAGAGAAGCAAGTGTAAAATGAATGGCGGGCTGAATCCATTTTAGAGCTGAGTCACTGATGAATTCTGTTGTAGCTGGTTGTATCTGGGGAGAAAAGGTAAGGCAAGAATGCATATTGTCTAGGCTTCAAAAATATGTATGAGGCTCTGAGAGGGGTCTCAGGCATGGTCAACCATTAAAACCTCTGCAAAAGTTTTATAAATACAGATACGTGGGTTCTACTTTTAGCAGATTCTGATGGTGGAGAGGGGCTGGTATCTTTGTTTAAACCCCTTCCCTGTATCTTAATTAATCATCCTCTGCATCTTAATTAATCATCCTCTGCATTAGAAGTGCTATTCATTTGCTAGGGCCTGGAGTATTGCTCAGGTGACTCAAATACTTCCAGGCATTGCCGACTAGGGCCTGAACAGGCTAATAATTCCCTTCCTAGGAATCTACCACAAGAAAATAATCAGAAATGAAGGGCAAATTTTTCAGTCAGTGATGGTCATTGGAGTTTCACGTATGTTAGCAAAAAACTAAAAATAACCTAAAGTCCAATAGTAGAGAAATGGTAGTATCCACATTATGAAATGTTACACAGTACTTACAATTGTTTTATGATAACTCTATGATACAGGAAAAAAAGATACAATATTAAGTGGAAAAAAAGTGAAGAAAATTTGTATATATAGTATGATCTCCAAAATCCTGAGCCTAACCACTTACATACTAGATGCAAAACCCCAAGAAATAGCAAAATGTCAATCACGGTGTGTTGTATTAGGGTTCACTGTGAGAACCAGAACAGAAACAATGACTTGCTTCTAACGCATAGAATATGATAAAATAACGAGTAGAATATGACAAAGTTGATGAAATGTTACTCCGATGATGATGTTACGTTACATAATTCTAATTTAGCAGATGGAGCAAGAGGCTTCCCTTGCTGACTTGATGAAGTAAGCAGCTGTGTGGCAGAAGCCCACAGGGCAAAAGTCTGCATTGGCCTCCAGGACCTGAGGGCTGCTTCCAATTGACAAGCCAGCAGTACACAGGGGTCCTCATTTTTATAGCCACAAGCAAATGATTTCTGCCGATAATCTGAATGAGCTTAACAATGGATTCTACCCGAGTCGAGCCTCCAGAGAAAATGCAGCCCAACTGACACCCCATTTGCCACTTTGTGAGACCTTAAGCAGACAACCCAGATAGGACTCTTGACCTGTAGAAACTGTGAGGTGATACATGTTTCTGCACTGTTTTAAGTTGCTAGTTTGTTATTCATCATAGGACATTAATACACTTGATATCTGTTGGTACCCATGGTTAACATCACTGACTAAGTCTTGCTGGAATTAAATTCAATTTCCACCTGCTTCCTGTCATTCAATCACCAAATCTGATATGACAGACCTTTATAATAATAATACTTAATATTTAGGGAGCGGTTTTTATAAGCCACGTGTAGTACTTTATTTGTATAATAACCGTTTGACTTAGGCATTCTCTTTACAGATGTCGAAATTGAAATTTGGAGCAGACACGTCATTTGCCAAGGGTTTCACCGTCAATAAACGGGCTTCAAACCTGCTACATCAGATTCCTAATCCTGCGCTGTTTCTACTGCACTGGACTGATCACCCAGATGCCTGTGTTAACTCAGACGGCCTAAGTCACAGTTAAAATGAAAACTCCTCATATCAGCAATTTTAAATCTCTCAAAATCTGGTCCAGGTTTCCTCTTCCAGACTTTTTCCTATAATCCATTTACTCTCTCTGAAATTGTTTGATCTTTTTGTATCTCCTAACATGGATTCATGACGTCCCGTGTCCTGGAACATCCTCAGTGAAACAGTATACCCCTTTGATAAGTTAGCATTTGGAAAAGGAAATTTCAAGTGTAGAGGGGTGGGCTCACCAAGGGGTGCTGATTCTGTAACTCTGTATTTCACCTTCAATTCACATCTGAATCACAAGGATTACTTTTGCTGCTTGTCCTGTGGATCCAAATAGCTTACTCTTCCCGGGGCTTTAACACCCGAGCGATGCATTAGGGTGGCCTGCTGTTAGCTGCCCTGCCCTCAGCCTCTTCTGTGGGAAGTTGCCCTTCTCACCACCCTCCTTAAAACTGAATGGATTGTTCAATAGCTGCACCATCCCAAGTTATACTGAAGCCTAAGGCAAAAAGAAAACTCTGTGTTTCTCCTTGCACTTGTCAAAACACCCTTCCATAGGTGGAGCCAAGTGGGAAAATTAATAAAAGCTCTACAATCAAACACGGCTGCGTATAAAGCTCTGCATTGTGCAATGGGTTCACATGTCCTTGTCAGCCTGGCTGGTGAGGAAGGAAAAGGCCTCAGCATCCAGGGCCCCAGGGCTGATTGAAAAGGTTGACTTTTCATTGCACAATAACAGAATCGTAAAATAAACAGGCAGCACCACCCTGTCTTCATTTAAAATATTAATATTTTTGTTCCTCACAGATTTTTGCATGAATTTTGTTTTTAAAATATTGTATTAAATACTCAAATGGTCTTTATCTTGATCGGTGACCTTTTTTTTTTTTGCCTCCCATTAAATTACGTACCCGAGGGGAGTGCTTCATTCTTCTCATAATAATTCTGGCCTTATTCCCTTTCAACTGCCCGGCCTCCACTGATTGAACTTCCTATGGCCATCTGAGCCCAGGACAGTCCATAGGTGAGATGTGTACTTGGTGATGCTATCTTCCCATTAAGGAAACTGCTGTGGAAAACAGTCCAGAAAATACTGGTGCAGTCATACAAATGTTCACACACAGGGTGACATCATCCTTGCCCCCACCTCGCTCCCGTTCTTTCTGTGTGACCAAGACGGCTCCCTTGTGGGGGGGCGGTGAGGGAGAGGCATTCCCAGGCAGAGTCTGGAAGCGTACAGGAGTGGGGCACTCTGGGCGGAAGTGGGCTGTGGCAACACAGTAAGAGAACCTAGACTTTGTGATGTGAGGTTTTATGCAACCTGTTCTTCTCCAATTTTCTTCTGTTTTCCCCTAATTTTATGCTAAACTCCCATCATTGGAAAACACAGTGCCATCCTTCAGGGTCCCGATTCTTTGATGCACTTTGCCTAACCACTATGCTGTTTGGTAATTTCCTCTTTTCATACTCACTCTCTGTCTTACCAATAGACTCTCTCCCCTACATCAGAGGTCCTTCACATTTTAGTCACCTTGCACAGCTCCAAAGCTACCTCTCCCAGCCCAGTAGGATCTGTTTCTAGGGTCACTCTCAGGAGTCAGAAACGTGAAACTAGGAGTTCCCGCTGTGGTGCAACGGAATCAGTGGCATCTTGGCAGCGCTGAATCACAGGTTCAATCCCTAGCCCAGCACAGTGGGTTAAGGATCCTGCATGTCCACCGCTGCAGCTGTGGCTTATATCTGATCTCTGGCCCCAGAGCTCCATATGCCACACGGGCAGCCAAAAAATAAAAAAAAATGTGAAACAAATTCCGTGAACTTCTCCACCAAAGCATAGAATCACACTAGTCATCCTAAAATTACCAACGAGGAAATGACCGCACATTTTAATGAATGAAAATTTTAATAAATTATCATTGATATCATCAATTTCAGAACATTTTCCCTTGATTTGCCTAGCCTCTCTAACATTAATAAGAGATTATTTTTGTTTCTCACCCTTCATCCTCTGGTGCCAGGAAAACCAGCTACATTCACTCCCTTCCTTGCAATCGTAAACTTGGCTTATCTCCTGGGAACCAGACCTAAATCTCCCACAGTCACAAACACATAAAGAAGTTTTAAAGCTGCAGGAAGGAAATATTCACTCCTAGCATGACAGTGGAAATTTTATGTAGGCCGGTTTTTGGAACCTTCCCCCAGGAGCTGCGGAATCCGGAAACCTACCTTGACTATCAACATGCTTTTCAATTGTATGCCTGACCTCCCCAAATCAATTGAAAGTTCCTTCTTGAAGGACTGTGTGTTAAATGACTTTCCCTGCTCTGGGTGTCCAGAGCAAATGACTACACCTATAAAGAACTCTGTAAGGAGTGATAGAGCAGACAGTCTTGAGCTTTATTGCCTCAGTTAACATTTCCTGCATCCCTGGGGGGGGGGGGGCGGCAAAGGAAGACAGGTTATTTAAGTGAAGTCTCTGCAGATCCTTGGGGCCTTGAAGCAAAAAAAGGAAAAGACAGGTAGTCAGAGCTGATCTCTGCAGGTCAGGGCTACCACGTGGCAGTGCATGGAATAGGGAGGCATTTGAGCTTCGAGAAACAGGTTTCATTTATAAGGTTATCCACGAAGGGGAACCTGTCAAATGCAGACCCTGAAGGACCACATTGTTTACGAGAGCAAATATTTAGCTGCTGTCCTGTCCAGTGAAAAAAAACATGCTAGAGGTCTCAGATTGAGTACAGCCCAGACAATCTAGACACACAAGAATAAGGAACTGCCTCACAGATGATACACTGGAAGGACAGAGGAAGGAGAAAAAAGAAAAACGAAGAAGGAATTGAAAATGAGAGGGTCACGGGTCTTCCCGCTGTGGCTCAGCTGGTTAAGAACCCAGTCAGTGTCCGTGAGGATGTGGGTTTGATCCCTGGCCTCACTCAGTGGGTTAAGGATGGGGCATTGCTGCAAGCTGGGTGTAGGTCGCAGATGTAGCTCGGATCCCGTGTTGTCGTGGCTGTGGCTGGCAGCTTCAGCTGCAGCTCTAAGTTGACCCCTAGCCTGGGAACTTCCATATGGAACAGGGATGGCCTTAAAAAAGAAAAACAAATGAGAGGTCAGAAACATGAGGAGGCTCTGATCACTAGAAAGCTGATTTAGGAATTGTTTTACCAATTCAGTCCATCTCCAGTGGTGCCCTTCTTATAAGGCCTTTCCTAGACTTGTCTCAGGAAAGTTAATTAAATTCTTCAAAGTCACACACAGTTAAAAAGTTGTCCAACTGTGTTCTGGAATCCGTCTAGTCAGTGGGATGGGCTTTGGGGACTGCCTTCTTAATCATAAGGCCTACTGCTCCAAATAGGACATTTTTTTCACCATTTCCTCCACCAAATTACTATATTTAATTATTTTTATGTTTTTCTAAAACTCTAGTGCTCTGGCAGAGCTCGTGTTATTTTTGTTGCTATTTTAATTTCCCTTACCTTGCAAAGTCTTTTATTGAAGTAGATCATGGCACAATGGAATTATTTTTTTCTTCTAAAACCTGAAAGATCAAACACATTTCACATTGTCAGTGAGGCAGATCTAGAAGCCCAAATAATTTTAACAATGTGTTTACCTAGAAATACCAACATATCCGGTGACATTTGATATTTGTGATATGTGCTATCAATGTATAACACCCTCTCACTGGACTCGGTTTGTTCAGTAGCATTTATTTCGTCAGTGAAATGACATAACAATTTACTTTTTCGAAGTTCTCGTTGTGGCTCAGAGGGTTAAGGACCCGAAGTGGTCTCCGTGAGCACACAGGTTCGATCCCTGGCCTTGCTCGGTGGCTTAAGGATCCAACATTGCCTCAAGCTGCAGCACAGGTCTAAGATGAGGCTCCGGGACTGGCATAGGCCTGCAGCTACAGCTTCAATTTGACCCCTAGCCCAGGAACTTCCAGATGCCACAGGTATGGCTGTAAAAAGAAAAAAATTACTTTTTCATGATCCCACATTTAGATGTCAGGCTCAAATTGACAACTCTTTATGTTTAAATGCATTGATTACTTTTGCCATAAGGTAAAAATGAAAGTGCTGAATTTTCATCTGAAAGATGTGTTTCCAGGAAAGGTTAGCACCTAATTTCTCCTCTAAAACTCCAACTGAATGGAAATGTGTTGTTTCCAACGTGAGGAACAAATACTGGTATGAACGTAATAAGTCTGAAAACCCAAACTCATACACACAAGAAACCGCACAAGCAGATGAGATGTCAAGGTTGTGACACGGAAACAGGAGTCAGGATGCTATGGACCGAATGTCTGTGTCCCTCAGAATTCACGTCTTGAAATCCTAACCCCCAGGGTGACGGTATTAGGACCTGGGGCCTCAGGGAGGTGGTTAGTTCATGAGGGTGGAGCCCTCATGAATGAGATTAGTGCTCTTATTAGAGAGATCCCTGAGAACACTCATCTCTCCTGCCTTGGGAGGACCCAGTGAGAAGAGGACCTTCTGTGAATGAGAAAGAGGTTTCTTATCCCACACAGAGTCTGCCTCCACCTTGGACTTCCCAGCCTCCAGAACTGTGACAAGTTGATTAATTTCTGTTTTTTGTAAGCCAACCAGTACAGGATTTGGTTAGAGCAGACTGAAGGCACTAAGACACAAGACTTTCCTGGGGAGGAATTTGCACCCCACAACTACTCTGAAAAATGATCCCCACCACGACTTAAGTCAGGGAGTAGAAAGGAGAAAACTTCATTTCCTGACAATAGAGCAGAACCATCCAGTGGAACTTCCTGTTTCAATGGCAACAGTCCCATATTGGGGGCTGTTCAGTATAGTTACCCCAGGAATATGTGGCTGGTATGGTTGAGGAGCTGATTCTTAAATGCTTACTTTTTTGAAATTTAAATAGGTTTGGGACTGGCATATGCACACTAAGCAGGTCCAGGGGGACCTGCTGTACAGCACAGGGAATTCTACCCAGTACCAGGTGATAATCTCTGTGGGAAAAGATTCTGAGAGAGAATGGATAGGTGTATATTTATATATGTGACTGGGTCACTTTGCTGTGCAGTAGAAACTATCACAGCCTTATAAATTAACTATACTGCAGTAAAACTTAAAAAAATAAATGTAAATAGCCACCCGTGGCTAGTTGCTGCCATGTTGAGTAGAATCACTCTAGAACGCAGCAAAGATGTTCTGACATCTTTAACTTCCCATGCTAAAGGAAAGGGCAAAAAGACATCCTTGGAAGGGAACAGTTAGAGTGAAGAATGGGGGAGACCACACTGTAGTCTTAATTTCCAGTTGTATTCATTGTACGCTTCTCAGTTTCAGTTTGCAGACCAATAAAATCCAATACAAATTGCGCGATGGTTTTACTGTGCGAGGCCTCCTGGGGAGAGTGAACAGAGCGTTTAAAAGGGAGCAGCTGATCTGGAATTCATCCTGGGTGTTCTGTTACCTGAACAGGCGCCTGTTTCTCTGAACTTTGGTTTTCTTCTCCATCAAATGAAACACTGGAACTCAACAAATGCTAGGGTGTCACCTGGCCGTGTTTTCCATCCCTCTCCAGGTGATAAGACATTACTAAAACATTTTGAAAAATCAGTGGTATTACTTCACAGAGATAGAAATAAAACTCTTAGATACAGGATTGAAGCTAAAGCGTTAAAAAGGGCCAGAAATGCTTGGGATATTTTTGCAGGAAAGATTTGGTGACAGTTCAGGAAAAAATAAATAAATAAAAAATAAAGGTGGCTCAAACTTTCCTAGGAAAACAGAAGTGGACAATAGAGGGTATTTGTCTGCTTACAGCTGCATCATTTATTCTCCCAAGCTCCATTTGCTTCATACATAGACTAACCACAACAGATCTGCCAAACTGTCTCTGCACTAGAATATGCAGCAGGGGCAATGTTGACACAAAGTGGTTGGGTGTCGTCTAGTGAGAGTCCTCTAAATCAAATTTGCACATACAAGCAAGGGTTTGCAAGGACTAATCAGATAATTATACCTCAGGCAGCCAGTCTGCATGGCCAGTGAGGCAGAGCTGTATTTTAATGGCTCTGCGTTTCATCCTTGGTAAAACGAGGTACCATGTGAAATCTCAACTTGTGCGGTGTTATGTTTGTGATTACTTGTGTTTGCTAAAATAGGTTATGAGTTTATAAGGATCATATTGTGCTCTGTGACTTGCAGTGTGAAATGACCTCATACTGCAGCCACCAGCAGGGTCCTGTGCCATCTAGAAGTGTTTTTCTCCATACCCCTCCCTCAGCAAAAAAGATCCTAAGTGTCTTTGAAAAATAGACAAAGGAACTTCCATCTCTAGCCATGGAGGCTTATGGTTCTATCTTAAGATGTGTGGTTTGTAACACACACAAAAGAGTATGCAAGCCAGTCTACACCTAATATTTTATTAGTGACATGACCAGTTGCAACTTTAAATGTTCAGCACTTCTCTTCTTGCCTTTTAGCAAACTCTCTATGTAGTTCTAATGGGCTAAAATATGAGGTAACCACCAGAAATAGCTGCTTTATTTAAAAAACTCCCTGTTAAGGTGCTTTTGCTAATCTGACATCAGGGAAAACCTAAGTTCAAATTTCATGCTTTGGAAAGCAATAAAAATTGCCACCTGAAAATCCAGAGGCACAAGCAAATTGATATTCAAAGCAGGTGTGTCTGTCACAGAGAAACGTGGCAAAAGTCATTCAGTGGTTCTGGAAGGAAGGTTAGAGTCCCACCAGGACAGCAACTTCCTGGAGGGCATTTGCTGTTCTAGCTGGACATGTCATAAGCTTCCACTGTGTTTCAAAGAAAGATCTATTAGTTATGCCTCGGATGGGGCTAGGTGAATAAAACCACCTGGTTCACACTGTTGACTTCAAATAGAAGAACTAAAAGCAGCAGACCACCACATGTTTATGAGCTCAAACACTAGAGGCTATTTCCATAAATTTTTTTTTCCTTTTTAATTCTTTTTTTTTTCTTTTGGCTCAGACCTAGATCGTGAAAAGAAATGCTATATGTGGCCAAAAAGAGTATTTGTAGAGCTTCTAGTCACACCTTAGTAGTAGGTCCCTCTAGTTCAGATCACATTGGAATACTTTTTGGGTGTCTAATTATTTAAATATTTGCCAACCATTAATACTATTCTGAGAAAACCCTCAGAGCATTTAATGTAGTCATTGGTTAAGAACTCAAGAAAGGTATGAAGAGATGGGGTGGGAACACAAACTCATTAATTCTCTAAGTTTCCACTGAGTATCTATTTTGGTGGCTGACATTAGTATTTCCAGTTCTTCACTCTATTCTGTATCCACAGCTTTTGCCACGAGCTTTGAAGTTTCTTCTCCTAAGCGTGGAGTACATTTTACTGCTCAATGAATGTTGAGCTTGGTCATGTGACTTGCTCTGGCCAATAAAATACTAATGGTCATGACATAATCGAATTTTGAAATCTGTGCCTGCAGTTAAATTTACCTTTTGTGCTTTTGCGTCTGCCATGGGAACACTTTCTCCTGAATGGCTGTTGTCCTTCAAATCTGGGTTCTAGGAACAGACTGGAGCATGGCTTACAGCCAAAAGCCAAGCCAACTGGACCTGCAGCTTGGTAGAATCTCCCAGCTGAACTTAGCCTAGATACTCTGATCCACAGTTAACCTTAGAACCATGCTCTGGAGTATAAATGCTAAGTTTTGTGTGGTGGTGAGTTTTAGTATGGTTGGTTACAGAACATTTTTACAGTAATTTTGATTATACTTTTTACTTGCTAGGCATTTTGATGGGCCTTGGAGACTTCAAGACAAATTAGAGACAGGTCCTGACCATGGGAGACTCTGGGTGTAATAGAAGAGATGTGTATATAAATTTCACAATATAGCTAGTGCTATGAGAGGTCTGGACCAGGAGGTACTCTGGAAAAAAAAGAAACAAACAGATGGCCACCAAAACAGAGTTCCATCACACTGAGTTCACATCAGCCCCCCCCCTTTTTTTTTTCCTTAAAGGTATTTCCTGATAAAACTGAGCTTATATATAATTAGTCAAATTCCAGGTTCCATTGGCTAAAAATTTTGTTTGAAAGTGTGTATTTAAAGTATATTCATTTCCTCCTTTATACACGCATTTCCATTTGCTCAAAAATGACAGCTGATTCAAGACTAAGTTTAGATTAAATCTCTACCATGAATTGAATTCTATTCCATGTATCAGCAATATGAGAAGTGTATCATCACTCTACCCGCCAAATAAAAAAAATATCCAAATCATCTGAGGATGATGAACAAGATATGCTCTTCTTTCATATGTAAATTTGGGTCCTGTGGAAATGCATCAAGGCTGGACTGCCTAATTTTCACACCTGCACACTCCTCTTTGCCATCTGGGACATCCAACCCAAATCCCACAGTTTGTTTGCCTTAAAGCAGAAGGTCTCATCTTTTTTTCTGCAGAGGAATTGCTTTGGATTGCTTCCAAAGACTTATGAGATTCTGGAGATAGCAAACAAGTGGGTGAGGGGCAGGAGAATAGATGTTGAGGTTATTGATCTTGCTTGGCTGGGGAGCGTCTAATGCTAAATAGTTCTGTCTTTTCAATGAGTCACATGGTTGCATCTGTCCCCAGTATGTCCTAGACTGCTACGAGGCCTGAGTAAAGGCATCTAGGCATTTTATTAAAAATGTAAATATTCCCCGGGGCTTGATAATTCAGGAATGCTGTAGGATTTGTGCTATAACCCAGATCAGCAGACACTCAGCGTGAGTGTTCCTACTCTACAGTTCAAGTCCTTGGTGAATATCAATAATCAGCTATGGAATTCTTTCCTACTGATGCTTTCAAATTCTTCTAAAAACAGTACTTCAAAAATCTTCTATAGTTTGAAGCTAGAGAATGTGAAGCCAAACCTAGGCTCAAATGTTTCCCCTACCAATTCCTAGAGGTGTTTTGGGAAATATCAATATTTCTCTATACCTTGATTTTCTCATCCATCAATTACGTATAGTAATGACACTTATTTCATAGGGTTATTGTGAGGAGGAAAGGAGATAATGTGTGTAAGCTGTTTAGTAATAGTCTTTGCTATTAAGAGTTAAATGGTCGGTAGCTGTTTCTATTATTCCCCCATCTACTAAACTAAGTGTGTTCTAGGTGTTCCATCCGATGACCTTGTTTTTAGATGTCATCATCAGGAATATCTGAACTTAGAAAAAAATGGAACACTTCATCCAATCCCTCATCCAGCTCCCCATGCTCCTGACCAATCACATCTTGTAGACTAGGAAAAAGGCCAGAGAGCTTAAGTGATTTGCTCAGAGTGAGTGACAGTCAGGACTAGAACTGGATTATCCTGACTCCTGATACAGTGCAGCATCCAGACAACTAAGCTGAGCTAAGACACTTTATCTTGGGGTGGGGGGTGATCAAGGTTGCAGATGGCTTCGTGAAGCTCATCACAGAGCATCACCTCCAAAGTTTATAGAAAGTGGTCAGGCTACCCAGGACCATTATTATGGCTTCTCAACAGTGCTATCCTTTCTTTGGACATGCTAACCAGTGGAAGGACTTTGGGAAGAAAAGTGGAAGCATTGCGGATATCTCTTTCCTACAGTTCAACTTCTCTTTTGCAGAGGAATCTGTGGGGTAAGACCCTAAGAAATTGCTTATTCATAGCAGTCCTGCCTAGGGATTTAATGCTTCTGCCTTTTTGGGTTATAGTTAATATTCCAGCGGAGGCTAGCTAGTTGACTTAGCTATATAGTGGGACTGAGGACATGCCATCCCCTTCCAACTCCACTAAATCCATTCTACTTTACACAGTGCAAAACCTCCTCTCCACCCCCAACACACACACACACACACACACACACACACACACACACACACATCTCTAACAAAGACAAGCATCACTCTTCGTTATGGCAAATCTGTTAGGTAGCCAAAGGTTATATTCCCCTTTGTCAATGAGAAAATGAATTTAGAGACATTTAGAGGATTTACTAGGACTGGAACAGTAGAATGAGTACTCCCACCCAATCTTTTATCTCCCAGTGCTTTGTTTTTGAGTAATAATTGGTGTGCTTGCCATTCTGGTTTAGGTGCGTCATCTCAGTGTTCAGAACTGCTCCTCAGTGCCAAGGCAAGACAGTTGATACCAGTTCTTCTACATATATATATATATATATATATATATATATATATATATATACACACATACACATATATCTCCTCCAAGAAGAGAGCTCAAGAAAAACTCACTTTTGACAAGTGATTTAAAACAGATAACACCCTACTTTCCGTTCTGAACTTCAGTCTGGCATGGTATTACCCTCAGCCTCCACGCTCAGACCTGAGTGCCCTTGGGAGAGGTAAAGTGTTGACATTCAATTCTGTATTTACAAGTATTAACACACGTGGCAGGAGACTTTACAATTACTCATGCTGAGGTCTTGGACCATTTGAGCTCTTCTTTCCCTGATGCCCCATCAAGCTGCCAAGAGCCAGCATGGACGTGGTTGTCAAGCACGGGCAGGAAACCTGCCCGCTGGAACCCTCACACTGAAGAGAAAAATGTAAAGATGAGCAAGTAAAATGGGGGCCTAAATGATTTTTTTTAGACATGCTTCTCATCATCTACAGAGAATCCCAAATACCTGATACTCAACACTTCCAGCTCTAAGTTGATTGTTTTAGACCAATGGCCTCAAATGGCCACCTTCTCCCCCTCTTCCTTTCTCTCCGTTCTCACCCCTTCCTCAAACCCAACACACTGGAGGGGAAACCCTTACAGTTTCTGTTTGACCTGAAGGAATGAGTCCTGTAGATTTAGTTCCATTTTCCTAATATGAGTTGCTATAATAAATTTAAGAGGCCACCAGAGTCTTTTGAGTTAGGAACAAATCGCAAATCATCATAGCACTACACCTATTTCTGTTTTATGACGGCAATAAATCAAAAGAAGTCTCACAGTGCAAAAACCAGCTACGGCCGTCACTAGTGCCAGGATCTTGGAGATGCCAATGCCCAAACGTCTCTAGCTTTGCAGTGTATGTTTTGGCTCCTAGAGGCTTAATTTTTCAATTAAGGATTGAAAAAAAAGTGTATGTGTGTGTGTGTGTGTGTGTGTGTGTGTGTGTGAAAGAGAGAGAGAACAGAGTCAGGTAAATGTTACCAGGCCAGAAAATGAGACTCTTGTTCTTTATGAATTTTATTTATTTATCTTAGCTTTACTTTTGTGTTGATAGGAGTTTGAAAGGAGTTTTGGATATGGAGTCCAGCCAAAGAGTGTTTACACAGAATTTAATATGACCTTGATTGTAAATGAAATGCAAGTCTCCTGAAGATTTTATACATGGCTCAGCACCATCAAGGGCTCTAAAAACCTGCTCAGAAATCACCTCCCAAATCATGCTTCCCAGGGATTGGTTAGAATTCCAGGTGACTTTGAAAAATGTTTCTTGCATGATTCTAGGAAGTTGGAATAATTTAGGAAGAAGCTTGGTACTTACCTATCATTTAAAGTTAGTCTTTCCTAGTAGGCAGTTGAATTTTTTAAAATGCCGTTGTCATTTTCTATTAATTTGAGCATTATACTTCAGAGAATATTTTTAGCTTTATACTTATTTCCTGAAATAATTTATCCTTTTTATTAATTAATGGAAAAGCAATGAGAGCTAAGGTTTTGAAACAATGAAACTATTCTCAGAGTCCAAAAATATGCCTAGGCGCTAATCTTTTATATGAGTTAATGCCAAAACATCTTTGGGGGAAAAAAAATCACCTGACCTTTTTTTAAGAAAGAAAGTTACACTGAAATTATTTCACACTTTTAATTCAGGGACCACCAAAAGTTGCATTAAATATCTCTTCATTACAGGTTCTGTCAGATTAGTCTCACTCTGGTCCACCATCAAAATCAAAGACACATCTCGGGTTGCTTCCTCCTCTTCATCCTCATGCCAATAGTGGTAGTCACCTTCTTCTCTAATAACAACCCCCTCCCCAGTTCTCAGTGAAGACCATCGCCCACTTGGGCAGCATTTTCACAGCCTCCTCTCCAGCTACCTTTGTCTTTTGCTAACCTTTCATCATTTGTACACAGCAACATCAGATTAATCTTCCTGTTTTAGAAACTTATGAAAACTCCATGTTCACTTTCTCACTCCCTTGATTATTTGAGAAGCTCCAATGAGAATTCCCGCTGTGGTGCAATGGGTTAAGGGTTGGGCTTTGTCTGCTGCCGGGGCTCAGGTTTGATCCCCAGCCTGGTACAGTGTATTAAGGATCCAGCGTTGCCATAGCTGTGACGTAGAACACAGCGGTGGCTCCGATTCAATCCCTGGCCCAGAAAACTTCCATATGCGGTGGTGGGTGCGACCAAAAAAAAAGGGGGGGGGGAGAAGAAGAAGCTCCAATGACTACCCATTTCCGCGCGGAAGCACACGATCACCTAGACCCCAGAGCTGAATGAGTCAAAAGGAACCATCACAGTAGCTCTCAGACAGGCCACAGAGAATGTTCCATCCTCCTGGGCTGGTCTTCGACATGTTTTCAGATACATTATATTTATTAGACTTCCAACTAGACCTTGGAAAATTGATTCATTCTAATAACACACACAAAGACAGAAACTAGGGCTGCGTTGATGAATTTGTACTGGGCAGCCACCACCAGGCCTGGGAACAGGGCTGGTCAGAGGTGAGCCCGGCACTCCCTTCCTGGTGAGTGGTGCCTCCAGGGAGACTAGACTATTTATCAGTGGGTGTGTGGGGAGCGCAGGATCGGAAAAAGGAAATTGATTGTTGCCTGAAGGAAATATGCGTCACACTCATACAACCCAATGTTGACCTTCCCCACCCAAGGGATAGGTCAGTCTAAGGGGGAAATAGAACTACCCTTATCATTTAAATTAAAGAACCGCCCTCGCAGGAGAATGATGGATCATCAAGGATGGTTTTGTTCTTACTGTTACTATTTATTTGTTGGCATTAGTTTTCTACACCTAAAAAGGAAAAAAACAAAACAAAACAAAAAACAAAACACTACTGGTTTTTCAGATGTTTGTGTCATTATGACATTTCTTAATAACATAGCTGCACACAGCCTTCGTTATATTCGCTCTCTTCCTAATCAGGTAAGAGTTCACAAATAAGCTATCCCTAAATTGCAATATAACATGACTTCTAGTCAGCCATTGCCTGTTGTCAGCTGATTGTGCCCATTTCACTGAACCTAACTTCTCAGCCTCATTTCTCAAGGCATGGATTTATCTGTTTTGCATTCTTAGATCCCTTATCCTACTACTAAATGGACCTGAAACCCACTTCCCCCATCATATGCCCTTTTCCCTGCTAATAGACCCCTACCAAGAGTCTGTCTACCTCTTCTGCATTCATTGATTCAATAGTTTTTCATTCAGACTTGCTCTTTGCTTTGCCTCCCTGGAGTGAAGGGGTCAGACCAATAACAGTAATACAAATATAATCCTAGCATGGTTTGCTAAAACCTGTAAGAAGAGATAGCCACTCTGTGTGGAGCAAATACTGAAAAGACATGATCTGCTTAATTTGGTGGAGTCACCCTGTGCTTTACAGAAGAAGTGATACCTGTGACCTTTAAGGGTGTGGTAGGTGGCAGAATAATGTCTCCCAAAGATACCCATACCTTAATCCCTAGGACCTGTGAATAAAATACGTTACATGGAAAAGGAGAACTAAGATTGAAAATGAAATTGGTAGGTGGAAGAATAATGTCTCCCAAAGATACCTATACCTTAATCCCCAGGACCTGTGAATAAAATACGTTACATGGAAAAGGAGAACTAAGAGTGAAAATGAAATTAAGACTATCCTGGATTACCTGAGTAAATCCAGTGGAATCACGAGGAGGCTTAAATGGGGAAGCAGAAGACAGAAGAAGAGTCAGTGTCAGTGACATGATAGAAGGAAAACTCATACAGTTGAATTTCAAGATGGAAGGGGACCGCAAGACAAGGAATGTGGGAACCTCTAAGGACTGAAAAAGGTAAGCAAGCAGGTTCTCCCCTTCAGAAAGGAATGCAGCTCTGATTTTAGCTCACACTCTGATTCTAGCCCAGCAAGACCCGTCATGGACTTCTGACCTCTGGAAGTAGAAATACATTTTACTGCACTAAGCCCCTAAATCTGTGGTGATTTTTTACAACAGCCATAGAAAACTGGTACAAAGAGTAAGCAGGATTTTGCGGGAGACAGGAGCTAATGAGGGTCTTGCCTTAGGGGACGTGACATTTAACTGAGTACTTGTGACTAGGCAGTAGGCCAAGAGCTTTTCGCCCATCAAGCCGCAAGAGGTCCTTTTGTAGAGTGAAGGATTACTAGATGCACTATCAATAAAGACTGTTAGTGAGGTAGGCTAGAAAAGGTGCTTTGGAATCAGCTGATAAACATAGCAATAAGCATTGCTTATTAAGCAATAAGCACGATGTGACTATGTTGCATTATGAATTAGAGAGGTTGTACATTTCAAACTCTGGGAAATCAAGCACAATGATACAATGCTTGATTGCAGTTGGTGTAAAATCTCTCCTCTAACTGCAATTCCAACTGCCACCTTCACATTCACACCAAGAGGTTCCTTTTGCACCTCACGTTCAGTAGCTTTTTGAGTAAACTTGTCATCTGCCTCCTGTAAAATCTGCTTGTTCTTCAAATTACCCTATTTCTTCTGTTCACAGCACCACTGAATTGTTAATAATCCAAGCTTGAGATTTCCAAATCAACCCACCTCCCAACCTCCCTGCCCTCAATCCAACTAGTTATCATGTCACATAGCTTCTATCACAACAAGTCTCTAATATCTTCCCCCTCTTTCACCTTCCTGATGCCACCCCTAGGTGGGCCATGTTTAACCTCAAACAGTTATGTTTGTTCTTTTTCCCAATGAGTCATGAATTTCCCTTCTCCTCATTACACCTTCTCCATGAACTTTCCTTGCTCTTTTCCTTCTCTGAACTCCTGCAGCACTAATTGTTCTTCAAAACACTTGAGACTTCCTGAGAGTACGTCCTTACTCATGTCTCTCCGTGCCCTCTCTTACTCACTCTTTAGCTCACCACTGCTGATCTCACTAGTGCTGGACGTTCTATTGAACTGGCTTTCTCTGAAGTCACAAGTGACCTTCTGTTTCCCAAATTTCAGGATCTATTTCAAGCCTCCCTTAACTTCACCTCTCTGTGACATTGACATCATTGACTACTCTTTTCTTTTCTGAAACTCTTTTCTTCCTTTGATTCTAAATTCTAGTTTCCTCTCTTATTGTTTTTCTAATTATTCTTAAGTCTCCTCTAATGACGATCCACCCTATAATGCTACTTCCCACAGTCCTAATCTCGGTTCTCCTCATTCTTCTCAAGATGTTGCATAAAAATATAGTTTGGAGAGTGGAGAAAACTCTTGGATTTTTCAATCCTGATTATTGGAATTCTATCTTTATAGACAGAGTTCATGTATCATACTAGTAGCATACTAAACAAAAAGAGACTTCAAAAGGGATGAAGATATATATTTTCCAGTTCCTGAAAGCTGATATGTTAGACAGATGCAAAATCAATGTATAAAAATTTTGAGAAATGACCCAAAGGAAGATTATTTTGCCAGCTGACAATGACCACTGAAAAACGCTCACTGAGTATAGCTACTAAATATGCATTTATTTACAAAATAAGTATGATGATAAAAGAATGTCTCTTGGAGTTCCTGCTGTGGGGCAATGGGCTAAGAATCCAACTTTTGCTGCCAAGGGGGGAGGGGAAGTGAGAGGGATGGACTGGAAGTTTGGGGGTAGTAGATGCAAACTATTACATTTAGAATAGATAAGCAATGAGGTCCTACTGTACAGCACAGGGAACTATATCCAGTCTCTTGGGAAAGAACATAATGGAAGATAATATGAGAAAAAGAATGTATATACACGTATGACTGGGTCACTGTGCTGTGTAGCACAAAGTGACACAACACTGTAAATCACTATACTCTAAAAAAAAAAAAGAAATTCAGAGCTCACATTCCTTATTATTGTACAAATAAGAAGTTTTTGTTTTTAAATAAGATAATAATCATTCTCCTTGGGCAGAGGGAAAGGAAAAAAAAAATCTACATGCTAATGCCAACCAAAATCCTGGTGTGAAAGTTATAATAGACATAAACTATCACCCTAGGAATAGATGTCATAGCTGAAGCTTTGTGGGTTAAACTAGAAAAAAAAAACAAACAACATTGTGAGCTACAAATAGCTCAAAAATAGTTTCCCTAATATACTGAATCAGAAAAAAAAAAAAAGGTTTCCTCATGACATGTTTATTCTTATCCCTGGCCAGTCAATAAATAGTATGAAATAAATTTTTACCCTGTTCAAATCCAAATTCTTCACTAAAAATTCATTTCCAGGTGAGAACTGACAGACTCATCCAACATAGACTTTACCACATCTCTCTCTAGGCACAGAAACAAGACTGGATATCACCTCCCAAAGCACAGTCAAATGCAGAAACAGACTGATACATACAAAGGCATCTGATTTATGACAAAGAGAAGACCACAGCACAGTAAGAAAAGGACGATCTTTTCAACAAGTGCTGCCTGGTTGATTAGACCACCACAAAGGAATAAAGTATTTTTACTCCTATCTCAATCTGTTCCCAAATATAAATTCCAAGTGAGCTATGAACTACATATAAGAGATAAAAAAAGATATTAGAGAACAGTGTAAGTAAATATCTGTACGATTTTGGAGTGGTCAAGACTTTTTTTAATAAACGCAGAGAGCATTAAACTTAAAAAAATGTTAAATTAACCAAATTAAAAGTAAGTTCTATTTCTTTCAAAAGATATCATTGAGGGGAAATAAGCAGCTAATCGAGGGGAAGAAGCTATTCACAATATATATTTCCAATAAAGACTCAATTCTATAAAGATCCATAAATCAATAAGAAGGAGACTGGAAAGGTAAGAGAAAAATGGAAAAGACTTAAGCAGTAACGTTATTAAAAAGGACATCCTAAATGGGCAATAACCATCGGAAGGGTACTTAACTTCTTCAGCGTGATAGATCAAAAAATGTCTCACTTCTTCCACCTCTGTCTCCAGGCCTTTTGCCAGGTTTCTTTGTAATACTGACTCTGGATCTAAGCTAGGTTGTGTGACTCATTTTGACCAATGGGATATTAGCAAATGTTATGCAAACAAAGTTTGGAAAAGCACTTGCACAACTGGGCTTGTTTGCTCTTGCACCTGTTCCTTTTCCATGAGAATGCTCGGGCTCGCCAGCTGGAGATCAGCAGCCCCAATCACTCCAGCTGCAATCAGCCTAGGTCAGCTGACAATCAGCTGACACTCCCAGGCTTGTGAACAATACCAGCCAAGAACAGCAGAGCTGCCAAAGCAGCCCCCAACTGACTCCACTCTTGGGATCAGCACATGCTTATTGTGGAACACCACTGACATTTTGTGGTTACTTGTTATACAGCCTTATTGGAGCAATAGATAATTGATACTATAAGTCATGAGAAAGAGGCAAATAAAAACTCAGTGCAGTATGACTTCCTAACATACCAAAATTGCTGAAATGAAAAATAAGAAAAATCTCAAGTGTTAGCAAGACCTTAGAGCAATCAAAACTTTTATACATGGTTGATAGAAATGTAACATGGTTCAGTCACTTGGCAGTATTTATTATAGTTGAACTTCTGTATACCCTGTGATTCACCAGTTCCACTCCTAGGTCTATAAAAAAACTATATGAAAAGTAAAGCTACATGAAAGTAGAGCATTCCTATGAAAACTTTTGTAAACTTAGATGGCATAAAGAGAAAAAGCAATTACCTTAGGACAAATCTTGCTAATGGATGCATGAAATAAATCAAGATAAAGTACAGATGCTCACAGACACAGTTCCGACTTGATGCTGAGATGCTAACAATGCTTCCCAGGAAAAGTTCTATATACCCTGCCCAGGGTATGTGTTGCATCTATAATATCTTCCTGCAGAAGCAAATGCTGAACACTATTTTCACTTTTCTTATTGAAGTATAGTTGATTTAAGATGCTGTGTTAGTTTCAGGTATACAGTAATGTGATTCGGTTATATGTATTTTCAAATTTTCAGGTTCTTTTCCACTACATGTTATTACCAGATATTGAATATAGTTTTCACTTTTTGCCTTTTTTTTTTTTGGAAAAGCAAAAATCCTCTTGGAATGTCTTTCAGTTAGCACAAAACATAATATTAAGCAAAAGAAGTAGACAGAAAAGAATATTTACTGTATGAACCCGTTTGTGTAATAAACGAAGACAAGAAAAAGTAATCAGAATCAGTGCAATCAGAGTGTGGAATTAGAATAACCAGGAGTGTGGTTATTCATGAGTGAGACTAGCTATTGGAAGGGAAGTAGGGGGCATTCTGGGCTAATAGTAATATTCTCTTTATTATTTGTCTACGATGCCCTTCCACAGAAATCCTTCACTGGGCGTCTCTTTTCTTAGCCCAGCTGTTATAGGAACTGTCTTTCCTTCCTGAGCAGCAGTTGACAAACATTTTTGGTGAAGAAGCAAGTAAATATTTCAGGCTTTGCCAACCTCATGGTTGAGTTGCAACTACTCAGTTTTGCTATGGTAGCACAAAAGCAGCCATAGACAATCTGTAATTGAATGTGCATGACTCTGTTCCAACAAAACTTTATTTCCCAACTCAGGCAGTGGGCCAGGTTTGCCCAGCAAGCTGTCGTTTGCTGACTTCAGGTCTAGAGGCTCCAGGAAGCCAGGTAAACCCCATAAGGACAGAGCTAAGGTGTGTGATTACTCTGCACTGGGTCTCCAGGCCCTGGCATGCAAACTCATTGATCAAAGAGCATTGATTAAAAGATGAGTACCTATTAAAACTATCTTCTTCAAGGTATTATAACTTTCCCACTAAAATTTATTCAAAGGAAGAAAAGAAGCTAAGTTGAATTTCACCAAAGACGGTATAAAAGGCAAATGGAGAAGAGAGGAGAGGAAATGTGTCTTTGGAGAGGAAATGAAAAGAATCATCCAAAAGGAATAATTTACAAGCCTAGTGGGGTCATGAGGACTTTATAGTTAATACACAAGCAGACAAAAATCTACTCCTCCACTCTCGAAGTTCTTTGGATTCTTTTCGCTCAAGAGGAATGGTATGGAAGGTCTAGGAAAAGAGATTGTGAAGCATTAACTTCTTCAACTTGAGTGATTCTTTACTTTCAGGGTCAACTTCCTTACCCCATTCATCCTTCTCTCTCTGAAAGTGATCCAGGGCAACCCTGTGCTCCATCTCTTGGCACTCCACAAATAGAACAGAGCAAGACATTAATGAAGAAAGAAAACGGTTTTCCATTTATTTTGCTTTCAGAAATATACTTGGAATGGCTTGGGCCGGAGTTGTACTATATCAAAGAAACCATAACCCAAAAGACTAACCCTTTTTAAATGATAACCAACTGCATTTTGTATTTTCATAGAATTACTTTATTTCCATAAAAAGCAGAATTTCCATTTTTTCCAATCAAGGAGCTGAATTTCCAAAGCTTCCTGTAGTCTATTTACATTTCCTATGGTAACCTTCTTAAGCAACAGACCAAGGAAAATATGAAACTTTTTTTAAAATTTCATTTTCCCTTTTTAAAGGAGCCTCTATATTTTCCTGACCTCACTGAAGAAGGTCTCAGAGACATCATCAATTTCCAAATACAAAGCAGCAACAAACTAGGAGATGCCACTTTAATACAAAAATCAGCATCAGATTTCAAGTAGACCAACTCTGGCTATGTCCTATGCATTGATTACTGGTGTTCCTTCTCCATATTTTGCTCTCAACAATACTCAGCAAAGCAGAATAGTAAAAAGAGTCTAAATCACGATGAGCTGAAGAACAGAGTCTCTAAAGTGACTGTAAATGGGCAGATATGGTCAATGGGAAACTTATTACTAACTCTTCAAACAAGATGTTTTCATAGAACATAATTAAATGCCATTATTACACCTAAATTACAAAAAACAAATTTTTAGTATTTTCAAGTATCCAATGTTCCAGTTTTCCCAATTGTCTCCTAAATGTTTTTCTGCAATTGGTTTCTTCAACTCAGGATCCAAATAAGGTCTATGCATGGAAACTTGTTGACATCTCTTAAATTCCTTCTAATCTCTGAGTATGATTTTCTTTCCCTCTCCCACTCCTTCCCTCTCTCCCTCTTTTTTCCTTTCAAGCTATTTGTGTCTCATGTTGTATCTCTTATTTTCTGGATTTTGCTGAGTATGTTTCAGTAGTGTCATTAACATATTCCTTTTCTCCCCGCTGTTACTTAGAACAGAATTTCTCAGTCTGGGCCTATGGACATTTTATTTTATTATTTTATTTTTATTTTAAATTTAATTTTAATGGCGTACAGTTAACTCACAGTGTTGTATTAGTTTCAGATGCATAGCAAAGTGAATCAGTCATACTTGTCCATTCTTTTTTCCCATATAGGTTATTATAAACTGTTGAGTAAATTTTCCTGTGCTGTACAGAAACCTAGTTTTCTTTTTTTTTTGTCTTTTTGCCTTTTTTATGTAGAGCCACACCCGCGGCATATGGAGGTTCCCAGGCTAGGGGTCTAACAGGAGCTGTAGCCGCCGGCCTTCACCACTGCCACAGCAATGTGGGATCAGAGCCACGTCTGCAACCTACACCACAGCTCATGGCAACACCAGATCCTTAACCCACTGAGCAAGGCCAGGGATCGAACCCGCAACCTCCTGGTTCCTAGTCGGATTCATTAACCACTGAGCCACGAAGGGAACTCCCAGGAAACCTAGTTTTCTTAATCATCTATTTTATTCAGTAGTGTGTATATGTTATTCTCACCCTCTCAACTCCTCCCTCCCCCCAGTGGTTTCACCGTAAGATTGATTTTGAATTCTGTGTGTCTGTTTGTCTTGTAAATAACTTATTTTGTATCATTTTTATTAGTTTCCACATATAAGTGACATCACGTATTTGTCTTTCTCTGTCTGACTTACTTCACTCAGTATGATCATCTTTAGGCCCATCCATGTTACTGCAAATGGCACGCTTTCATTCTTTTCATGGCTGAATAATATTCCATTGTATATTTATTGTATAAATGTACCATATCTTAGACTAGATAATTCTTTCTTGTGGAGAGTTGCGCTGTGCATTGTAAGATATTGAGCAGCATCCCAGGCCCCTATTCACTAGGTGCCAGCAGTGTCCTTCTCCAGTTGTGACAACCGAAAAAGTCTCCAGACATTGTCAAATGTCCCAGGATGAGAGAGATGACCATTAGTTAAGAATAATGACCTAGAAAACCATGCTTCTGAAAATAACTTTGTAGGAGAAAAAAAATACAAAACATATTTTTTTGTGACCTAAAAATACATATTAAGAAACTGGATTGGGATCCATAAAAGAGAGTAGACTGAAATAACACCACATACAGAAGCACTGGCCTGAGGTTTGTCTTTTTTTTTTTTTTAACAGAATATAAAGAAACCCCGATTTCAACAGCAAAATTAATCTTTACTGAGTTAATAACCTAGAACATAAACTTGAGAATCTCCTAGAAATCAGAGTTACTAATCAAAGGGATTAATTTTTTTCATACAGCAAAAATTTATTTCTTGGGCATTTACTATATGCCAGTTACTGTAATAGACAATGGAGATACAAGAATAAATAAGATTTGGTTCCAATCTCATGGTGCTTACATTATCATGAGAAAGTAGACAATTACAAGCAAGCAAATAATAGACAAAGATGGCAGATTTTTAATGTGATATGAAGGAAATGCATTATTGTAGTAGGGAATATTTGGAGAAGGGAGGAGCTATTAGTCAAAAAGGCCTCTCTGAGAATGATCTTCATGATAGGGATAAGACAAAAGAGTCATGTGAAGAATAAGAAAAAAAATCATTTAAGGTTCAGATGATAGCAACTGAAAGGCTATTAGGAGTATTTCTCCTCCCTTATAAATTTTGCTCTAGGAGCAATCATAAGGCCCTGTTGCTGGAGCATGACATAAACGAAAGAGAGAGATTGACATGAGGTAAGGTTGAAAATGAAGACAGGAGTCAAATCCTACAGAATCTTCATAGACCTTCATAAAATATAAAGAACATTATTATAAAGGCAATGAGGAGATTTGAAAGACTAAAGTATCCAACATACATGTAATGGAAGTCCCAGAAAGAGAAATGAGAGAGAGAGAGAGAGGCAGGAAAATTATTTTAAGAAAAAAAAATGACTGAAAACATCTCAAAGGCAGTGAAAAACACCAATCTAAGCATTAAAAAGCACAATGGACCTAAAACAGAAAAATGCAAAGATACCCCTCCTCCCTTGAAACATCAGAGTCCAACTGTGAAAAGACAAAGACTAAGAGAAAATAATGAAAAAAGCAAGAGAAAAAGGGCTCATCACATAGATTCCTAGAAAGTCTGAATCTAGAGTCAGTCTCTTCAAACAATGCAGAGGAGTGATATAAGGTCAAGAGATACAGCAACAAGTAGGGCAGGGAATAGGATGGCTGAATGGCCTTAGTTTCAAAACAGATTTTGTTTAGCCTTGTTTTCATTTTAGTTTTCCTTTCAGCAGAAAGGGAGATGGGCTGTTTGAAAGCAATGGCAACTAGGGAGACACTCTTCCTTTCTCGTGTTGATATATGTGGGGTGTGAGAGAAAAAATAAATGTTTATGTCAAAGGACTCAAGGGAGAACCTGACCCTGGGGAACAGCCTGGTTTTAGTCAAGGCACCAAAGAGATAAAAGCATTCAGAGAAAATGAATTTATATGGGCTCTTGCAGTTCTCAGACAAAAATGATAAGAGAGTTGCATATGCAAGATGGAAAGGGAGATTCCATTTAAGAATTACAGGTATTCCGGAAGATACAGGAACAAAACAATAAGAGAAGAGGGAATGGGATGGACTGGGAATTTGGGGTTAGTAGAAGCAAACTATTGCCTTTGGAATGATAAACAATGAGTTCTTGCTATGCAGCACTGGGAACTATATCTAGTCACTTATGATGGAGCATGATGGAGGATCGTGTGAGAAAAAGAATGTATATATGTGTGACTGGGTCATTTTGCTGTATGGTAAAAAGTTGACAGAACACTCTAAACTGACTATAATGGAAAAAATAAATATCATCATATATTTAAAAAACTAATAAACTAGAGTAAGAAAGAAAAATGTCAAAGAGTTTCCATCGTGGCTCAGCAGAAGTGAATCTAACTAGTACCCATGAGGACACAGGTTCATTCCCTGGCCTCACTCAGTGGGTTAAGGATCCGGTGTTGCCATGAGCTGTGGTGTAGGTTGCAGATGCGGCTCAGATGCCACACATTGCTGTGGCTTGTGGGGTAGGCCAGCAGCTACAGCTCCAACTCGACCCCTAGCCTGGGAACCACCATAGGTTGTGGGTACAGACCTAAAAAGACAAAAAAAAAAGTCCTTAATTGTGCAAATATTTGAGTATACAAGTTTAAAGGATTTCTGAGTTTCATGTAAAATAATAGGCAATGTTGTAGTGGAGAAGAGGAGGTGGATCCCACACGAAGATAATATTTAGAAATGTGCTTTTATGTAATTTAAAGAAAAATAAAAAAAGCTTCCAGAAAGCATAAAAGAAAGTTCACAACATAATTTCTCTATGATTAAATTATAATAAATAATTAGAGAAGGTGCTAGAAAGATAGTGGGTTTATCTTTCCACAGAAACCTCACGAATAAAGATAGTTTAGAGCTATTAGCATTTATATCTGTGAAGTCTAAACATCACCGAGGAGTTCTAGGAACCGGTTACAATTAACTTTGTTCAAGAATATTAGCCTTTTGCAGTTCCCTTTGTGGCTCTGTGGTAATAAACTCGACTAGGATCCATGAGGATGTGGATTTGATCCTTGGCCTCGCTCGGTGGGGTAAGGATCTGGCATTGCCATGAGCTGTGGTGTAGGTCGCAGACGCAGCTTGGATCCTGCGCTGCTGTGGCTGTAATGTAGTCCAGCAGTTGTAGTTCCAAATCGACCCCTAGCCTGGGAACTTCATATGCTGCAGCCCTAAAAAGACAAATCACCATCATCATCATCATCATCATCATCATCATCATCATCATCATCATCTTAGCCTTTCTTTTCCTGTCACCAATAACCAGTATTGCAGCATGACGCCTTATATGTATTCTTATCACCATGATCATCCACTATCATGATAAATTACACTTCTGAAAATAAGCAGATATATTGCAAAGCCAGATGTTTTGTTTTGCTTCTATGAGAACTTGGTGTTAGATGTCTACTGGACTAGATTCATGACCAAAAGTGTTTTGTAAATCTAAAATATGTTCCCCAGTAAATATTATAAAAGAACCCTCAAAGTAAAAAAAAAAAAAAAAAATTAACATAAAAGGGTGGAGGTAATGGAAACCAAATAAAACGTTGAGTTAGGAATAAATGATGTTTGTAACTATTATTAATAAGAATGATAACGATGATATTTTCTGGATACTTAAGTGCTGGACACAATTCTAGCACTGTTCTAGGTTTTTTGCCTATATTATCTCATTTAGATAATATAGATCAGCCTTATTCTTTAGATGTGCAAACTGTTAAAGCCACACAGCTAGTAAATGATGGACACCAAACACAAGCACAAGGAATGTGATTCCAGAGACCACATCCCCTGGTCATCAGACATATTCTTTCTCACCAAAATCTGATTCCTTGATAATTAAAAAAAAATAGGATTAAATCTATATCCACTAAACTCAAATGCAACCGCAGACACAGTTTAAAATAATGCTTCTACTTTGCACGTCATGCCAAAAGATTAAAGAAAATAAATCATTGTTTATGTAACAGAAGAAAATAAACAACTAGTGCAAATGAGGTAAATTGCACTATTAAAAGATAAAAAAATAATTAAGAAGTACTATGTTGGTTTTCTCTGGATAAATACCTAGGAGTGGGATTGCTAGATCTAATGGTAGTATATTACTCAGCCATAAAAAAGAATGAAATAATGCCATTTGCAGCAACATGGGTGGACCTAGAAACTATCATACTAAGTGAAGGTTGTCAGACAGTGAAAGACAAACAACATATGATATCACCTGTATGTGGAATCTAAATTAAAAAAAAAAGTTACAAATAAACTTATTTGCAGAACAGAAACACACTCACAGATTGAAAAGCTTATGGTTACCTAAGGGGACGGGTTGGGGGGGAGGGATGGCCTGGGGGTTTGACATTGGCATATGCACACTGAGGTATATGGAATGATTTGTCAATGGGGACCTGCTGTATAGCACAGAGATCTCTACCCAGTACTCTATGATAATCTATGTGGGAAAAGAATCTTAAAGAGAATGGGTATATATGTATGTGTGACTGGGTCTCTTTGTTGTACAGGAGAAATTATCACAACCTTGTAAACTAGCTATATTACAATAAAACTTAAAAAAAAAGTACTCATCATTTCTTCTCTCATCAGCCAATTCTGATCCTCCTTTCTACTGGGATAGCAGCACCAAAGTGGGATGTATGTGCTGGACTATAATCTCTATTGAGGTACAGAGCTTTGTTCTCGTCTGGACCAGGTGGGAGCCTGAGAACCAAAGACAGGGGTAAAAATTAGAGCCCTCTGTACTCAGGAGAGATCCATGGAGTTTCCAGGATGTGTTCCTATAAATCCTTCCTAGATCTCCAGACCTCTGCAGGGCCATCTCCATCCCTGAAACTGGGAGTGATAACCTTTAAGTCACAGGAGAACTGCGGCAAGATTTTTCTCCTGATGACTCTGCTAAGGGCTGCCCTTTTACCAGCAGGTACACCAACAGTTCAGCAGAGCACGGACAGCTGTGTCTTCCTCCATGCGTCTGCTTGTCATTGTTCGATAGATTCTGGTGGCTTGATGTGAACCATGAGATACAGCAAACCATGAGAAGACAAAGATAAGTAGTGACATATGTAAGGGGATCTAAAATCCAAAAGCAAGCAGAATACCTAGTCTAGAAAGCCTCAGATCAAACAGAATTATGGGTGAGACAGACGATAATATTAACAAAATTAATAATGACAATAATATTCACAATTAGGAAATCCTTGTTACGGAATAAAATTCCTGATTTCCCATCAAAAATTTCAGTGATTGAACTACAATGGGGTCATCACTAAGAAAATGTAGATGAGAACAGATCCAAGTAGCCAATCATGCAAATAGTAAGATGCTGAAGTAGCTTAGAAGCAATAGAAATGGAAGGGCAGTAATAAAATGAATAGTAGAGGAAGATTACCCTGATTCTGAGCTTCATCAATCAGCACACTGATGTATTTCTAAAAATCAAGGTATCATGATTTGATACTTATTTATCAGAGAGGTTTTTTGCTTTGTTTTTGTTTTCTTTTAGGGCCCCACCCACGCCATATGGAAGTTCCCAGACTAGGGGTCTAATCAGAGCTACAGCTGCCGCCCTACGCCGCAGCCACAGTAATGCAGGATCCAAGGTGCATCTGTGACATACACCACAGCTCACGGCAGTGCCTGATCCTTGCCCCACTGAGCAAGGCCAGGGATCAAACCATGTCCTTATGGATACTAGTGAGTTCATTACCTCTGAGCCATGATGAGAAGAACTATCAGAGAGTATTTTTTAATTTCAGAAGTATAAAAGTAACAATTAGTGAAACTGAAAACAATATAACTTCTAAAACAATGGGAAAAATTGAAATGAGTGATAACTTTTAGCAACAGTAAAATAGGAAGAAAAGGAGGAAAAACTGTGTCATAAGAACCTTATTAAAGTAATAAAGTGGAATAAACAAATATCTCTGGTTTGTATTACCCTTTTGAGAGACAGATATAGTCAAGACACAACAAAGAAAGCAAAGCTAGCTTTATATTGTTTAAGACAAAAACTCTTAAATCTAAGGGATACAGGAGAACCAGAAAATATTAAGTTAAGCAATGATGCGCAAATGCAAACAAAAAAGAAGCGGACCTGGTTGGTGGTTTCTCCAAGGTTCAACGCTTCAAGGAGGGCAAAGAGGAATGAATAATGATAAAGGCAAAACATTTTCTTAAGTGGGAAATTTGCCAGAAATAGGTTCAAAGGCACCAAAAACATAAAAGTATTGAAAATTCAAAACCTTAATTTAAAAATTTATTCTTGTGAGACTTTGCAATAAAGCTTTTTCAGACATGGACGTATCTAGGAGCAATGCATAATATGAACAAAATTATGTGGGGGGCATATGTGTCTCAAAAATTGAAATAAACTTTTTTCTCATCTATTTACAAAAATCAATCTGTTATTGGGCCTCAATTTTTTTTTTTTTGTCTTTTTGCCTTTATCTAGAGCTGCACCCGCGGCATATGGAGGTTCCCAGGCTAGGGGTCTAACAGGAGCTGTAGCCACCAGCCTACACCACAGCCACAGCAATGTGGGATCCGAGCCGCGTCTGCAACCTACACCACAGCTCACGGCAACGCCGGATCCTTAACCCACTGAGCAAGGCCAGGGATGGAACCCGCAACCTCATGGTTCTTAGTTGGATTTGTTAACTACTGAGCCACTCCTCGATTTTTTTTTTTTTTTAGATTTTATAGGTCACATTCTCTGATCAAAATAACATGAAATCGAATTAACTTTAAAATTGCCTTTTTTATAGCTATATTTTGGAAGCCAAGGCATATGTTCCTGAAAAAGACCTAGGCCAAATGCATAAAATTGAAATTGCAAACTCACTAAAAGCAATAAAGAGTGAAAGTCTATAATAAAACCTATGAGATAAAGCTAAGAGTTTACTGAAAAGAAAATGTCCTCAGGAGAGGGTAGCAAAAATGGAACTTAGTACTCTGAGCTATTAGGAGAACAGCGTATAAAAGAGAGAAAACAGTAGGAAAAACTTAGAAATGTTAAAAGGTGAAATCGAAAGTTCCTTTGTGGTACAGCTGGTTAAGGCTCTGGTGTTGCCGCCGCTGTGGCATGAGTTCAGTCCTGGCCTGGGAGTTTCCATATGCCCCATGGGTGCAGCCAAGGAAAAAAAAAAAGGTGGAATTAATGAAAAATAAAACAAAAATAGTATTAAGCCCACACAAGAAATACCAAAGCGGCTTCTATGAAAAGAAAGAAATGGAAATGGATAAAACCCTTAGGAGGAAGACAAGACAAAACAATATAACTGAAATCAGATAAGAAAGGAGACAAACACAAATCAAATGGAACATTACCTCTGAGCAATCGCAGGGGCACTGCAGGAAATGTTGGGTTTCACACCACCAGAAATATGGTGGCTTCACGTTTTCCAACTCTTTTAAGACTGTTCTAGGTTAATGGCAAAGAAATAGGGCAGCAAAGAGAAATATAATTTTAAAACTATATTTTGAAAATAGTTCAGAGGAGACAAAAAAATCTCATTTGCATTTGGCAAGACTGTATTCCCTGAAATCCCCACAATATTAACTGAAAAGCTATTTTCAAAAATGACGACGTTTATATGACCAGGTATAAAATTTTGGGGTAAAAGAACAAACATTTACAAAATAAAAACAAGAGAGATGAGAAATAGACCAAGACAGGGCCAGCCCACAGAAGCCAAGTTTACAAAAGCTTTGGAGGAAAAAGAAAAAAAAAGTCATGAGAAATGTTAGAGGTTGTAGAAAATCATGAGAATAAAAATTATTGGTGATGCCAGCACCTGGCCCCAGTTCACTCAAAGCCCCTGGATGTGAAAGACACAGAAATCTTCCTCTGATACCTCAGGCCCCTACTCTGTTGGTGATACAAATGTTGGTACCAAATATTTTATTTTTATATAATAAAGCTGAAGAAATCTCTCATCTTGCCGGTCACAGATGCCAATGGTGGATAAGGCATGTGCCCAAGTCTGCAGACTTTTGGCGCAAAAGTACAGATTCGTCCAGCCGAGGAGAAACCATTTGACACATCTGAAGAGGCATATTGGCCAACTTCATACTTATTCCAGAACCCAAGTCATTCAATCACATTTCAAAATGTCTCAGCGATACTCACGCTGTATTTTCCAGTCCTTGGTGCAGTTCTTTCTCCTCTCCAATGTGTTACAGGCATACTCAAAGTTACTCAAAGTTATCATTGTTCAGCGTTTCAATTCTTTATCCAGGTTCATCTATATACAAGAAATTACTCCTTTTAGCTGCCTGTCCAAATTATCTGAGAATATATATATATATATGTATATATATTTTATATATATGTATATATATTTTATATATATGTATATATATTTTATATATATGTATATATATTTTATATATATGTATATATATTTTATATATATGTGTATATATATATATTTTTTCCTTTTAGAGCAGCACCTGCCCTAAAGTTCCCAGGCTAGGGGGTCCAATCAGAGATCAGAGCTGCAGCTGCAGCTTATGCCACAGCCACAACAATGTAGCATCTGAGCCTCATCTGTGAACTAGGTTGCAGCTTGCAGCAACACCGGATCCTTAACCCACAGAGTGAGGCCAGTGTTATTTTTAGTTATATCTTTTAAGGAGTCCTTATATTTAGAACTATGTACTGAAATGTTTACGGATGAAATGATATGATACCTGAGGTTAGCTTCAAAACAATTACAGGGTGTTGTAGCAAACGTACTACATAATTATTTCAGGGCTGAGCAGATATAAACATTTGTTAATCTTGACTGTGTTCATAGCCACATAAATGCGACTCTTTGCTTCTTGCATTTCTTCCCTTACACACTATATAATTTCCTATTTATTTCTGAAGATCTATCTCAAATAATGCATCCTCTGCAGGCTACCTTAATCCTCTCTATCAGGGTACGGCTGGGACTTCCGGTGCTCAGCTGAGATCCCTCTGGATCTCTTTTTCCATTTCTACGCGGGATTTCCCCAGCATCTGCATGGTTTTGCTTTTAACAGTCCTGTACCTGCATCAGAGTCTGTCTTCAGGGCTGTGCCCTGAGGCTGTCAGAATCATTTTGTTTGCACCTAGAGAGAGCTGGAGGTCCCTGGGAGTATAGGCTTTTCCCTCTTGGGCAGCCTGTGGTCAATAACTACCAGTGTGAAAGCTGTCAGAATCAGCCATCAGGACCAGAGCACATGATTTCTCGAGATTTTCCCATTAGTCTGTGCCATGAATATTTACTGAGTGTCTATATACAAAAGCCGGATGAATTTACTTATGTCCAACAAATCCACTTCATTTCATCTCCACCCTCACTAGCCTAATCTAATTTACTTTCACTTCACATCTGCAGGAATGCAGCAAACCTCTAGCTGCTCTTATCCTTCCTGAAGCCCTTCTTCACACAGAAGCCAGGAAAGCTTATCATTCCCCTGCTTAAAATCTTCAAAAGTGTAATTATGAAAGACCAACCTTCTATGTTAAGAGTCTTCAAAATACAGGAGCTCAAAGAACATAAAAGCTATATTTTTCTTTCTTGTAAACGCTTCAAAGAGAAAAGTCTAGATGGGCAGGCCACTTAGTTCCACATAATCATTCAGAGCTGAAGTCTCTTCTGCTTTATTTCCCTTCCTTCCTTTAGGGCAAAGTCCAACAAATTTTTACAAATCTTATGGTCTTTGGTCTCTGTTGCAACTATTCAACTCTGCTGTTCTAACAACAACAAAAATCAGCAACATATTGTATGTAAATGAGTGGGTATGACTGTCTTCCCTCATAAATTTATTTACGGAAACAACTGGTCAAACAAATTTGGCCCTTGGGCATAGTTTGCTCACCCCAACTCTAGAGCTCTTTTCTCATCTGCACATTATAGAATTTTGGTCATGGCACATCTGCTTTCTAACACATGAGAAGAGAAAGAACATTGAAAGAGTTTGTACCCAGTTTAATGCTCAGACCAAGTGATACCGTGGCTTTAGCAATACCTAACTTCAAGTGATATTAGAAATACAGCCTTTTCCCAGATGGCACCATACCCAGATGCAACTGCATTTTGATTAAAGTATAGTTTTAGTATAGATTTACAGCGTTGTGTCCATTTCTGCTCTATAGCATAGTGACCCAGTCGTACAAATCTATATCCAATATCTTGGGGTAGAACATGATAAAAGATAGTAAGAGAAAAAAAGGATGCAACTGTATTATTAAGAGGAGAAGATTTTAGTGGTCAGATAGCAGAGTTTGCCTCAAATGACCTCGGCTTTTTTAGGAGAAAGTTCAAAATCCTTGATGGCCTAGAATACACTGGAAAGTCTGATCCCTGCCTTCTTTAGCCCTTTTTGCCCTACTGCCTTCCATGCTCTTTGCATTCTAGTCATATTCTTCCATTTTTCCACTATATTGTATTGATGAATTGAAAAATCCATAAAGACACAAGTCTGGTCTGTTCTGCCAGCTGCTGAATCCCCAGTGCCTAGGACAGTGTCTGACACCATAAGCCCTAAATAACTACTTGGTAAATAAATGACTGAGAGTCCAGTCTGTTGCTGGATAGCGAATAAGTCAAACTCTATCCTTGCTGCAAGCATCAATGATATTCTTGGGTTTCAGATCTTTCAAATGGTTCCTAATAGCTTTTTCCTTGGAATTCTAATCCAATCAGCCATCCAGGCCAGCCAATTCTGGCTCCTAAAAATTCTTAAGCATTTACTTCTCTCCTTCACTACTGCCACCAACATCTCTCTCAGGATAACTACTTGTATTCCTGGAGGTCCACTCTCCCCCAATTGTCTCTTCCACTAGCAAAGTTGTCTTTCTCTAAGTCAGAGCTGATTATGTTGATTCTCTGTTCAAAATCTTTTGGTGAATCTCTGCTGTCAAGGATAAAGGTCAAACTGTTTAACCTGACTTGAAAGACACTTCATAGTTCATTCACTCTCATCCTCTCCAGATAAACAGAATTACTCATATTGTCCCACGAGCCTTTATTTCTGTGCCTTTGAATATTCTGTTTTCTCTCCTTGGAACATGTTGCTCATTGAAATCTTCAACCATCAGCTCTTCATTTTCCTTCTAACTCTCACTTATCCTTCAGGTCGCTGCCAAGATAAGACTCTTTCTCTCAAGCTTACCTGGCTGCAAGCGCATCAATGGTCATTACCAAGAAATCTAAAAGACATCCTACAGAATGGGAAAAAAGATTCAAAAGTTATATAGCTGATAAAGGTCCCAAAAATGTTAAACCTTAAAGCCTGACAAGAAACTTAAAACTTGACAGGAAAAAGAGAAGCAGCCCAATTTAAAAATGGACAAAGTGGTTGCTGCGGTCCAAATGTTGTGTTCCTTCAAGATTCATTTGTTGAGATCCTAACCCATAAGGTGATGATATTAGGACCTTTGGGAGAGCACTGCCCTCATGAATGAGATATAAGAAGCCCCAGAGAGATCCCTCATTTTTTCCATCTATTGTGGATTGATGTGAAGAGTGGTTGTATAGAAAGGGGATCCGCACCAGACACTGAAAGTGCTGGTGCCATGATATCGAGCTTCCCAGCTCCCAGAATTATGAGAAAAAAATATTTGTTGCTTGTGAGTCGCCCAGTTTATGATATTTTCGTTACTGCAGCCCAAATGAACCAAGTATGCACATAGACATGTCTCTGAAGAAGATACACAACTGGACAAAAATCACATGAAAAATTGCTCAATGTGATTAGTCATTAGGGAAATGTAAATCAAAACCATAATGAAATACCACTTCACATTCACTTGGATGGCTATAATGAAAAATAACGAGGTTTGGTGAGGTTGTGGAGAAATTATAATCCTTGTACTTTGCTGACAGGAATGTAAAATGGTTCAGCGACCATAAAAAACAATCTGGCTATTCCTCAAGGAGTTAAACAGAGAATAACCATATCACCCAGAAATTCCACCCCAGAGATTTACCCAAAATAACTGAAAACATGTCTTCAAACAAATACAGGTGCACGCATGTTCATAGCATCACTACTGACAGCACCTAAAAGATGGAAACAACCCAAATGTCCATCAGTGGATAAACAAACTGTGGTATATGCATAAAATGGGATGCTATTCAGTTATAAAAAGGAATGGAGACCTGATACACAATACAACATGGATGAACCTCAAAAATATTCTGCTTGGAATTCCCATCATGGCTCAGTGGTTAATGAACTTGACGAGTAACCACGAGGACTCCAGTTTGATCCCTGGCCTTGCTCAGTGGGTTAGGGATCCAGCATTGCCGTGAGCTGTGGTTGAGGTCACAGACACAGCTCAGATCCTACGTCTCTGTGGCTGTGGAGCAAGCTGGCAGCTATAGCTCCAATTCGACCCCTAGCCTGGGAACTTCCATATGCTGCGGGTATGGCTTTAAAAAGACAAAAAAAAAAAAAAAAAAAGAAATTTGCTCCATGAAAGAAGCCCCGCACAAAAGGTCACACATTGTATGATTCCATTTATATGAAATATCCGGAATAGGTCAGTCCACAGGGATAGAAATCAGAATGGCGGTTGCCAAGGTTGAGGGTGGAGAGGAAAAGCCAGAGGAACTGCTTAATGAATACAAGGTTTCTTCCTGGGGTAATAAAAATGTTTTGGAACAAGAGAAAGGTAGTGATTGTACAACACTGTGAATGTACTAAATACTACTGAATTGTTCGCTTTAAAATGATTAATCTGGGGGGAGTTCTCCAGCGGCCTAGTGGTTAGAACCTGGTGTTTTCACCACTGTGGCCCAGGTTCAATCCCTGGTCTGGGAACTGAGAACCCAAATCAAGTCACTGTATGTCACAGCAAAAATACTACTACTACTACTACTACTACTAATTAATAATAATTTTATGTAAAGTGAATTTTATATAAAAAATTGCAAAAAAGAATGAAGGGGTAGCATCTTCTAGGGCTATTCAGTCCACTGTGTGCAAGAAGTTTTGCCATATGTTTTGATATGCTCTCGTGTTTCGCCTGTATTTTTCCCTAAAGGTGATTTTCTGTGCTCTAACTTTATGGTTAAATGCGATTTGAGAGCAATAAAATCCTAAGTAGCCAAAAGTTGAATAATTTGGTGAAAAAAATGGTGCAGAAAGATTAAAGAAAAAGGTCTAAATATTCCATAAAATACATGTGTGTTAGAGCATCACCTGACTCTATGGCATCTTACAAACAATATTGGGTTTTTATATTACTCCCTACCAGTCACTGTGTGCCATCAAGTCCTTTCTTCCTACTTTGGGAAGGACAATTTATCTTTATAGCTCATCACACTTTATAAGCAAACTTCAGTTTTTCACCTTTGAAGTTATATAAACATGTTTATTTAACTTATATTTTTACATTCACAACTTGTTTACTTTGTCAAAATGATAGCTGTGAAAACTGTTTACGCATTGGCTGTTAAGACGGCACAAATAATTTTCCATTAAAATAGATGAAAATCATTTTTATTGAACAGCTTTGGACTTAGCAGGATTTGGGGGAATTAATTAGTTATGAAGTTAAGGACTAGGTGTGCTAGTTTATCTCTCCCACTAGACTCTAAATTTCATGCCTGACTCACAGCTGGCACCCAATAAGATTTCTTGAACAAAAAGAGAACTTAAAAGTTCACTTAAAATTAGCAAGACCAAAATAACTTTGGAAATGAATGAAGACAGTAAGACTAAACACAAGAGGGACCCTACCTAAGCACTGTACTTTAACTGGTAAATTTGTTACCCATGGGAGCATGAGTTAACTGCTCTGAAAATACTCTACTTGTATACACAAACTAAATAATTACAAAGTGATGACGAATGATGGAAGACTGGTTTCAAGTTTAACCAGTGCTGACTCACTTACTAGGTCTGTAGTAGGAGATACCTTTAGGAGCAATATCATCCAAGCCTGACAGGAAATAGATGACACAGTTACATGGGGTTGGGGCTACTGAATAGAGTTTAATGGAGAGACTGTCTACAGGGATTAAGATAGGTCTAAGGAAAAGAATAAGAGAAGAGAACACCAAGAGGCTAGCAACAACAAAAAGTTCATAGCTCTGAAAGGGTGAGAGAATTCCAGATAGAGACGTTCCTATTGCTGAGGCTGTAGGAGAGGAGGACTGGCAGGGACAGTGTCTTCAGGAGAGGAATGCCTGTCAGCCCTTGGCCAGGAAGAGAGTTGGTTGCAGGGAAAGTACCCCAGACTCTCCTCCCACCCTCTGACCTCCTGTCAGTGACTCTCCATTGGCCCAATGCAAGTCAGAGTCAAAGACAAAGGAGAATTCCAGCTGATGAATTCCAGATAGGTCAATCCCCTGGACACAGAGGAAAATGGAACAGGGTAGAGTATGAAACTTATGGGGCAACTGGAGAATATCAAACACACAATGGTTGAATACAGAAAAAGTAGCTGAACAGACAGAAGACCAGACTCATTTATTTCCTAATTTTCCCAGTTACTCGGCATTATTTACTTCTGTGTCTGAATTAATAAGGCTTTTATGTCGAATGGTCATTACTTATTAGACACAATGCCTTAATGGTTAACTTGTGTGACATGGGATAGTAAAGGAATCTTCTATCCACCCCAACTTTCCACTGACATGTTCTGAATACCATTATTCATTTCAATCCCATGGGGTTTTAATAAAAAGGCAAATACTTTTCACAATCTTGACAAACAAAATTCAATCTGAGCCTTCATAGATAGCTTCAAAACTTATTTGAACTTTTCATTTGCTGTAGAGGTCTGGCTAAATCTCTGTTTCTCCATCCTCTGCCCCTCGTCTTTTGTCCAGGGATTGTGTGGGATGGAGGGAGTTAAACTCTTTTGGTTAAGACCAGAGACCTTCATCAGGTTTCAAATATATCCAGATTGTCCCACGTGCCTAAGCTTGGTCTCAAAAGATTTGAAGTTAAATTCTGCTCTGCATTTAAACTGAATCACCACTTGTTTTTAACAAAAGTTGTTTTTGTTTCAGTCAATTTGCCCTTTAAGCTCTAAACTCTAAGGAGAGTTTGAATTTCAAATGTAACAATTATTCAGTCTGTAGTATGCAAGACTTCTGGTTCTCCCCTTCCAATTTGGCTAGCCTTTCATTTCTCCCCTAGCCATTCTGAAAAAGAAGAAAATAGATCTTTTAACGTATAAGATAAACCCCATCTCTTGTTCCTTGAAGTATATCATTGCCTGATAAATACCTACCTTCCCACATGTGTATTTCCCTTCTTGTTTCATATTTTCTAACGAGCCCAATAGATGAGGAGAATGGTCTTTGTACCTTCAAGCAGGTAGATATATCATCACACTCCTAGAAATGCTTTCTCCTAAAAACAGAGAAGCCTAAATAACAATCTAAGAAAATTAAAAAAAAAAAGTGTTATAGTCCAGAAAGGCATTAGGAGACATGAAGAGTCATGCTGATCCTCTCCTCCACCAGCAAAGCAACCATAACTGGTGAAAATTATAAAAAAGAGTGATTTAGTCATTTCTATTTAGTCTTTTTAAAGTGTCCTAAGGGTATACAGCAAATGGGGAAATATTTATTCAAGACATTCCACTAAGGCTTAGTAAGAACAGGGCAAGTCTGTGGCATGTGAATCACAACCTGCCTTCTCCCCTATCCTCAACTCAGCATGACAGTAACACTATTCCAATTGAGTACCATCAAGAACATGGGATCCCTCTCCCTACTGCTCCCAGTCTAGAGCTATGGTTTCTTTCCAGGAGAAGCAGATTGCCAGTATTTACTCTTAGCTCTGTGTGCAGAAGTTGTAAATGAAGCAGGTGTGGCTGAGAAGGCTGGGGCTCCCTTCTTCCACTCGAACCCTATCTGTGGAAATTCTACCCCAATGCAATCACTCTTGTCCTTAATCACCCATGCCTCAGTTCCCTTGCAGAGCCAAGGTTGCACACTAGGAGAAGTGAGCCAAGAATACCAAAGGTCATCATCTGACACATCCTTCTACTTACGGAGCAAGAATGTCACTGATGGGCATTGTCCCCACCACTAGCTCCAGAGCAGTGGTGCAAAGTTTCTTCCCAAGGGAGAGATGCAGATCATGAAAACAGAAAACTCTGTACCTCTGCTTAAGGGCATTAATGTTACCTGTGATTGGGCTTAGGGGAGCATAAGCTTACAGCACTTTTAAAAGAAATGAAGGTTTTGGTAGCAAGCAATTAAGAAAAGACTTGTAGCTCCATGCAAGCCACAAGCAAAATAGTACACAGGCTAGAAGTTTAATCAAGAAAACCAGGAAAAAGGGCAGCTAACAAGAGCCCTATTGTGGTCAGAGCCAGACTCAAGACTGCCCTCAAAGAACTACTCCTGCAAAAGGGCCCAAATTTGATTGGATCAGATTAAGAAACAATTTGTGCCATAGGCTGTTGTCAAAAACAAAAGCATGATCATTTAGCAATTAGTGGAGGCTGACAGCTGGGTATGACTCCCATAGTGGCAGAACATCCAAAAACTTAACAAAATATCAAGAAAAGATACAGTAAAAGACAGTTCAGTGAAAACAACTGTCATCTCTTAGAAGAAAGGAGTCAGAGTGCATGTGCACATGCTACAGGCTATGCCTTCTGAGGAGCAACAAAAGAAGCTAAATACTACTGTGGAAATAGAATTACTGAAATAGTCCAGCCAAGTCACTTAAAAATAAATAAGCCAAAAAAACAAGAATAAGGCCAGGAAAGGGTAGAGGTTAAAGAAATCAGCATCTAGAGTTGCTACAATTTACTGCTTAAAATGTCCAGGGCCCCCCCCCCCAATTACATATATACAAGGAAAGTATAATCCATACACAGGAGAAAAAGCAGGCAAGACAAACTGTTTTTGAGAAGGCCCAGATGTCAGCATTAGCAAACTCTTAAAAATATCTTTTGTAAGTATGTTCAAACAACTAAAGTAAAACATTCCAAAAGAAGTGAAAGAAGATATGATGACAATGTCTCAAAGGATGGAAAATAGCTGTAAAGAGACAGAAAAAGAAAGAAAAAGAAACCTTTAAAAAAGAAAGTCCTGGAGTGGAAAAGTATAATAATTGATGTGAGAAATTCACTAGAAGGTCTCAGCAGTAGATTTGAGCCAGTAGGAGGTCAGTGAAATGATGGTAAATTGATTGAGATTATGCAGGCTGAAGAACAGAGATTAAAAAATAAACTTGAGAACCATTTCAGCGAAATGTGGGACATTAAGTGGACCAACATATTTGTTATGGGAGTACCAAGGAGAAGAGGAGACAGGAAAAGAGATAATAAAATACTCAAAGAAATAATGGCTGAAAACCTTCACATTTAATGAAAAACGTTAATATAAAGGTCCAAGTAGCTCAATGAACTCTAGGTTGGATCTGTGCAAAGAAATCCATATTCAAATACGACATGGTCAAAATGCTAAAAGACAAAAACAAAAATCTCAAAAGCAGCAAAAGAAATGACTCATCACATACAACAGAAGCCCAGCAGGATTAATAAGTAACTTCTTACCAGAAGCAATGGATACTGTAATATTATGATTTACAAGAAATATATATGGTTATTCAGATGATCAAAATATATTTCTCAGGTAATTTGGTCTTCACCCACAGCTCCCAGGTCACAGCTCACAAAACCCTTGGAATTATCTGGTCAATAAGAACAATAAGAGCATCTTTGGTTAAAATATTTGGTCTCTTGCCCTCAGTTTCCTCATGGCCATAAAGGTAAAATGAGCATCTTGCTATTCATAACAAGGCTTTTCCATGAGAAACGGATTTATGCTACTGAAGGGGGCTTTTGGATACCAACCTAGGGTGAGGGCTGGCTGCCAAGAGAACCAGCCCCGTGCCTAAAGGGTTAGCACTTGTAGTACGACCCCTTGACTTCTGGAGAGCAGATGTTTGAAGTTAAATCAATTGCCATTGACTGATGATTTAGTTAATTGTGACTATGAAACTACGCTGTTGTAAAAACCTCAAAGGACAGCTTTGGCCTTTTTGGAGAGCTTCCACCCTGGGGAACCAGAACGCTCCCGTAGGCCACTGTGCTGGGACCCAGGGTCCAGGATAGAAGCTCCTTTGTTGACGTCCTCCCCCTGGGTCTTTCTTCATCTGGCTGTTGATTTGTATCCTTTGATATCCTTTATCATAAATTGGTAATATAGCAAGTAAACAAGTTTTTCTGAGTTTTGTAAGACATTCTAGCAAATTAATAGAACCCAGGAGAGGACCATGGGAGCCTCTAATCTATAGCCTGTCAATCAGAAGTACAGGTAACAACCTGCACTTGTGATGGCCCTCCTGAGCAAATGGCAGGGGGTGGGGGTAGCTGGAACCCCTCAATAGTAGCTGATTGGTCAGGTCAGGAGCACAGGTAATCACCTGGGTTTTCAACTGAGGTCTGAAATGGAGAGTGGTCTTGTGGGACTGAGCCCTTTACATTTGGAATCTGATTCTAGGTCTAGCGAGATAGTATCCAAATTGAGTTGAATTCTCAGATATCTTGCTGGCGTCTAAGAATTGCTTGTTTTTGTGTGAGGATGTACACACACATACACACACACACACACACACACACACACACCAGAACTGGGGCCAGAACACTTCCAATGCCAGAAGGCAGTGAATGACATGTATAAAACCCTGGAAGAAAACTGTCTAAGAGTCTGATATCCAACAAAACTAGCTTTCCAAAATGAAGGCAAAATAAAGACATTTTTGGATAAACAAAAAAAAAATTGATTCCCTGGAAGAAAACTGTGTAAGAATCTGATATCCAACAAAACTAGCTTTCCAAAATGAAGGCAAAATAAAGACATTCCTGGATAAACAAAAAAAAATTGATTCCCTGGAAGAAAACTGTCTAAGTGTCTGATATCCAACAAAACTAGCTTTCCAAAATGAGGGCAAAATAAAGGCATTCCTGGATAAACAAAAAATAATTGATTGCTGGCAAACCTGACTTAGAAGAAGTCCTAAAGGAAGTTTCTTAGACTGAAAACACATGACATCAAACAGTGATTTCAATCCACAAGAAGAAATAATCCACACTGGTAAATGCAATTATATTGGAAATTATAAGAGATTATCATGTATTCTTTTTCTCTTACCTATTTAAAAGCAGTTATGTAAAATAATATGATTATAACTGAATTGTTACTGCTATAATATATGGAATTGTAATATATTTAACAATAGTAGCACAAAAATGGTGGTTGAAGGCAAAGCTGTATTAGAGGAAGATTTGCAGGAACAATTGAAGTGAACCAGAAATAATAAGTAATAAGGTTAGCATAAGAAACTATAAATGGGCACCTATTTATATCAACCAGTTGATGGAAGACTAGAGCAACACCATAAACCAACCAGCACTAACAGACACCTATAGACCATGTCATACAAAAAACAGAACAATTGTGGTGATAAGTACATGACTGAAGTTGACAAAAAACACTGAGTTGCACACTTTACATGGACTAATTCTGTGGCATTTGAATTCCATGTCAATAAAACCATTCAAAAAATTTTAAGAATTAAACATCTTCAGAAGGATAAAAAAACTCACATTTATGATACGATAATAAAAAGTTATGAAAAGAACCAACTAGAGATCTAGAAATGAAAAGATTATATGTAAATAAATTTCCAAAGATGAACTATCAGAATGGATACAATGAAAGAGAAAATATAGAGCTGAAAAATTCAGCCCAGTAATTTCTGAGCATGCAATGCACAGGACATCAAAGGGAATGCGAATGAAGAGTTAGGAGACATGGACGATGACTCAGCATTTCTCATACCCACCTCATAGTGTTTCCCAACGAAGAGCTCAAAAACAATTGAGGCAAAGAAAAAGAAACAATAGGATTTCCTTTTGTGGCTCAGCAGGTGAAGAACCCACAGAGTCTCCTTGAGGATGCAGGTTCAATACCTGGCCTCACTCAGTGGGCTAAAGTTCTCGCTTTGCCGTAAGCTGAGACAGAGGGCACAGAGGCAGATGAAATTTGGATCCCATCCTGCCATGGCCATGGCTTAGGCTGGCAGCTGCATCTCCAATTCGACCCCTAGCCTGAAAATGTCCATATGCCGCATAACCCACCAGAGTGAAAAGAAAGCCCAGATATTCAGATTGAAAGAGTCCATCGAGTACTGAGGAGGAGGAGTTAACCAATATTTACATCTTTAGGTGTTGATATAAAGTAAACGCTGAAAGTTTTGAAAAAAAATATATGTTATCTACTAAAGATTGAAAAATGATTGACAATCAGTCTTTCCATTAGCAGCACTGAATGTATAAGACCCCAGAACAATAGCCTCATAGTTTTAAAGAAATGTAATTTTGAATCCATAGCTCTAGAGCTAGTCCATATGCTCAGAATTTTATCTACCTTTTATAAAAGAATTACAAAACAAAGGTAAGTCCAACAGAAAATCTAGCTTAAAAAGCAAGAAATTCAGTAAATATTCTCTTTCTAGATATAAAACATTTATCAATTCTTTATTTGAAGCCAATCCTTAATACAAAAATTTGGCAAGGGGATTGCAAGAAAGGAAAAAATACTGACAAATTTCATAAACGTATATATAAAATTTCCAATCAAAATATTAGCAAACTAAATACAGCAATGTATAAAAGAATAAAACATTATTTTTTTTCTTTTTTATTGTGGTAAAATATATATAGCATGAAACTTACTATCTAAATTATTTTTAAATGTACAGCCCAGTAGTATAAAGTACATTCATATTGTTATGCAACCATCTTCACCATCCATCTCCAGAACGCTTCTCATTTGGCAAAGCTAAAGCTCTAGACCCATTAAACATCAATTCCCCAAGACCATCTCTCTCTGACCCCTGGCAATTAGCATTCTACTTTCTCTCTTTCTTTCTCTTTAATCTATCCTTTCCCCTTAGCCCCCAGAGAGTGGTAATCATTGTCCTAAATTCTGTTACCGTAAGTTTGACTGTTTTAAAAACTATTCCACACATAAGTAAGATCTTGTAATATTTTTCTTTCTGTGTCTGGCTTATTTCACTTAGCATTATGTCTTCCAGGTTTATCCATGTTGTCACAAATAGCAGTATTTTCTTTTTTAAAACTGAATAATATTCCACTTTGTGTGTGTGTGTATGTATGTGTGTGTATAAAACATTTTATGTATCCATTCTTCTTATCCTTAAGTCTAAATAATAGGTGATGTATAACATAAAAATTAAAATATAGCACTTGATTTGAAAATCATATGTGTTTTCAGTGTGAGACTTCTCAGAATGGAGTAAAAGCACAATTTGTAGCATTTTTGTTATATATGTGGAAGAATACATATACTGATTAAACCAAGACATAACAGAGAAAAAAATAATTATGTCAATGAAAGCTCTTTAATCCTCCAAGTATCTCACTCTCAGTCTGCAAATTGAATTTGTTATTGCCTCAGAGAAGTTCTGGGAAATTGCTCTAGAAATGTTCTAGGAAGTTCTACAAACTGTTCTGTCTTTCCAACCACTCCTCCCCAACCTCCCCTCCCCACAAATGGCGTGTCACACTTTATCCATTAGGAACTCTAAACCTAGTGTCTAGAACCCATGAATATATTAGAATTGGAAAGAAAAAGTATTTTTTCCAAAAAGGGAAAACTGAAAGGTTGAAACTGTAATATTTGCACAAATCTGCAAGCATAGTCTTAACAACCTAACACATATTAACTTTATTCATCGCTAACTAGGTATTCAAAAATTAATTACTTCTGGAAACAATTTATAGGTTAGTCTTTTTACTTAATCAGAATATCTGACTCTGCCTAATGATGGCATAATGATCGCACAGCTGAGCATAAATTAAGTTTTATTCAGAGCTAAGTACTTTCTAAACCTAAATCACAAAAATCCTTCAAAAATTATAAAGAAAAAAGATAAATAGTACTATAAATGTGCTTATATTGTCTTGACATCTAGGGCCCTCCTTAATAAAAGTTTCCTTAAAACAGTCTCAGAAGTGATTTATTTGATCCCTAAATCCGGGTGGGGAGATCACCAATGGTTCTGCTGGTTCATGGCTGAATATTTCCAGCTCCTGCTCTGTCTCTCCTCTCTTGCTCTCTTTTCTCTCTTTGAGTTTGGCCTGACAGAGATTGCCCATCATTTCTCTTCTTTCTGCTAGCATGGCTATCACTCTGGGGCAAGCATCTTGCTCCCTGGCCCCCTTACGCATGGGGGTAGGTTCCATTTGTGGAGAAGGGAGTAGGAAGCTTTGTTTCAATCTCAGACTCCACTCCTTCTCTACTCCAATTTTACCAGCACTGAGGAAAATATGGCTGCTGCATCTACTTCTCGGTGAGTCCAAAAATTCAAAGAGGAAAAGGGACGAAGGTTTAGGCTCTCTCAATATCTTCAATACGTATTTTTACTAAATGCTGAGTATGGAGTTCTCGCTGTGGTGCAATGGGTGAAGAAGCTGGCTACAGCAACTCAGGTCGCTTTGGGGGCACGGTTTTAATCACTGGCCCAATGCAGTGGGATCCGGCATTACCACAGCTGCGGTGTAGTTCTCAGATTTGGCTTGGATTCAATCCCTGACCTGGAAATTTCCATATGCCAGGGATGTGGCCTTAAAATTATTAAAAAATAATTAATTAAATGCTGTACCTATAAAATGATTGGAATGTGATATATCACACCACAGCTCACAGCAACGTGGGATCCTTAACCCACTCAGCAAGGCCCGGGACTGAACCCACATCCTCATGGATACTAGTCAGGTTCGTTACCCTGAGCCACAACAGGAACTCCTCAGTGCATGTTTCTGCTTGCAAATCTCTCCTTTTTAGAAGAATGCCAGCCATATTGGATGATGACATCACTTTACCTTAATTACACTCTAAAGATCCCTTCTCCAAATAAAGTCACAATCTCAGGTACTGAGGCTTAACACTTCAATATGATTTTCGAAGGGGCATAATTCAACCCTTCACAAATACCTTTTATTGTGATTTTCTCCAAAGGCTCCCAAGAAATGGAGGAAGTCATTGGTTTAAGTAAGGTCAAAACATTCCGTGGGATGAGAAAAGAATACAGAGATAGGAGACGCCTGCCTAGAAGAGAAGAGACTGTGGAGGTTGGAGACTTCTGAATGTGAAGAGTAATTTCCTCCCCTGACTCTCTCACCATCTCCCCTCTGTCCACAAAACACTCTGCTTGGGACACCACAAAACCAAGGAAGGCCACCATAGATGAGAGCCCCTGCCTACTGCAGGAACAGGCTATTTCTCTTGAGTCATCTTGGTAAAAGCTGGCCCTCATTCTATTTGTATATGGCTCAACCTCAAACACCAGCTATAGATGAGTACTTTAATTGAGGCTGGTGAGTGGCATTTGTGGTCATCCTCCCCAGAAGAAACCTGAAACTGCAGTTTCTGGCAAACAGACAGCTATGAGTGTGTCTTTACTTACAAGTTTTCCTTAGCAAGAGTGAATGAGTCCTCTCATAGAAAAAAGTTCCTTTAAAAAAAAAAATCTGGGCAGTATTAATATAGAGAGGACTAAAGATACATGCCATACCATTTGTTTAGAGATATGTGTCTCTATTGTGGCAACCTCTCACCACAAAATCATAGAGGATTAAAATGTTTTTCCTTGTACAAAGTACCCATCCAGTGTAAGAAGAAAATGCAAACTCTCATGCTATTGATGATAAGCTCTCTCCTTCTCTAAAAGTGAGCCTGGAGATCCAGAGTAAAAAAACTACAAATTCATGCAATGAATTCAGACAGACTTAAATTTCAGATCTGCCCCGGTGGCCAACATATGAGCTGTCTGCATTCAGGGTAAAGCCATTTTTTTTCGCTTCTTTTTTTTGGCAAGAATCCTGACTCTTGGATTGTTTGCCTTGCATATTTTTAATACGTGAACCAGCTTATATAGAATATCTTTAAACAGATACGTATTTATCTTCAAAGAATGAAGCACTTATTTGCCTCGATAAAAGGGTAGGGGAACACTGATCTCTCAACCCGTCCCAGTTGTTAGTAGAGATTATGAAGATTTAATTTATCCCCTTTTAGCTTCATTGATAGAATAAGGAAAGGTATGGAGACCCCTCCCCTCATAGGACCTGTCAGTATGAATCTGGCTCACTGCACAGATACCAAACTACAAAATCGATTTCCCAGTAAGTGTACCTCTTATATGTTCTACAGATACAGGGAGAGAATTTCTGAAAACACAGAGGATTCATAGAGGCTCGAGTCGGTGTGCTAGCATCACAATTTATCAGCTATACCCTTGGGCAAATTGCTTATTCTGTCTGAGCCTGTTTCCTCATTTTTAAAATGGTGTTTAGAGAATAGAAACAACTGTGAATTCCCAAGAGCCACTGCTGCAGTGAAAAAGAGGAGAAAATGCTACGCCTAATGGGAGACAGCCAGAAGTAGGTAAACTGAGCACTCTGCTGCTCAGAGGAGACGTTGTGGATAGGCCAGATGAGTGGGCCTTGGAGCATGTAAGAAGGAAGCTACCATTACTAGCAGTACTGTGTGCTGGAAAGCATGGCGGGTCTGCTCGCATAATAGATCCCACTTGATTCTTACGTGAACCTTAGGACAGGCTGTCATCATCCCCATGGCACAGAGGCTAAGTGAAGTTAAGTAAATTATCCAAAGCCACAGAATTTATAAGACGTGGAGCCAGGAATTAAACTTGTCTCTCTGATTCCAAAACCCATGATTTTCCATAACACCAAACCATATTAAATAATAATGTCGATAATCACAATAACAATCTTGTTCCTGCAGAGTCCAAAGGGAAGCTGGGCATCTGTCCCTGGGTCAGTCTTCCTGATCTCAGCCTGCCGTCTCCCCAGTGTCTGCCTTACCTCCCTTTGCCAGGTGGTCCTACCACTGTGCTTCTCCATCTTCCCCACCTGACCCTTGCCCTCCCGGAACCCCTTCTGCAAGTTTCCAGTCCCTCTTTTGCCTTCACAGCTTCATCATTTCTATATGGCCTCTTGCGCTGCCAACCAAGTCCTGATTCTAACAAGTTATCCCTGAAAAGATAGGAAGGAAGGAAAGACTTTGATCCAGCAAAAGAACTATTTTGTTTGTTTGTTTTTGTTTCTGGATGCACTCCGGGTATATGAAAGTTCCCTGGCCAGGGGTCTGAATCTGAGTCACAGCTGCAACCCATGTCACAGCTGCAGCAATGCCAGATCCTTAACTCACTGCGCGGGGTCAGGGATCGAACTCAAACCTCAGGCAACCCGATCCACTGCAGAGACAATGCTGGATCCCTAACACCCTGTCCCACAGCAGGAACTCCAGAGAAATAATTCTTAAGAATTCTTTCTTCTTCTTCTTCTTCTTCTTCTTCCTTTTTTTTTTTTTTTTTTTCAGTGCCACACTCACAGCGTACGGGGGTTCCCAGGTTAGGGGTCGAATCAGAGCTGTAGCTGCTGGCCTATGCCTCAACCACAGCAATTTAGGATCCAAGCTGTGTCTGTGACCTACACTGTAGCTCAAGGCAATGCCGGATCCTTAACCCACTGAACAAGGCCAGGGACCGAAACCTGCGTCTGTACGGATGTTAGTCGGATTTGTTTATGCTGAGCCACAACAGGAACTCCCAGAGAAAGAATTCTTCATCCTACTCACTGCATCCCTCTTGAGGCCAGTTCCTTCAGGAGACCCTACAGGAACACCAGGCCAGGAGAGAGATTTCCCTCCAAGTTCCCCAGATCCTCCCCACCCATCTCTATCAGAGTACTTGGCAAACTCTCTTAGATCCGGTAGTTAACCTGCCTGTCTCCCACACCAGAGAGAGTATGAATTCTTTGGGGAAAGTATGCCTTTTACTCATCCTCCTCTTCCCAGCCCTTTCTAAGGCATTTCCCACATAGTAGGTACTCAATCAATACTTGTTGCTTCAAAGAGTAGATATTGCACAGAACTGAATGAACCAGTGCACAGTTGTACAATTAAGCTGAAGAAACGTAATTATACATTATGATTTATTCCCACAGATCCTTCATGTGCTGACAAATGAAATGATTTTAAAATGGCTTTGGGTGGTTATGTTTTAAATGGCTGAAAGGTGATAATCTCAATGGGGAGAGTATTTTGTGAATGTCAACACTTAAGAAGTAGGAAAGCCGAGTTCAAGTTTTTCATCCAAAATTTTTAATGTTCTGATTTTTTTTCTCCATGAAGCAAAAACAAAAAAAAAAAATTTGGTTTGATTACGATAGTGTCCTTAGTTTAATTTGAAGAAACGTCCAATTCATTGTCATCTTATTTCCTTCCTTCTATCATCCTAAAGCTTTGTATCACCGCCTGTCTTAGATATTCTCCAAGCAATAGATGCAACATTATCCAAAGTTTATTCGAACTTATCTGAACCTTTTAGGGCTAAAAATTAGGTGGGAACTGTTTTCTTCATGAGATTTCTAGTGCTTTTTGGCTTTGAAGGGCTGGAAATGCAACAAGAATAGCTTTTCTTGTGGTATTTTGGTTTCTACTCCCAACCAAAATCAGGAAGTGCAGAGATGCACAAAAATTAAAATAAAGGGGAAAAAGTTAACTCAACTTTTTGAACCACAAGCAAGATTCAGGTTCAGTTTCAGTTTAAGGCAAAGGTTCAACTAAGATCTTGTTTTATCCAAACCACTTGGCCCTTCCATTGAAATAACTGATAGGCTCACATATGGAATTCTTTTCTAATGTAAGGATAAAGGGAACTGCTGGTATGGAGAATCATTATTCAATAGAAGGTTCTAGGACATTGTCACCGTGATGCTAGATTTCCACTGGACAGTGACTGCAAGTCAAAACAGAAGACCTTCAAAGTACAACTTTTACTTTTCAGAGCTTACCTTTTTTTTAACATAACCTTTCATAGAATATGACTCCAATAAGATGAGCTTTGTTCAGCCTGAGTTTTCATTTCTTTCTTTGGGAACATTAAGATAAAAGGAAGGTTACTGTTGTAAAACTTCCATTCAGAACCAAAAGTTGGCGTCTGCATTGACCTGACTGATCAGGGAGTCAGTCAGAGAGACTTTGAGAATTCTTGCCTGGACAGTTAAAGGAGGGCGAATGAGAATTAAAAAACAACCGATCAAACCATCAGGATAGTGAATGTTCAGTTCCTTGAAATTGTATGTTGTTTTTTAAAACTTTAAAGTTTTAGAGAGCACCAGATTCTATCCAGGTACAGCCAAGAACAGGAGGGATTTATGAATGGTAGAAAAACCAAGTGGCTATAAACTGTGAGTGGATAAAAACAGGATTCAAATACTCAGGGATAATTGGTATCCTGAGAAGAATCTTCAGGTCAGATTTATTAGCTGTTCTATTACTGGAGAACAACTTGACTACAGGAACCTATTTGCCTGATAAGTGCCAAAGGAAATAAGTGGAGCTATTTTTCTCTTTGACTGTGTCTACATGAAAAAGAAGTTGGCCAAAAAACAAGCCAAGTCAGTCAATTCACTTAAGGAACGTCCATTCAACCAGTTGCCTGGCACTTAAATTCGCACTTTTCAACTAGTTGCACTGGTGTCGCTTAAACACTATCACAATCAAGTGTCTACAGAGAATGATTTTTTTAATAAGAAACAATTTGAAATTTTAATCTTAATTGAGTTTCCATACCCCCAAAAAAGGATGCTAATAAGAACGATTGCCTCAGGTATCCAGCAAACACTTGAAACCTCTCAGAACAAATGCCTACTGAGATTATTTTGTTTTCACATTTCTGGTGGTTGACCTTGGTCATAATCTCAAACATTTAAGTGGCAAATGTTTAAGGCATATTTTGGTACGAATATCCTTTATGGCTTTGAATGAGGGATCTCTGTATATATTATTTTGTACAATAGGCTGGAAAACTCTTTGAAATATTGTGATTTTTCAGGCCAAGGGTCAGAACTTCTTGGTGAGATATAGAGGTTGCTTTATTAAGTATCACCATTTTCATGTAGTTGCAGAAAAAAATTGTAGCGATATTTTGAGAAATTTCTTATGCCTAAAATGTTGAGACCATTTCAACAATTTTGAAGTGCTATAAAAATATAAGGTGGTTTATTAGCATCTATCTTCTCCTATTGGAATATATTATAATAATCCACCAGATAAATTTGAGAAAACCCCACAACCATCGCACATCAAAAAATACGAAGTGGGAGTTCCTGTTGTGGCCCAGGGAGTTAAGAATCTAACACAGGCTCCATGAGGATGCAGGTGTGATCTCTGGCCTCACTCAGTGGATAAGGTTCCAACATCACCACAAGCTGCAATGCAGATCAGAGATGTGGCTCAAATCCGATGTTGCTATGGCAGTGGCACAGGCCTATAGCTGCAACTCCAATTCGAACCCTAGCCTGGAAACTTCCATATGCTGCACAGGTGGCTATAAGAAAAGAAAAGAAATTAAATAAAAGAAAAGAAAAAGGAAAAGGAAAAAAGAATAAGAAATGGCATAATTTTCTACGGGAAAAAAGTTGGTGTTGGAAGACAACAGGAATCATTCAGCAGTCTCGAATTATGACACAAAGATAAAGGCCTATGTTTCGTGTTGGGGTGTCTCAGAAACATATGGTATCTTTGTACCAGGTCTGATGTGGAGGGACTACCAGGTCAGCAGAAGAAGTCCCTAAGGACATTGAAGTAGTGAACAAGTGTTCTTCATTTCTGAATTAGCCCAGGTCATTCCACGCAGCTATGCCTTTGAACTCCCATTAAACTTCACTGAAACTGTGTAGAAATGGAAAGTAGACCTTTTGTAGAACTGCCTTAAGTGCCAGGTTTAAAAGACGCCAGACTTTTCAAGGAAAGTGGATTTCCCTTGTGTGTTCTGGCTTACAAAATCCGTCTCCTTCATTTGAGGAATAAAATTGTCGCACCTTCTAAACAGTCCAATAAGCCAAACTCAACAATCGCAGTTTTGTTTTTCTGTGAAAGGTCTTGACCTGTCCCTTGAGAATGGGAGTTGGGTGGGGAATATAAATGCATAAAGAAGGAGCAAAAAGATTGGCTCATGTTCATGCTGTGAGCATTTCGTCTGTTCACAATCTGCCTCTATTATAAAAAAAAATTGTTTTTGATTCAAGATATAAAGCATTGGCTGGAGTAACAGAATCTTAAATGTCTCTTTACTCGGAATTGAATGTAGATAAGAAGCAACCAAGGGAATTTTCCCACCCATGTATGTCTCAAAACAACCAGCGGTGACCCCTTAGAAGTAAAGAACATTTTAATCAGATCTTTGGGGAAACTGGAAACAACATTGCTAAGTTATACTGGTGATTTCGTGATATTAATACCTTCCTACTTAGGATAAAATGAATCCAAATTCCTATCCACGAAAATCAACACACTTCGAGCTTCTTCTGCTTCACATTGTAACTGCCCCAAATCATCTTGTCATCCATTTCTTCATGCACACACACACACACACACACGCCTATCCACATACATATGGATAGGTGTATATTTATGTAATTTTGGTGCAAATATTTGTTATAATAATTGCTCCAGAGTAGTCTCTAGCTAATCGCCTTCCTTTACCATGAAAATGGCAAAATGTAAGAAGTTGATAAGGACAGAAATAGAATAATATAAAACCAAATAAATCAGCACAACTTGAAATAAAGAGTATTTCACATTTAGTTTATCTCCTGTTCTGTGAAATCAATATATCTAAGTTTTTAAAACATTGGAATGGAAAGAATTAAACGATAGCCTTTTTCGTTGTTGTTGATGTTAATAACTGTGCCCCACAGCCCCACAGCTATTCAGTGGTATTTAGAAGAACACAGAGAAGGAAATAGTTTCTAAGAGCACTGTGTTGAAAGGTTATAATGGAGTTTAATATCATTTTGGAAGCTCAATTACACTTACTTTGTCTGGTGTGTGCAAAAGATCAGGTTACTGAGAAAGAAAAAAATACACTGCTCTTTTCATTGCTGAGATAAAGAATGAATTACAGCTAAATCATGAGGTGAAGATGGAGGGAAGGAATGAGGACAATTAGTGGAGTCAGGAGAGATAACTTAAGACATTCAGGATAAGGATATAGCAAACGGTTGATTTGCAGAGGCAGCCCTCTCTCCTTTGGGAAGAATCATTTCCAGAGAATTCAGTCAATGCCCACCTCACTGATGATTTCCCCCCCTGAGGGCCTATATGTTTTAAATGGGCCTCTCTCTCAGAACATATCACCCCCACATTACCTGTATAAAGGCTGTCTGTCTCATTACCTCACTGAGCACATCAACCACATATTTGTGTTCGCCTCATCATTCTTCACTGGGCATGAATCCATTCAACCAAGAAACATGTCTTAAGAGAGTTATCATGATTTAAAGATAATATGTCTTGAAATAAAAGTGTAGTTCAACAGAACCCCTTCTCAAGCTCTAAGGCCACATGATACTTTCCTCTTTGATGAACCACAGAGTGTCTCTGCAGAATACATACTGAAAACATCGTTGATGAATAAAACTTAATCCTAATATTTTAATTTAGTTGGCATAAAACAGCTGTTCTCGAAATGTAATCTAGGTCCTCTGAGGGTCGCAAGACCCTTTCAGGGGTTTATAAGGTTAAAATCTCTTTTCACAGTAATAATAAGATATGATTTGCTTTTTCATCAGGTTGACATTTGCAAGCAAAGTGACATGTTGCAAAGGCAATGATGGATAAAATTGTGTATTCCACCTTCTCACATTTGCCAAAAAAAAATTAAAAAAAAAACAGAAAAAGGCCAGTTTCACTTAAGAATGTTTTTGATGAAGCAGTAAACATTTTAAATTTTATTCAACTTTAACTCCTCAGACTTTGCGATATTCAATGAAATGGAAAGTATATTCATAAAGCCATGTTTGCTACATACTGAAGTAGGGACATTGATTTTCTTAAAAAAAATCTCTTTTGTGAATATTTTTAAGATTCTGAACTGAACCAGCAGATCTTTTTCACAGAACACCATTTTTACCTGAAAGATCAACTTATAGACAAACTAGGATTATTCAGATTTGGGCATTTGGTTGACAATCTCTTGAAAAACAAAGAGTGAAATGAGCCTGTCAAAACCCGGAAAACAATACTGCTGTCACCAAAGAAAAATTTTCCCACCACCGGAGCTTAACACATTCTCATACTTGAAATTTTTTCTGGTGAAATTGGTGAAGTTATTAACCAATGTGATTTTTTTTACATTATATAATAAAATGTGTCAATCTCTGGAAGATCTATATAGCTCAATAAACCAATCTTTTGCAAACTAATAAATGAAAATATAAAATCATGAAAGTGTAAAAAAGCACAAACCTGACCAGTCAACTTTAATATAATAGAGTATAGAGAATTCATTGACATAGTTCCAGATTTCACATTGCATTAACCTTTAAGAAACTACTGCTTGTCAAGCATTGGTATGGAGTCAAAGAATATCTATATTTGAAAATCTTGTAAAATACCCCACACTTTCCCACCTTTGCACAATCCAACCAAACAAGAATCACAACAGGATGAATGCAGAAGGAAATATAAGAATCCGGCTCTCTTATATTAATTCAGAAATTAAAGAAATTTGCCATACTATAAAACAATGCCAATCGCCTTATATGTAATGAGTTTCTTATTATTTTAATGAAAATAATAAATGCTCTAAACTTTCTTAGTTTTAGTTTCCAGTATGCTAAATATTGATGTAACTCACATATAACAAAAGCACTGCGATGTCCTCACTAAGTTTTAACAGTGTAAAAGTTTCCTGAAACTGAAAAGTTTGAGAATTCCTTCTCTAGGGAAAGGAGGTGACAGTTTTGATCTCTCAGGAAACGTAAATTGAGAATTATTTGCATAAAACTTATTGACAATAATAAGAATAAAAAAAATCTTGAAAAAGCGAAAAATTGTGATATGAATGTAATTACATGTCAAATCTTGATTAGCACATAATTTTGAACTTGAGATCTTAAATGTTTTGAAACCTCGAATACACATGATACAAGAAATCTATCTTTAAGTAAAAGTTATGAGCTATTCCATAAAAGTTTGAGAAGCCCTCCTTAATTCCTCACTCTCACAAAATGGGTTTAGAGATCACTTCCCCCTCCTTTTTGCTGTTTCATACATTTTGCCAAGCTTCTAGATTTAGACCCTCGTTTGCAAATTAGAAAGGCTTAAGCCATTGCCTTTCAGAATACCAGTCTCCCTTTCATAAATACTGGAATTTCTTTAGATTTTCTCACTTCTTCCCTTCCTTTATTCGTTCCAAAACTATCTGTTGAGCAACTAGTCACCACTGATCAACATTCAAAAAGTCAGTAAAGGCAGAAACCACAGGATTTCAAGAACCGTGTAATGATTAGCAAAGAATACACACAGAGATGAGTAAGAGATGGTCTTTAAGTCTGGAAATTTTCTGGGCAAAATATGAGTATAAATTCGTGTTACTATTGAATTCGAGTTTTTCAAAATGATCGCCTCACAGTTGAAAATTTCAGCGTGACGGAAAGACTCAGAGGGAGTGAATTCATCAGGGAACACAGGATTCCTTGTCACTGACAGGCGGCTGCCGCTCCCCTTCTCTGTACTGTACTTGGTCACCTCCACTGTTCAACACAGGTAACACGCAGGAGGTAGTGAAATGTCTATTGTGATTGCAAAGAGGAAATATATGGGTCCTATTTTCATATCTCAAATTTGTTCTATTTTTTCACGTCTCCACCTGCAGCATACGGAAATTTCCAGACCAGAGACTGAATCTGAGCCATAGCTGTGACCTGTGACACAGCTACAGCAGTGCCAGATTCTTTAACCCACTGTGCCAGGCCAAGGATTGAACCTACGCTTCCACAGCAATATGAGCCACTGCAGTCAAATTCCTAACCCACTGTACCACAGCAGGAACTCCTGTACTTATTTTAAATCAATATGTAGTATTAGTGATTTCATTAAAACAATATACAGATTTGGTTGTTGGCAACACTCATACATACCTGGGAATGCTATCTGAATTCCAAAAGGTCATAGTGCATTTCTGTCACACTCTGTTTCATGTAGCACCAAGAACAAACACTATTGGAAAGTGTTTTCAAAGACTTCCAGATTCTCTTAAGAACTGCAAGTCTAATTACCAAGCAATCTGGAAGTCCTAGAAATATAGGTAGAAATCTACTTATGACCTTGTAATTTCTAGCTAATTATGGAATAATGACACAGGGTCTTTTGGTTTTGTACCTGGAAAATGAATGTGCTAACTACTATATAAAGATGAGTGATGGGGTGTGTGCGGAATGGGAAAGTATTCCCTTGATATTTCTCTTTTTGTTTTTGTTTGTTGTTGTTGTTTCCAAAAGACAATTCACGGCCAAGGAGTCCTCTTTATTGCAGCAGGCTCCTGTGCATCATCTACGTGATGCATCTTCCTCATCTTCGACTTCTCCCTGAGTTTTCAATCCTTCAAACCCACAGAGAATCTTTCTGACTGACTTCAGCACCCCAGTTGCTACTATTTCCACCGAGGAATGTTATTATTCACCAGAAGCAGCAGTTGTATCCCAGAGCACACACGGGGAAGGGAGGTAGGCAGCTAGGAGCAACAAGCCACTGCGACTCCCAGGATTCGCCCTTGATATGAGTCAGCCATCAATAGGAGAGACATTGATGGAATTCTTCTTGGAGTCTTGGTTAAGATATGATTGAGTCCATATCTTACAGTCACCTCTCTGAAGATAGCTTAATTAATGGCATTTTTAGGAAAAATAACTTAGAATGGAAATGGAAGCGTGGTCCTGCTACTGGAACAGGCAAGACAAATTCCTCTTTTTCATGGAATGTAGCACAGGGATGGAAGACTCTTGGGATAAGGATTTAGGTAGGGAAGGGGTCAAGCAGTTGAGGCTTGAGCTTGGGAAATGTATTAACCTCTCTGAATTTCAATGTTCTCATCTATAAAATGAGAATTAATATATCTCCTTCAGAGTTGCGATGAGCTTTAAATGAGTGAATGGGCGTTACTCCTTCTTGCTAAGGTTAGTTCCTTTCCCTTTCTTTTGGGGTATTAGTTCTCTGCTAAACCACTCCAAGGGCACATCTCCCTTCTACAATACCCGGCAGACTGCCCTGCCATTTTAATAATGCAAAACATGTTAATAATGATTTAAATAGCTTGTGCCCCAGGTGTTCCTGCATTTTTTAAAATAACCGTGTCCGATCTTTTGCTTTAGAACATGATGGAAGATGGTATGATAAAAAAAAGAATGTGTGTATATGTATGAATGGGTCACTTTGTTGTACAGCAGAAGTTGAAGGAACAATGTAAATCAAGTATACTTTAATAAAAAACTTAAAGTACGGAATCATCTCACTCCAGTTCAATTTAATCTGATAAATAGTTACTGAAGACCAACCTGGGATAAAGTACAGAGCTTGAGCTCAATGAGAAAAACACAGGGCTTGAGAGATGCCCAGCACATATGGAAACCATGGTGGTAGGTAATGGGACAAGGAAGTACCTCAAGAGATGTGCACATGGCCTTGGAGGAGCTCACAGCAAAGCAGATGCCCTGGGTGTGTCTTCATGCAACATTTCAACCAGGCCTGTCCATCTGCTGTGAACATATATAGCGTGAGGACTCTTGGTGACTTCATGAACCACTTCACTCAAAGTGGGGCTCTGCAGTTGGTAAATGTGGTAGAATTGCCCCATTTCCTAACTCATAGTTAGCCCTCAAGCACATGTGTGGCAAGCCTGCTTTAGAATGTTAATATATATTAATGCAATGCCATAGACCTTTATCCTCTCCTGAAGTCAAAATAGTTTGTCTCACATTGAATTTAGGAAAAAAATTGGTAAATCTATATTGCTCCATAAACAGTACAGCACAAAGTCTGTTGCAATTCTGTGCAATTTTCTATAATCATGTATACTTAAGTGAAATTTACATTATCATTATGAGCTGTCCTATGGAAATGATTCTTTTAGCCTACAGCTATTAGAACCACCCTGGTGCCAGGACCAAGTTGTCAGCACCAGGGGAAGCAATTTCACCAGATTTCTTTTTACTCAGACACCCGGCTTCTATTAGCGCTTATGCCTCTTATTTTGTTTTTTGTTTTTTTTTGCCCCCGACTCATACAGTTTGCCTCTTTGGGCAGAAATGAAAACAATTTCAAGAATGAAAAGTTTCAGTTTGTAGCTAAAAATATCCCCAGTCATCAGCATGGGAGGGAATTCCTCAGCCACTTGCAACAAAGATGACCTCTTTGCCAGGCTTGGTCTGCAGCAGGAGATGTCTACACCCGGAGGTCCTTTTACATGGGCTCAAAAATAAACAGAAGTTCTCCTAGCTGGCCTCCCTCCTTGAGTGGAGGCAGGGAAAGTTCTGTAAAGGGAAACCTTTTCCCTTTAAGCTGGGGGCCATTCCTCACCAGGTCAACTGAAGTCTCTGATGTTAGATATTAATAGCTTTTAATTGCAGGTGCCCAAGTGGACCATTTTAGCATCTTTCAACCCTGAGGACTCAGCACATCGAGGGTATTTTTATTACAAAGGTGAAGCAGTGCACTGTGTTATTTTCTAAAAACTAAAATCAAAGACATTTTTTCCCATATAAGCCTCTACCTTGAATATACATCTCTCCCAAGGTCACAGGAATATATTACCATTATTATAAGTCACCGAGTAAGCAAGAATTAGGGAAATGAATGCCAAATCCAGGGAAAGTCAGACTTAAAATTCCCTCCTATCTTTAAGGCTGGTAGTGAAACAGCTGAGCCAGCACTCTGAAAAATTGAAACCACATGGTGTCCTTACCCCAGGTACTATTAGCATATGAGAAGATAACATGTCAAGTCTGCTTTTACAAATAGAGAAATTGAGGCAAAACACCATAAGGAACTGATAGAAAAATTAGATTATGACCCAGGGATCTCTCTTCTTAAAAGCTCCTCAAGCCGTTAGCTTCATCAATTAATCAGAGAAGAGTTATAGAGGGCACAAAATTTCAAGACATGTATTTAGGTGTGCAAAACTTAATTTTTTTTTTTTTTTACAAAGCAGTACGATGTCTACTTTGTCATATCACACCTGCAGTATGCAGAAGTTCCAGGGCCAGGGATCAAACCCATGCCACAGCAGTGACCCAAGCCATAGCAGTGAAACACCAGGTCTTTAACCCACTGAGCCACTGGGGAACTCCTAGGATATCTATTTTGAATCCCCATTGTACCTGCTGTTAGGAAATATAACCTTGATCAATTCCAGGTAAATCCAATAATACAAGATTTATTGTTATAAATTCAAAATTTTCCCTTTGATTTCATCTAGCCACAATGGCACCTGGGTTCCAAAGGGTATTGCAGGTTGTGCCCAGGGACTACGGGTAGAACAGGAAAAGTGTGCATCATGTCCTCTATGTACATTATTGAATCTGGTTCCTCACTCTTACTCTTCATCCTTTTTTTTCTTTTTTCTTTTTTTTCCTCTTTTTTTCTTTTTTTTTCTTTTTAAGGCATGACCCACAGCACATGGAAGTTCCTAGGCTAGGGTTCGAATCGGAGCTACAGCTGCTGGCCTACACTGCAGCCACAGCAAAGTGGGAGCTGAGCTGAGCCTGTCACCTACACTGCAGCTCATGGCAATGCCGGATCCTTAACCCACTGAGCGAGGCCAGGGATGGAACCCACGTCCTCATGGATACTGCTCAGATTCGTTTCTGCTACACCATGAGTGGGAACTCCATCTTCCTCTATTTTTACGTTCACTGAAGTGTCTGAACTCCCATCTGCTGAGGGTATTCCTTTATCCTCACCATGAGGTAAGGTCTTCCTCCTGGTCTTCCAGTTTAATAGTACAACCTCTAATCATTTGCCATGGTAAAATACTTGGCTCTACCACCTGTTGGGGGGCATCTCAGGATTGCTAAGGTCCATCTCCTTTAGCTACACCATGCAGCTCTTTCATTTCTCTCCTTCCCATGTCACAGGGGAGCAGAGAACTCGGGAGCTTGCCCACCCTCCACTCCCGGAGATTGCTTTGGGAAGAGGGCTGGGCAAAACAGGATGAAAATCTGGCTGAGATCTGTGTCAGGAGCTTATTATCTTTCTTCCTGTCCAGTTCGTTTCCCCCTTAACAAAGCTGAAGGATCTTGATCTAATCTGACGGGTCGGGAAAAGAGATGAGGAGTGCTAGTGCTTCTCAAATACAGATTCTCAGACATTTTAATTAACACTTCCTCATGTTGCCCCACTACAGTAAGGTCAGTTTAAAGTCATTAAATAAAAATCAAATACTTAACTGGTCTTCCTTTCCTCCAAAAAACTGATGTCATAGAACTCTAAAGGCAAGTCACTTTCAGAAAAAGTAAGGAGAGAAGAGAAGAACATGACTGGAAATGATGACTTTAAGGATTTAGATATTATTTAAAGACCTCCTCTTTATTTAAAGACCTCCTCTTTAAATAATACCTAAATTATTGTCCTAGGTTTTTTTCCTTCTTTTCTTCCTTCTTGCTTTTCTTTTTGAATGAATGGTATTACAGGCAGGCCTTATATTTGTACACTGGCTGGTCTAAATGCCTTTCCTCTGTCTCGCAACTTGACTTACCTGAGCTTTTTCATCATTGCTCATCACAAATTTCCCCCTCGCTCCCCTCTATCTTGATTATTATCCTCCTCTGCTTTCTTTCTATCTCATTTCCCCTTTATCTATCCCAGCACTTCACAATCTGTTTAGTTTGCAAACGATAACATTTGTCAGGCACCGAGGAATAAAGTCCTGGTCAGGCACCACGCGCATGGGAGCACTGATATCTTAGACATATCTCTGATCCTTTTGGGGAATAGCCCTGAACTGCAGCAAACTAATTACCTGATCCAGTCAAATCCCCATTAGTCCTCAAAATCGTGTTCCTCTCCTGTGTCATCCATGCCGCACTTGTCAGCTATAATAGCCCATTATGATTTCTGAATAGTCACGTCAAGGATCCTCTGTGCCACTCCACTTAACTCTCTGTCCTGCTACCATCTCTTTGTTTCAAGTATGCTGTTAACCATAATTTACTTTGTTTCAAGTAAATGTCATGTTTTCTAGAACTAGGGCCACGTCCAACACACTCTAACTCAAGGCTAGAGACATTGCAAATGCTCAAAAAGTATGAAGCAAAAGAATAACGTATAATGAAAAAAACATGGGCAGAGGGATATAGATGATCAGAACTCAAACCCTTCTTCCATCCCTTACGGGCTGGATACATTTAAGAAAGTCAAATTGTGAGAGTGTTGTGAGAATCAAGTAAAATGAGAGCATCCAGTAAGCCTTCAAAAGCCATCAACTGGATAAATGAATAGAGAGTTCAGTAATAGGAAGTAAAAGATGACAACGAATGTGTCAGATGAGGAGGGAGGAATGTGAAAGAGATAGAATAGCCAGAATCTCCAGTATAATTTGAAGTCACAAAAGTGACAGAAGGGACTTCTTCTCATGAAGAAGAACTAAAGGAGATCAAATTTATCCTCCTGAGTGAAAAAAAAAAATGGGCTAAATATATGAAATAATATTTTCAAAACACCGTCTGGATATCAGATCCTGAAGGCCAATGATACCTGAAAAATGGGAAATAGGATTTCTACTGTGGTGCTGCAGGTTAAGGATCCAGCATTGTCAATGCAATAGTTTGGGTCAACGCTGTGGCGTGGATTTGATCCCTGGCCTAGGAATTTCCATACTCCCCAGGTGTGGTTTAAAACAAAAAAAAAAAAGCAAAACAAAACAAAACAAACACACACACACACACACACAAAAGGAAGGAAGGAAGCTGGGAAACAAATGAAGTGATATTTTTGCCCCAGCTTAGTGCCCTTAGTGAGTTTATAGGCCTCAGAGCAAGGAAAAACAACAGTATTGGAGTCCGGCCCACTCTTGAGTTGAGGAAACAGAATTCAGAGTCTGAGGAAATCAGGATGGTTGACGTCAGCAGGACAGAATAATGGAGAGATCTCAAACCTCCACAGTTGAAAAGTACCATGTCTGAGATAAAAAAAATACACTGGAGAAGTTCCCTAGGGGCCTAATGGGTTAAAGACCCAGCCTTGTCACAGTGTAGTGCGGATTCCATCCCTGGTCTAGGAACTTCTGCATGCCCAAGCCGGGGGATGCACAGCTAAAAGTGAATAAATAAATACACTGGATAGGATCAATGGCAGATTAAATATTGCCAAAGAAAAGATTACTTAGCTTGAAGAAGCAGCTCTAGAAACTCTACTAAAAGAAACACATGGAGAAAAAAGAATTTAAAAAAAATAAAAATGTATCTATGAATTGTGAGGTAAGTTGTACTAAAAATATAGATTTTATAACCTAATTATATGTCCCTCCTTGATAGTGGGGACAGAAAAAATATTTGAAAAAATAACATCTGAAAATTTTCTAAATTTAATGGAAAACGTAATACCAGAGATCCAAAAACCTTGACAAACACCAAGCACAAGAAATATAAAGAAAACTACACCAAGACACTTGTGATCTAATTGCTGGAAGCCAATGATAAAGAGACAATAGTCAGAGGAAAAAGATACATTATGCATTATGGTAATGCTATAAAATTGGGTTGTGATGATCGTTGAACAACTATAAGTGTAATAAAGTTCACTGAGTAATTAAAAAAAGAATCTGAAAAAATAAAAAATTTTAAATAAAGTAAAAAAAGTTACATTGTGTACTGTAAAAAAAAAAGAAGATAAAGATTACAGATTTCTCATCAGAAACCAGGAAGATCGAGAGCAACATCTTTAAAATACTGATAGGAAAAAAACGAAACCACCTATCAACATAAATTCTACACTTAGTGAAGTGAATATCTTTCAGAAATAAAAACACAAAACTTCTTAAGATAGCAAAAAGCTGAGAGAATTCATTACGGGGAAACCTGGGCTGTAAGAGATGTTAAAACAAATTCTTCAGGTAAAAGGAATATAAGACTAGACCAGGGCCTAGGCAAAGGCATGAAGATTCCTAGATGTGGTTAAAATGAATGCAATTATTTTTAAAACATACTGGTCCATTGTCGTTAATATAATGGATAATGAATTGAGAGCAGTATTAGAGAAAGGGTAGTCTTTAGGTCAGGGAAACAGAGGTGAGTCCAGACGTGTCATCTGCAACCTGGAGACCCAGGAAAGCAGGTAGTATAGTTCAGTCTAAAGGCCAATGAATCAGAAAATGGATAGTTGCAGGAGAAGGCAGAAGACGGGGATCCCAGCATAACCAGTTAAGCAGGGAGAAAGAATTCAACCTTCCTTGCCTTTTTGTCCTATCCAGGTCATCCGTGGATTGGACAATGCCCATGCACTTGGGAAGGGCCATCTGCTTTACTCAGTCCAGCATTTCATATGCTGATCTCCTTGAGGAACACCCTCACAGACACACCTAGAAATAAATCTTTTTTTTTTTTTTTTGTCTTTTTGCCTTATCTAGGGACGCACCCGTGGCATATGGAGGTTCCCAGGCTAGGGGTCTAAGAGGAGCTGTAGCCGCCGGCCTTTACCACAGCCACGGCAACGCCAGATCCTTAACCCACTGATCAAGGCCAGGGATCAAACCCTCAACCTCATGGTTCCTAGTTGGATTCATTAACCACTGAGCCATGACGGGAACTCTCAGAAATAAATCTTTAGTCGGATAAATGAACATCCCTTGGCCTAGTCAATCTGACCCACCAAATTAGCCACAACAACAATCTTTTCAACAACTGGTGCTGAACAACTGAATGTTCATACACAAAACAATCCATCTCAACCTAAAGCTTAAATCTAAAACTTATAGGTGGAGGTCCTGTTGTGATTTGGCAGTAATGAACCCGACCAGTATCCATGAGGCCTTGGGGTTCAATCCCTGGCCTTGCTCAGTGGGCTAAGGATCTGGTGTTGCCGTGAGCTGTGGAGTAGGTTGCAGTTATGGCTCAAATCTCACATTGTTGTGGCTGTGGTGTAGGTCGGCAGCTACAGCTCCAATTCAACCCCAAGCCTGGAATCTTCCATATGCCACAGGTATAACCCTGAAAAGCAAATATACAGGATAGAAAGCCCAGAATTAAACCTTCACAATTACAGTCAATTAATCTATGACAAAGGAGGCAAGAATATACAATGGAGAAAAGACAGCCCTTTCAATAAGTGGTGCTGGAAAAACGGGACAGTCACATGTAAAAGAATGAAATTAGAACACTTTCCTAACACCATACACAAAAATAAACTCAAAATGGATTAAAGACCTAAATATAAGACAGATACTATAGAACTCTTAGAGGAAAACATGGACCAAACACTCTCTGATTTAAACCATAACATCTTCTCAGATCCAGCTCCTAGAGTAATGACAATAAAAACAAAAATAAACAAATGGGACTTAATTCAACTTAGAAGTTTCTGCACAGCAAAGGAAACCCTATACAAAACAAAAAGACAACTCACAGAATGGGAGAAAATGTCTGCATAAGAAGCAACTGACAAGGGATTAGTCTCCAAAATTTCTAAATACATCCTCAGCTCAATACCAAAAAAATGAACAATCCCATCAAAAAATGGGCAGAAGATCTAAACCGACAGTTCTCCAAAGAAGACATACATATGAGCAAAAACACATGAAAAGATATGGTAATTGAATGAATAAAGATGGAAACAAGGAATTGGAAGCATAGTGTGATAAGATTCTGTGAAACAGTTTAAGTTTTTTTCATTTTAAATGATTTTTATTTTTTACATTATACCTGGTTTACAGTGTTCTGTCAATTTTCTACTGTACAGCAAAGTGACCCAGTCACGCATATATATGTGTTCTTTCACTCGCATTATCCTCCATCGTGCTCCATCACAAGTGACTAGATATATAGTCATTATATATCCTTCTGCTATACAGAAGGATCTCATTGCTCATCCATTCCAAAGGCAATAGTTTACATCTATTAACCCCAGATTCACAGTCAATCCCACTCTCTCCTCCTCCCCCTTGGTAACCACAAGTCTGTTCTCCAAGTCCGTGAGTTTCTTTTCTGTGGAGTTTCATTTGTGCCATATATTAGATTCCAGATATAAATCATATCATAGAGTATTTGTCCTTTTTATGACTTACTTCACTTAGTATGAAAGTCTCTAGTTCCATCTGTGTTACTGCAAATGGCATTATTTTGTTCTTTTTTTTTGACTGAATAGTATTCCACTGTGTACATATGCCACATCTTCTTAATCCATTCATCTGTTAATGGACTTTGTTGTCTCCATGTCTTGGCTATTGTGAATTGTGCTGCAGTGAACATATGCTTGCACATATCTTTTTCAAGGAAAGATTTGTCCAGATATATCCCCAAGAGTGGGATTGCTATGTCATATGGTAGTTCTATATTTAGTTTTCTGAGGCCCCTCCATACGGTTTTCCACAGTGATTGTACCCACTTACATTCCCACTAACAGTGTAGGAGGGTTCCCTTTTCTCCACACCTTCTCCACAGTTGTTATTTATTGACTTGTTAATAATGGCCATTCTGACTCCTGTGAGGTGATACCTCATTTGAATTTGGCTTGCATTTATTTATTTATTTATTTATTTATTTATTTGCCTTTTGTCATTTTATGGCCGCACCCGCGGCATGTGGAGGTTCCCAGGCTAGGGGTCTAATCCGAGCTGTGGCCACTGGCCTGCGCCGCAGCCACAGCAACGCGGGATCCGAGCCGCGTCTGCAACCTACACCACAGCTCACGGCAACGCTGGATCGTTAACCCACTGAGCAAGGGCAGGGATCGAACCCGCAACCTCATGGTTCCTAGTCGGATTCGTTAACCACTGCGCCACGACGGGAACTCCGAATCTGGCTTTTAAAGATAAGTATTATAAGACTTTGTGTAATTACTAAAAAAATGTTAAGGTATGTGAATAGGTCCATTATGAAGATAAAAATGAAATAATATGAAATAACCAACCAATCCGAAAGAAGGTAAAAATTTTGGAGAAAGGGACAGATGAAACAAAGAGAAAACAATAAGGAAGATGGATTTAAATCTAACTATATCAACAAAGGCATTGCATATGGATTATTAGAACACAAGTTTTTTTTTCTGTTTTTGCTTTTTAGGGCCACATCCATGGCATATGGAAGTTCCCAAGCTAGGGGTTGAATCAGAGCTTCAGCTGCCGGCCTACACCACAACCACAGCGATGCAGGATCAGAGTCGCATCTGTGACCTACACCACAGCTCATGGAAACACCAGGTCCCTAACCCACGGAGCAAGGCCAGGGATCGAACCCACATCCTTGTGGATAACAGTCAGATATGTTACCACTAAGCCATGACATGAACTCCTGAACACACCATTTTAAAAAAATCAATATCCTTCTAAGTCAAAAGGTTAGTTATAGAGCTTGTAAATTCAGACTAAGTAAAGTTGCAAGAGCTTTTTAAAAAGCAGGTCTGTGTTAGAAGAGAATTGAACAGAAAAAGGAGAACTTTGAAATAAGATTTTATATAAAACTCTGCTTTTAAATAAGACTAATCAGGGGAAACCTTTGTGAAGGCAGAACTCTGGAGGAAGCAGCCACTTGCCGATCAATGCTTTGCTCTTTCACAAATGTCCCATTGTATTTTGTCCAGCTTAACCACTGACTGACCTTATAATCTTGGTAATTCATTCAGCTTTATTTTACTTCAATTTTTGAAATAGATAAGATAATATTTAATCCTTATTTTACTCAATGGGAATAAATAGAAAGAAAGAAGTTAAACGCCCTAAAAAGTTGTGAAATCTCAGTTCAGGAACATTTAATTACCATTACTTTCCAAACCCAGTAAATTTTCACTTGATTTTTCTCACTTGGCCAATATAAAATATAACTTAGCCAACACTAAGTTATATTTTCTTTTTCAAACTAGTGGTGTTAGGAAATCATAAGCTTGAAAGCTGCATCATTCCATTTGACCTTGGCAAACGCTGTGACTGAAGAGCAAGTCAAATATCATGTGTCACTCATTTGGTGAAATGAAGAAATCAATCTTTCAAAAATGGATTGCCTTTAAAAGGAATATTTTAAATGGTTTATAATCTAGTACCTCTTGAGTGAGAGAAACGTTCATAACTTATCTCCATTTCTCTGAAATTTTTAATTGCCCTTTGTCTAATATCAAGAATGACCAAACAATATCAAAAAATGAATGACAGACACTGTTGATTTCTACTTAACAGCCATCTTTCTTATTTACTAGTGAGATTCTTGATTTTGTTTGGGGACAGACATGTGTACCGTCTTAATCAGTGCATCATGATTGTTTTAAGCATCATTTCTCAGAAGGAACGATTCTGTCAGTAGAGGGGTGGGAGTTGTTTGGTTGTAAAGGCCTATATTGCCAGTGGTAATGATTTTGACTCCCTTCTCCATGGTACACTAAAGGCCAGTAGTGTTCCTGGGTCATTGGGATAATTTAGAATGTTTTCCACTATTTCCAAATGTTCTCCTAAAAAGTACTATTCTCTGTTGAGAATCCATTGGCCAAGCTGTATTCATCTGTGTGGGCTACTATAATAAAATCTTATAGACTGAGTGGCATGAACAATAGAAATTCATGTTTGCTGAGTTCTGGAGACTGGAAGTTCAAGGTCAAGGTGTCAGCAGGCTTGGTTTCTTCTTCTCCTTGGCTTGCATATGGCCCACCTTCTCTCTTTGTCTCTCTGTGGTCTTTCTTCTGTTGTCTCTCCGTGTGTCCAAATGTCCTCTTTTTATAGGGATAGCCAGCCGTCAGATTGGATTAAGGCCCATCCTCATGGCCTTACTGAAAATTAATTACTTCTTGAAATGCTATAGCCCCAAAATACCTCACATCCAGAGCTACTGGAGGTTTGGGGCTTCAACATACAAATTTGAGAGAACACAATTCAGCCTATAACATAAGAATCTGCTCACCTTTGTTGTACACTAAACTTTCCAACCTCTGAGTATAAGAAGGGTTGTTTAACCCAGATCTGGCCAATGAGGGGTCAGAGGAAGTCTGCTCGATTGGGGGAGTTCATGGGGAAACTTTTGCTTTTCTTGCTAGAAGGGACATATACAGCCAGTCTTGCTCCTGGCCCCTTCTTTCACCTTTGAACACCGATGTGATGCCTGTGACCATGAGAACAGGATCAGAGAATGGCAGAGATGGCATCTTAGAGCACTGACACTACCTCTGGAGGTCTTGTCATATGAGAAAAATAAACTGTTTAAGCTGCCATCAGTCATGTTTCCTATCATTTGCTGCTGAAAGCACTTTTTAACAGATGCAATATGGCGATAAATGTGAATTATAGATATCAGAAGAGTCTTCTACTCTTAACATTAATATTTTCCACAACAATGGTAAGTGGTTCTCAACCAGGGACAGCTTTGTCCTTCAGAGGGTATTTGGTAAAATCTGAAGACATTTTTGGTTGTCACAGGAAGAGAGAAAGATATTAGCATCTGGTGGTTAGAGGCACGGAATATTGTAAAACATCTGACCCTAAGCATTAAGTGTGGAGGTTAAGAAACACTTCCTATCATTTCCTTATTATCCTTTTAATGTCAGTAAGTCTTTGGGCTCTTTCATTCTTAGTATTAGTAATTTGTGTCTTTTTCTCCTTTTTCTTCAGTCCCACTACAGCCTTTTCAATTTTATTTAACTTTTCCAAGTAACCAGCTATTGGTTTTATTGAGTTTGTTTTTCCTGTTTTCAATTTTATTGATTTCTGCTCTTATTATTTCATCCCTTATGTTGATTGTGGGTTTTATTCGCTCTTCTTTTTTCTAGCTCCATAAGGTGGAGACTTAGATCATTGATTTGAGACTAGTTTCTTCTTTTCTAATATAAGCATTTAGTGTATATATTTCACCTAAGCATTGCTTTAGGTGCATCAATAAAGTTTGATTGGGGAATTCCCACTGTGGCTCAGCGGTAATGAACCCTATTTGTATCCATGAAGATCCGGATTCAATCCCTTGCATTGCTCTGTGAGTTAAGAATCTGGCATTGCCATGAGCTCTGCTGGAGGTCACAGATGCTGCTCGGATCTGGCCTTACTGTGTCTGTGGCATAGGCTGGCAGCTGTAGCTCTGATTCAGCCTCTAGCCTGGGGACTTCCATATGCTGTGGGTTCAGCCCTAAAAAGACAAAAAAAAAAATTTGGGAATTTTCCATATATCTCTCTGTTATTGATTTATAGTTTATGTATACTGTAGTCTGTTTGATTCCAATCATCTCAGATTTATTAAAATGTTTCTTGTTATTTACAATATGGTCCATCTGTATTGGTAAACAATTATTTTCTAATGCAGCTTTTGTATCATGTATTGTTTGATAGTATTCTAATATTGTGATTTTTCTGGCTGCTTGTTCTATCAATTACTGAGAGAAGAGTGTTAAAATATCCAGCTATTAATGTGAATTTGTCTGTTCTCCTTTCAGTTCTGTCAGTTTTTGCTTCACGTATTTTGAAATCATTAGCCACCTATATACTTAGATTTATGAGTGTCTGTGATAAGGCTGTCCCCTAACATTGTGAAATGTCCCTGTTCATCTCTGATGATACACTTTCTTCTGAAATCTCCTTTGCATTAAGTAATATAGCCATTCCAGACGTTTTTGGTTTAGTTGGCTGAGACATCTTCCATGTTTAATCTCCCTATGACTTTCTATTCAAAGGGTGTTTCTTACAAACAGCACACAGAGTTCTTTCTTTTTTATCTGATCTAAAATCTTTACTTTTAAGTAGAGTGTTTAAATAATTCATACCTTATTTAATTATTAATAATTCTGGGTTTAAATCCACAGTCTAGCAACTTGTTTTCTCTTTGCTTCGTTTTTGCTCTTTGTTTCCTTTTGGCTCATTCCTTGCATGCTTCTGGATTTAATTTTTTTAAAGATTCCATTTTATCTTCTCCATTGGTTTATTAGCTATAACTTTTTATTTGTTTGTTTGGTTTTGGTGGTGGCCAGATTTAAAATATACGTCTTAAATTTATCAGAGTCTAATTTTAAATAATATTACACCCTTTCACTCAAAGGCTAAGAATCTTCCAAAACTGTGCTTTTATATCCCTCTCCTGGCCTTTGTACTATTGTTGGCATATTTTTCACTGCTATATAAGCTATTAATTCCACAACGTATTGTTATTACTTTTGCTTTAAATAGTCAGATATTATTTTAAAGAATTAAATATGACAAAATTTTAAACAGCTATAAAGCAATGCCACTCTTATTCAATATTTTACATTTTGGAAAATGTTTTTTTTTTCGTGAAAAATTTACTTATGTTCATGCTATGCTTTTAATGTTACTATTTTTAAATTAATAAGTGCATATTCTAAAAATTAAAAATTGAGAATGACAACAAAATTTTATGTTTACCCATGTATTTACAGTTTCTGACATGATTCACTCTTATGCTTAAAACCAAATGTCTATGTAGTATAATTTTACTTCCTAAAGAATGTCCTTTAATTTTCCTTGTAGCAATGAAGTCTCTCAACACTTGCTTATTGAAAGCTGCACTCGGGTCTTTTTATTCTCATTAACCTTCTTCTTGAGGTATTTGTAGATCCACATACATTTGTAAGAAATAATACAAAGAGATCCCGTCTCCTTCACCTAGTCTCCCCGGTGGTAACATTTTGCACAACTATAGTATAATATAACTGGGAAACTGACATGGATGCAATCGACCAATCTTACTTAAATTTCACCAGTTTTATGTACACAGAGCTGTGTGTGCTTGTGTATTTAGTTCCATCCAATTGTATCACATGTGTAGAAAGTAACCATCATCATAGTCAAGATACAAGGTTATCAGTCAGTCCCAGTGAGACTTTGCTACATTTTTATAGCCACACTGACTTCCCTCCCCACCCCTTCCCTAATCCCTGGCAACCACTGATCTGTTCTCCATGTCTATAATTTTGTCTTTTCAAAAAAGTACATCCATATATATGGGAACTTTTAAAAAGGTAAACTTCTCTCCTGGGTCTCTCTCGTGCTGGCGACACCACTGTAGACTTGGCAGCCTCCCGTAATTGCAGGAGCCAATTCCTTATAATATATCCCTTACTCTATACATGCACATCTTGTCAGTTTTGTTTCTCTAGGGAACCCTTACTAATACACGATCGCTACCCTGCAGCCTGTAAGCTGGTTCAATAATAAGGTTCAGCTTGTCTGTTTCTCTTTTCTTAGGGACAGCAGTTGCCAGCAGCTGTCCAATATGAAAATTTCTCTTTCTTATATAGTAACAAGTTTTCATTTTGTTTAAGGTAGACATGTTTATTCAGTCCCTGTTACTCTATCTGGATTGAAGTAGAAGTTCTTCCTGAATTTTTTAAATGCTACATATCGCTTCTAAAATCCCAGGATGATCCTAGTTGTGAAATGGCACAACTCACATTGAGACTTATACTCACATGTTAGGACTCAAACTTGGCCAAAGCCCAAACTGGGACTTGAACCCGCTGTTTTTTTTTGTTTGTTTGTTTGTTTTGTTTTTTAAGTAAAATCACATGCCTGGTCTCAGTACTTACTGAGGTTCAAGTTCTTTAAGTCTCAGTGCAAAAGAAATTCAGCAAGAGGCAAAGTGATAGGTAAGAATTAGATTTATTTTTTCATTAAAGTGTAGTCGATTTAATGTTGTGCCAATTTCAGCTGTACAGCAAAATGACCCAGTCATACATATATACACATTCTTTTTCTCATATTATCTTCCATTATATTCTATCCCAAGAAATTGGATATAGCTCCCTGTGCTATACAATAAGACCTCATTGCTTATCCATTCTAAATGCAATAATTTGCATCTACTAACCCCAAACTCCCCAACCATCCCACTCCCTCCCACCTCCCCCTTGACAAGCCCATGTCTGTTCTCTCTGTCTGTGAGCCTGTTTCTGTTTTGTAGATAGGTTCATTTGTGCCATATTTTAGATTCAAATATAAGTGGTATCATACAGTATTTGTCTTTCTCTTCCTGACTTCACTTAGTGTGAGAATCTCTAGTTGCAACCATGTTGCTGCAAATGGCATTATTTTGTTCTTTTTATGGCTAAGTAGTATTCCATTGTATACATGCACCACATCTTCTTAATCTATTCATCTGTAGATGGAAAAGGAAATAAATTTATTGAGAGATAGATTATGGGCCATCTCAGAAGGTGAGAGGCCCTGAAATATGGGGTGGTGAGTTTTTAATGGACTAGGTGATTTCATAGGCTAATGAGTGGGAGGATTATTCTAACTGTTTTAGGAAAGGGGCAGGGATTTCAGGAACTGGGTCACCACCCACGTTTGTCCTTTTATGTTTGGCCTTGGAACTGTCATGGCACCTGTGGGCATGTCAGTTAGCAACTAATGTATTACAAAGAGCTTATAATGAGAATCAATGTCCTCCTTGAAGTCAAATCAACCACTGTCTTAGCCTTAGTTGGTTCTAACTAGTTTTTGTTGTATTCTCAAAGCCTACATCATTCTTTAAGGGTGAGGTCCTGTCTCCTTCCTCCTGTTTTAGTTGGAGCTTGAGAAATCAGTCCAGCCTCTTTATATTACAAATGAGAAAAACTGAAGTGTATACATCCTTTTTTATTAAGTCAACAAATATTTATCAGGCACCTTTTAAGGACTTGCTATATAGCCACATCATGTGTTGAAGATCAATAGTTGGTCCCTCTAGTGAGGAAATTAACAAGTTGACAGGCAATTATGACAAGCCATTGCTAGATCCAGAGAAGACAGAGGTCTATGGAATCTTCTCTGCTGATTTAAGAAGGCAATAAATCTCTTATTTTCCCAAGTTTTGTCAAAACTGAGAGAAAGAATCAGGAAGGAGAGACTGAAATAACTGCATTTTAATCATAAGAACTCATCAGAAAGTGAGTATCAGTGATAGGCATAATGGACCGTGACATTTCCTCTCTGGATGTGCAGACTTACCGTCCAGTCACTGGTGAAGCAGGGCACTGGCAGACCTCCCCACCCAGGAGCAGACCTGCTCCACCAGCAAAGTATGTTTTGGAAAAAGCTGACTCAATGGCACCCTCTCAGCAGGCAACAAGATCCCAAACCAAATGCAGAAGAGACTGAGCTGGACATTTCCGGTGCCTTCTACCAAACTCAGGAAACCTGGGCAAGGGTGAGTGAGGAAGTTGAGAGAAATCAAGAGAGAGAAGGTTGCTGCTACAGAGAACTGTGAGCAGTAAGAAATGACTGTTTTCCCAAAAACCAATCATTTCACTCTGACAAGTCCCTTCTCCTATGGTCTTTTGCCTCTTTAATGGAGTTCTCCTAAACTCCAAAACCTCCATGATTGTTTAAGCCCTAGGCTCCTCACATATGAAAGACCATATGTAGGTAGGAACAAAAATAGCCTCCTTGCCTAACAGATTACAAAAAAAATGAAGAAAACAAATAGAACCATAATAATACAGAAAATGTCACTTTTTTAAACAAATATTTTCTTAAATTTATAATGTTTCCTGGCATTATTAAGTGTTCAATAAATATCCATTCAATAAATGTTGAAATAATTAGCATAAGCTAATAAGACAACAGTCTGATCCCAGGTAGACTGGCACCCCCAAAAAAAAAAATTTAAGTAAAATAATTCAAGCAATGGGCATTCAAAAATATTGATTTATATCACAAGATCAAGACTACATGTAAAGCATAGGTTTTAGACTCTGGACTTAATTCTGACTCTTCTTGGACAAGTAGTTGTAACCCCTCTGGGCCCAAGTCCTCTCATCGCTAAACTGAGAACAATATTGTTGCCAAAATTTGGCCTCTGTCTGCTGATGCTGAATTGAAATGCAGAGAGAGTTTTGGGTAAGGGAGGAAAAAAATAGCTTTATTGCTTTGCCAGGCAGAGAAGGCCAAAACAGGCTAATGCCCCCCATTAGAAAGAACTGCAAGGAGTTTTACAGTAAAAAAGGAGAAAAACAGGTTTTCAAGTAGGAATCAGTATTGGGACAAACATGCATTCTTCTTTCTTTGGGGGAATCTTAGTCATCAAAGTTAGAGTCAGGAGATCTCAGTATGATCATGATTGTGGTCTTCTGCATTATTGCCTAGAATAATAGTACTTGAGAAAGGACATATTGATCAGTGATTAGAAAAACTAGGAAAGTGCCTGAGAAAAATCATGTGCTAATAATCTTTAACCCACAGGCAATTGTGCTCAGGGTGACTAATTTTTAGCTTAAGGGTTATTGTGTTTAGGGTGTAATTAAGCCAGGGAGAAGGACAAGGAAGGACTCTAAGCTGTCCTTGACTTTTCCTCCCTTATCTCTGCATCCCCTCCCTTCCCTGATCAGCAACTGTCTGAGCCGGTCCCTAGTAACTCAGGGAAGGTCATGGTGGCTGAATGAGGCCCACTGCCTAAGAACTAGAAATGGGGGACACAGAAAGGCTTTTGCACCCAGGAGACCCACAGGGCTTCACTCGGTTTCAATATTATCAAAGTGGTTCTGCGAAAGTAAACAGGGTAATCCACTTAAAGTGCTTAACCCACAGTGCCTAACCTAATTGCTCTAAAAATATTAGCTAATAATAATAATCCAATGGCATTCATCCAGGCAAGCAAGACAACAGAGATCTCTTGATTTCTGATCAACGACGTAGAATAATTGTTACTCCACTTCCTCCCTAAGAGTCTGCTGAGAGGGACAAATAAGCTGTTCATGAAACAGCGATGTGGGTACAAGATATCAATGCTGGATAATATTTTTTCAGGCCCCCACAGCTCTTCTTTTACTTAGCATTGTAATAAAGATGTAGAAATCTAGGACTCTCCAGGGCCAGTTACGTGCTTTATACCCTAAGAGGCTTTTCTGAGCCCATCTGCAAAGCTGATGACAGTCTTTTTATTGATGAAGGTTGTCCCTCTTAACAAGGCTGTCAACATTCCTTTTCTCAACCCGGGTGTGGCTGGGGAGCCACCACTGAGAGGCAGCCTTTCTGGGTGGTCTGTCTGCCTCTGCGGCTGCTCAGGCTGATGCTGCTGTCATTTCTAATCATCTCATCAGCTTCTTTATGGCCTTGACCTCTCTTGCATCTGTTGCCCCCCCCCTCGCCCCCCGCGGATCCTACAGTTATTAAACTGTAGTAGTGGTAAATACTGAGAGTCAAATGATTTTGAGGGCAAAACACCAGTTTACAAAACAAAGCTTCCTTGGTAAAGATTAAGAGCAAAGAATCTACTTTATAACAGGTGTGCAAAAGGAAAGAGAACACTGTTTCAGCACAGTTCATGGCTTGATAAAATCTGCCCTCCTAAAACAACTCTGTGACTTAATGTCAGAACAGAGAAGAAACTGAAAATTGCGACATCTCCAATGATTAGCCCTTGGAGAATAATTCCTTTCAACATGGATCGTCTCAATCTTAACTGCTTTATTTACTTCCCACTAACTCATCTCTGCTAGTGGTCACTCTCCTGCCTGCTGCTACAACATGTCCTGAGTTCCAAGTAGCAGAACAAAGCAGAAGGCAAGGTGTATAACCCAGGTTTTTGATACAATAGACATTCACCCGTTGCATGTGGCTTAAAGTGTCTGCTTCAGTCAAGGCTTTCCCAGTCGACATTTTCCAAAACTCACATCACGTTAGCTTAAGAGAAAATATGCAGAGGTTAGGGTGACTCTAAGTTCCAGTTTGTCTGGGAGTGAAGGGTTTCCCAGGATACAGGGTTTTTTATGCTAAAACTGGGACAGTTCTAGGAATACTGAAATCATTGATCGCTCTAGCATGGGTGTCGCTAGTGTGGGATATACCATACAGACACGTGGGTACCTGTGGAATTGAAGGGTAGGAAACACAGACTGGCTTCTTAGAACCTAGAACAAGAACTGGGTGTTCATCAGGAGTCACACAACTAGTGTTTATTTTACTGCTTCATTTGTATACTCTAGTTCTCTCTGAGTGTCGTTATTCCTCTGTATCTGCAAGGTTCCGCATCCGTGGATTCAACCAACCACAAATTTGAAAATATTTGGGAAAAAAGAAATCCAGGTGGTCCCAAAAGCAAAACTTGAATTTGTCATGCACAGGTAGCTATTTATATTTATAATATTTACATTTGTATTTGCAACAATTTACATGACACATATTGAATTAAATATAAACAATCTAGATAAACAATCTAGAAATGATGTAAAATATGTGGATGTTTGGAGATTATATTTAAATACTACACAATTTTATAATAGGGATTTGAGCATCTGGAGGTTTTTGGTATCCATGAGGGTCCTAGAACCAATTTCCAATAGATACTGAGGTACAATTCTATGTTGCATTTTCCTTCTCCCTCTCCCTCTTCTTCTCCATCTCTTTCTTCCTCTCACTCTTTATTTACAGATTAGCTCACTCTTTAACCCTTAATATAAAGGTAAGTGTATAACTTAAAGGAATTTAGGGGTCCTAGCCTTATAATATATAACCTTCAAGGATCTCAAGCAAAAGTATGTTCAATGTATTTCAAGGAATGTTGTTTAACCCAATGACTAGAATCTGAAAATGCTCATATTATTTTGAAGTTTGCAGGTCATAATATGAAATTATTCTTTGATTATCATATATTGTTTTTTATCAGATGGTTTGAGGAAAAGCTACAGAATATTATGGTAATAACTTTCTGCTAAGTGAATGTTTAAGTGCTCTTTAAATGGAAATACTTCTCTCTCTTCTCAGACATGTTCTAATTCTTTATTACAATGCTCTTGAATAATTTAGGTGTGTCCTTTAAGTCCTACAGTCTCCTGACTCTCTTGTATGCAAGCCTAGCTGGCCTTCAAAGCCAGACTTTTGTGGGTCTTCTTGATTCAGGACCCCCTGGGCTGGGGAGCCCAACGTGGATCCTGGACTCTTTCTTCCTGTAAAGGACTTCTATTATATTTATCCTCTCATTTCTGGGTCACCTACCCAATGGTGCAATTCCTGAGTATATTGCATCTCTGTTCCTCCTACTTGTCTTGTCATGTTTCCTTCTCTATATCTTTGGTTGTAGAAAATCTTTTCTGCCGGTCTTCAGATTTTTCACATATACATTACACTTGTAAATGTTATAATTCTGGTGACCCTGTGGGAAGAGGTAAGCTCAGGGTTTTCTCACTCTGCCATCTGTAGAATCGCTATGCCTCCTTTTTTTTTTTCCGTTTTTTGGGCTGCACCTGTGGCATATGGAATTTCCAAAGCCACAGACAGAAGCTGCAGCTGCCAGCCTACACCACAGCCATGCCAGATCTGAGCCACACCCACAACCTATACCAAGCTTGTGGCAATGCCAGATCATTAACCCACTAAGTGAGGCTAGGGATCAAACACACATCCTCATGGATACTAGTTAGTTTCTTAACCTGCTGAGCCACAATGGGAACTCTAATTCTCCATTTTTGAAATTAGACTTCATATTTTTCATCTCTTTGCCTCTTTATTCTATTTTCTAAGAAATCTCTTCAAATTTGGAGTTCCCATCATGGCACAGTGGAAACAAATCCAACTAGGAACCATGAGGTTGCAGGTTCAATCCCTGGCCTTGCTCAGTGGGTTAACGATCTGGTGTTGCTGTGAGCTGTGGTGTAAGTTGCAGACGTGGCTTGATTCTAATGTTGCTGTGGCTGTAGCTCCGATTAGACCCTTAGCCTGGGAACCTCCATATACTGCCCTAAAAAGAAAAGAAAAAGAAAAAAAAAAGAAAAAGAAATATCTTCAAATTTATCTTCCAAACTCCTAAAATAATTCTGCTTTTTGCGAATTTCTAGGACTTCTTGTTCCAAGTTCTTGATATTTCTCTTGCATGGTGCTCTGCTCCTATGTTTTGGATGTAATAACCGCTCTTTCCTCCATGAGGAAATTAAATTCTAAAAACCATCTGCCTCATGAAATTCGTTCTTACCTCTACTAGTTTGTTTTTGTTTCTGTCATGTTAAGGTAAGGCACCAAGAGTCTGGTGGATGCTTTCTGCGACAGAGCATGTCTATAGAGTCCCCTCTATGGTGACTGGGCAAGGGCAGCACTTTGTGATTTTGCTTTTGTATGCTTGGTTTGTTTTCTTTTGCTTTGTTTTATCTTCATAGGCTCATACTTGGATTTGAGAAATCAGATTTATCCTCTGAATGACCTCACATTTAAGGAAATATTCATTCATTTCTTATTGGTAGTAAATCTGAAAAATTGTCTTTGGTGATTATATGGAATGTGTCCTCTCATACATCCTAAAGATGCCTTTAAAACACCTCATATACTAGACAATAAAATGACCGCATTTTATTTTTGTGTTCTACTCAAAATAAAAGAGACAATTTGGCATGTTGTTAAGGAGAAATTAATTGGAATGTAAGCAACACAGAAAATAAAAATATATGAGAAGGAGAAGTTGCAAATGAAAATGCTGAACCTTAACTGAGAACATAAACAAAATAGTAGTTTTTAAGGAGGAAAATGATGTCTCTCCTCTCATTTAATAATTCCATTACAAAATATAATTTTATAAACAGAACCTGTGTGTTCTGGCCTAGAAGTGATGACAAAACTTCTTTTCATACATAATTCTTTTTTTGAACACTGAAGAGCTAACTCTTCATTTTTGGTTAGAATTTTTTAAAAAATCATGAAATTTAGTGTAGAAAATTCCAAAAGAACATGTCCTTCCGTGGGTTTCACTTAAAATTAGGCAGGGGTGGCAATAACTAATACATAGTAATTTTATTTTTAAAAAGCACTCCTTTTTACCACTGCTTGAAATGTTTACTTATAACATTTCATATTTTATAAATGTTGTAGGTAATCCTTTTACTTTTTTAATTTAGGAAATAATTAATGGACATTATTTGCCAGGCCATAAAAGTTAGTTTTGTACTTCTAATCACTGGGGTTACAAAATGAGCAAAATGCAATTCCCTGCTTGTCCTCAAGGCTCCTACAAATTGATAAAAGGAAATTCAAGTTTATAATTATCACAGTTTGTTATGCCACAGTGTGATACATGTTAAAATATAGATTAAGGATGTTTAGATCACCTGAGTGATCAAGTCTTGGGAAAGGGGGTCAGAAAGGCTTATGAGAAATTGAAATTGGAAAAAAAGGTGAGAAAATGCAAATGGTGTTGGGAGGGGATTAGGAAAGCTGTGTTAGGGAGAGGGAATAGGCTTGCAAAGTCCCAAAGGTAAGAGGGAACCCAAAACATTTGGAGACCTGAAGTGGTACCTAGTAAAATGGAGAAGGTGGATGGTGAAAGATGTGTCTTTGAAGATAGTTTAAAGACACAATATGAAACTGAAGGGACAACATGTTTTCGAGACAACATGTTCTTAGTGTGCCTGCGTATAACCATTGTGCAAGCTACAAAATAAATGCTTGTTGTTGTAAAAGTGCACCCGGATGCGTTGACATGGATACCCATCCATGGTTGAGCTATTTGTGAACTGCATAAAAGCTGCTTACTCTCGTTCCTCGGGGTTCACTTACCGGCTTGGTCTGTGAACCTCCATATGGATGCTCAGTAAACCTTTCCTGCTTCGCTTCTCTGCGTACGTTGTCTCCTCACTTACCTTTGGAAACTTCTTTTGAGCCACAACAGAAACCTTTTATAAGCCATGTGAAGGTTTAAGGACCCTGAGCAAGGAAATAACTTGATCAGACGTGGGTTTCAGAAAGCTTGGTTATGTGAAGAGAATTTGGAGGCAGGATGGAAGGAGAATCAGACCAGAAGCAGAGGGAGCAGTTAGAAGATTATTGTGAAAATCTGGATGAGACAAGATGATAATCTAAGCTAATTTAATACCAGCAGGATAGAGAGAAGTGGCCTGATTAAGAGCTGGTCAGAACGAGGATGACTAGAATTTGGTGACTGATTTGAGGTAGCAAGTGGATTATTCAAGGCAAAGCTGATAAGAAAGTTTTTGGTTTTAACATCTTGGCAAAATGGTGTGGAGGAAATAATGAGCCAACTTGGATACCTATGGGATGTGTGAGTGTAAGCATGAGTGTAAGAGTGTAAGCCAGCATGTGGTCATAATGATCTAGAGGTCAGAGAGTGATCTATGCTGGAGAAATTATTTAGGATGCGTTGGCAATCACATACTAATTAAATTTTCAAGAGTAGATAGTATCATGCATGGAAAACAAGTAGAGTGAGAAGAATTCTACGAAGCACATTGGTGTTTTATCCATGACAAACATCATTTCACAGGAGAGAACACTTTTAGACAGAGACTTTGGCCTGGGATTGATACAGGAATCCAGGTTCTTGTTCAGAGAAGTCGAAGAATGAACTCCTTGAACACACAGCCTGCAAGCAAGCAAAGCCTTTATTAAAGGAAAGCAAATAGCTCCAAGGGCTGCTGGGAGAGGGGAGAAGAGCCTCTGTCTTTATTGTCCTATAGGGATTTTTATCTCTTAAAGGTGGGGAGGGGCACCAATGTGAGGTCCAGAAAGCTGTGATTTTCTCCCATTGGCCTTGCTCAATTATTTGTATCAGTCCTTGTCCAATAGGGGTCTTAAGGTTGGAAATGTCCTGTAAGTTTTATGGTTTCTTTGTCCTTTCCTTTCTTTAGGCTAAGTCACCATTCCTGTCATTCCTTTTCTATCAGTTGCGGGGTGGGCTAGAGATTTTGCATTTCCTATAGGAAACAAAGTCTGTGAGGAATGTGCATTTCATGTAATAAAGCAAGGCCTGTGAGGATATTACTTCCTGGAGCCCTTAAGCCACAAATGTTAATCAATAGCCATGTCAAAGAATGTATTGGAGCCCATGTTCCTACATTGACTACCTGAGTTAATATTCTGCCTCAGGATGATTAACCAAATTATCCAGTTCAGAATTTAACATATCCTGCATTTCTGGCCCTTGATTTAATCACAGGGCTGATGTTCATAAACTGCACACCATTAAGACTGAGCGAGGATTCTCCAGGCATATTCAGGAGGAAGAAATAATTTAAAAACCTTACGATGTATATAAGAATTTTAAAAATAGATTTGCCATAAGCATGGGGTGATATTGCTTCAATGAGAAATAAAAAACTATTTCCAATTTATAGGATCATTTAAGAAAATATTTCAAATAAATAGGATCGTTTATTCATCACGTGCCAACTGAATGAACAGCAATGTTGTATTTAAGGACTGAGAACAAAATGAAAGGCTCAAGTCTGAGCGATAAGACAATGCGCTGTGTGTTGAACAAAGAATATTGAAGGTGGTAGTCTTTCATTCAAATGGAGATTCCAGCAAAGATTTTGAAACCTGAGTTGGATCTCTGTAGGGAGATCAGTGCTAGAGACAGAGTTTGAGATGTCCTCAGTCTTAAACAGGGTACTGAAAAACTTTGGAAAAGATGAACTGATAACAGCAACCAAACAGAAAGACATGGTCCAGTTCACATCATTTAGAAAGAAAAATGTTTTCAATGCCTTTTAAAAACGGAGAAGACCAGAAAAAGATAAGTAACTGACTCGATAAACAATAAATGATGAAAGATAAGCTTGAACTCTAGTTTCCTATGTATAAATTTTGCTATTTCTACCACCAATAATAAATGATAATAACAATATAGTTTGGTAACCTATAGGATAAAATACAGAAACAACTTATAGATAGTCAATATTAAAACCATCACTAAGACTTTCACTCAACTCCTACTTTCTAAAACCACACCCCTCCATACTCCACCCCCCAAAAATATTTCCAGAAACCCTTAGGCAGAATCACTGTTAAATCTACTTCAACAAAAAGAATATTGTCTCTTTGGAGAGAAAAAGCTCAGAGCCACACAAGTAGAAGCTCATTATCAAGCGAATGATCTAAAAATCTTGTCTTGTTATGAGAAGAGAAGTTCCATCAAGACAAACATCTCAGAAATCCAGCCAGGAGCATTCCAGGGGTTTTTAAAACAATTTAAATTTTGTTATAACAAACAAGAGTTAGTCCCACTTTCTCAATATTATGAAATGTTCCAGTATTTAAAGTTAAAATTAAATGTGAGATTTAGAACAGTAGAAGGGGAGACTTCAACTTAATATAGTTGATTTACAATATTAGTTCCAGGGGTACAATATAAAGATCCAATCATTTTTATAGAATATATTCAATTTCAAGATATTACAACAAAAGGCTATGTTTCCCACTGCTGTACAGTATATCCTGGTTGCTTATTTATTTTATTCACAGAGTTTGTATCTCTTGATCCCATATCCCTATCTTGCCCCTCCCCCTTCTCTCTCCCCACTGAGAACCAATAGTTTGTTCTCAATATCTGTGTGTGAATCTGTTTCTCTTTGGTTATATGTATTAATTTGTTTTATTTTTTTAATTCCACATATAAGTGATAACCTAGATTGTTTGTCTTTGACATATTTCACAAAGGATAACATCTCTAGGTCCATCCACACTGTTGCAAATAGCAGAATTTTTTTTTTATAGTTTTTTTAGGGCCTCACCCACCACATATGGAGGGTTCCCAGGCTAGGAGTTGAATCGAAGCTGTAACCACTGGCCTACGCCACAGCCACAGAAATGCAGGATCTGAGCTGCAACTGCAGCCAACACCACAGCTCACAGCAATGCCAGATCTTTAAACCCATTGAGTGAGGCCAGGGATCGAACCTGTGTCCTAATGGATGCTAGTCAGATCTGTTTCCACTGAACCACGATGGGAACTCCATGCAAACGGCAGAATTTAATTCTTTTTATGGTTGAGTAATATTCCATTGTGTGTGTGCACTGCTTCTTTATCCATTCATCTGTTGATAGGTGCTTAACTTGCTTCCATATCTTGGCTATTGTAAATAATGCTGCAATGAACATTGGGTGTATGTATCTTTTTAAAATAGTATTCTTATTTTCTTTGGGTATATACTCAGGAGTGGAATTGCTGGGTCCTTTAGTAGTTTTATTTTTGGTTTTTTGAAAGACTTTAACACTGCTCAATCTCACATGTAATCAGTAATATACAAATTCAAACAATAAGGTAGTTCATTTTACCCCCCAAATGAGCAAGTTTTAACAAGTTAGGTAAAGTGTTGACAAGAATTTGTATTAAATGTTGGCAAGAAAATAAAACCCAAGAAACAGAACAAAATTTGTCTAGGTTTTGCTAGATGTTATTGGTGAGAGAGTAAACTGATATAACAAATTAGGAATGTCATTTAACAATCTAGTTGTATTTATTACACTCAAGATGGGCATGCCCTGTGATTCAGAAATTGCACTTGCATGTTTTTATGTTGGAGAAAACTCTCAATTAAGGAGGTCTATACAAAGATGTTCATTTCAGTATTATTTATATTATTGCGGAAAAAAAACCATAAGTATACATCCAATGGGAGTAGTTAAAGAAATTTTGGTCTATTGTTCTGCATTTCCATAGGTCTGAATGCATTAACACGTATGTAAGCCTAAAATACATTATTGAAAGGTAGAAGGTGGAAGTGAGTGGGAAGTCACCCTTCTGCACCTCCTCCCTGCAAGCACAGTGATGGAGATATTTGCTTTTCCCACCCAGTGCCTGATCACCAGATTTTATGCACTTTGAGATACAAATCTTAAGGTATATCTTTTGCTGGCATGGATCACAGTTGCAGCAGTGAAATCATCGAGCAGCTGTAGTGGCAGCAGATTATCACGATGGAAGCAACAGTCCCCTGGGCTGTCAATAGTGTAACGTTCTTCTGGGAATCCTTCATAGAAGCCCAGCAAATAGACTATTTTTCTAGATCAATCAATTATTTTTAAAAAATTTAATTTCTTATTATATTTTTTCCCTTAAATTAACTAGAGAGATTTCTGTTATCTGCAGCTGAACCCTGACACATACAGCATTTGGTAGTACAGATGTTGCTCTGGGCAACAGACTTTCAAGATTGAGAATCTGTTTAGATTATTGGTATCTCACTTGTTGATTTTGAGCAGTGACAATCTGGGTAACATTAGAGGATAGAATACAGATAATCTAAGGAAAGTTAAATTACTATCTGTGTTCACCTGGAATAAAATGCTAATTGAAAGTGTTGCATTGTTGTATTCACAATAGCCAAGAGACTGAAAGAAGCAAAATGTCCATCAAAAGAGGAATGAATTAAGATGTGGTATACATACAAACAATGGAATATCATTCAGCCATAAAAGGAAACAAAATAATGCCATTTGCAACAACATGGTTGCAACTAGAGATTCTCACACTAAGTGAAGTAAGTCAGATAGAGAGGGACAAATGCCATATGATATTACTTATATGTGGAATATAAAATATGACACAAATGAACATATCTATAGAAGAGAAACATACTCACAGACATAAAAAACAGATTTGTGGATGCCAAGGGGGAGAAGAGAGGGAATGGGATGACTGCAGAGTTTGGGGTTAATAGACACAAACTATTACATTTAGAATAAATAAGCAATGAGGTTCTGCTGTACAGCACAGGGAACTATATCCAGTCTCTTGGGATGGATTATGATGAAGGATAATATAAGAAAGAAAATGTATGCATATGTGTGACTGGGTCACTTTGCTGTACAGCAGAAATTGGCACAACATTGTAAATCAACTATAATTTAAAAATTCAACTAAAAAATGAACCCCCAACAAAAAAAGAGAAGAAAATGTGGTGTTGCCGGCAGATCAAGTGGTCACTGCTTTTATACAATACACATGGTGTGTGGAACACAAGAACTATGGGATGGTTTGGTCATTTCCAAAGCCTCAGTAAAAATGTTTTTAAATTGAAGAATTAGGGTTTTTAATTCTTAGTCACAAGGATGATCAGAAAATTAGGAATTTTTTATCACTGTCCTGGCAAATCTAATGACCACAGTGTTGGTGCAATCAAAAATCAGAGGCACAGAAAAATGTTCAGATAAATACCTAATCTACCATGAAGATGTAACCAGATGAAGATCGGGAAAGTTAGGACTTTGGGGAAAAGTGATATTCCAAGAAACAGAATTACAAAATTTGGCCAGATATGGAAGACAAAGAGTGTCTTCAATCCCTAAATATCACTGAGTCTCCCTGGCTCTGTCTAATGAAATAAGTCCTCCCAGCTAGAAGACACAGACTGATCTCTCTGGTGATCATTACCCACAAGGAAATGCCTCTTTCTCCTAGAACCTCATCCTCCTACCTATCATAGCCTCCACACCTAGACTGACATTCTTCCCAGGACCAACTGGAAAGGCAAACTTGGGAGGGAAGGCTCAGGCCCTAAAAGAATTTTAAGGATTTACTCATTTGTATCAGAGGGGGAAGTGGAGAACATGTGCAGAAATGAATTCCAACAGCTTTAGAACAGGGGTGGAAAGATACAATTCTGCTTCAGGTTGAATGTATCAACACTGCGTGTGCTAACTCAAGAAACCGGAAGTATCTTTGTGCATATGATTAATCGAAACTTGACCTCAGTAGCAAATATATGCTTTACATATGTTTATATACATTAACTTATTTATTCTTCTCAATGACCCCGTATGATCATTACTACTATCATACTATGAAATCGAGAGGTTAAATAACTTAACCTGCAACACACAGCCAGCAACCAGCAGAGAGAGGATTTAACCATTATCCCAAGAAAAGCACATCAATTCTACCCAAGGTTGTTTTCCTACTTTCTACCCACAGTCTATCATTCCACAGAAACTGTCTAAGAAGACACATATTACAAGAATTAGTAAAAGCAAATAATACTTTTATATTTTTCTCTAAAAAAATCATCTAAATGAAAGTAAACAAACATTGAAAAGGAGAACCACAATGAGAAGGTATAAAAATGGGAGCAAAAAATAAAAAAAAGGGGAATGGATATGAAAGAGAAGCCAGAATCATAGAAAGGTATAGGTAAGATAAGAAAGGTAAACCTAGTGAATAAAAATATTATTCAACATAATTTCCTTCAAAATATTAGTGTGACTAACATAATTAAAAACTTAGTCATCAGGCAAAAAATTATACCAAGGTGTCCTCAAGAGTAAGTCAGGGTTTACTACCTGTTAGAATCATAAAATCATTGGCTATTAGAGGAGACAACGGCCTAAGAGCTCATCTAATCCTTGGCTTATATCCTAAAGTAATACATAGGGAACTTTCTAACTAATTTTTAATGACTTGCTTTCATGTGCTGTCAAATAATGCGTGTATAGCTCAAGGAATTCTCATAGAGTGCAAGCAAGCTGGTACCTTGTACTTCTAGATATTATACAAAGGCCGAAATAACTGAAGCTATTTTCCAGATTAGGAATCTTGATGAAGAGGAAGAGACTGCCCTATCTCAATGTTGGGGAAAAAGAGTAGCTTATAAATATCTCCCTAGACAATGTGGACAAAGGTATAAAATGTCTAAGAAAAAAATAAGCATTTCATTGTTATGAGCACATTTGAACCCTAACTATTTGGGAATCAAGGAAAGGAAGCAGCATCTCTTTCGGCCAAAGAGAAAATTATTAAAATGCCTGCTAACTTAGTCATATGGGTTTATAGTGTTTTTTCATAAAAACAGATTCCAGTGCAAACTATTACATTTAGAATGGATGAGTAATGAGGTCCTACTGTAAAGCACAGGGAACTCTATCCAATCTGTCTTCCAATCTTTTAGGATAGAAGAGATGGAAGATAGTATGAGAAAAAGAATGTGTATCTATCTATGACTGGATCCCTATACGGTACATCAGAAATTGGCACAATACTGTAAATCAATTATGATTTTTAAAAAAGAAAGCTAAAAAAAAAAAAGATTCCAGAGTTAATTTTGACATGCTTATGTCCGTTAAGGGAATATTATTCAAGATGATGTCATTTTTTTCTTAAGACTATTCATTTTGTTTGCATACACAACTGGCACTTGGAGCATTGCCTTACCACTCCATCTTTCATTTTCTAGGTCTTGCCTCATTTCCATGTAGTTTAGAGTCCAATTAACCATAACAGATTGCCTGGAAACTGTTTTGTGAAAATATGATTATATGATGTTGTAGCAGTATTCTCTGTATTTGACAAGAATATACTATTCAATTGAAGAAATTCTGCATTTGTATATAAAGGCACGAATACCGTAAAATCTCAGTTAATGTAAATCATCAACTTAAACTCTTTCTGGTAAAAATACCAATCATAAAACAAAATGATTAAGTAAGAGTTTTGACTTAGATTGCAGAAAAGTGAGGAAAACGGGGGGTGGCCCTGGGTGAAGTATATTTGGGAAATTTGTGTCCTTCTTTCCTAAAAATAAGGAACAAAATGCATTTAGAAAAATGTCTAAAAGAAAACAGATTTTTAAAAGCACAAGAGGAGTTCCCATTGTGGCTCAGGGGTTAAGAACGTGATTAGTATCTACGAGGATGCGAGTTTGATCCCTGCCCTTGCTCAGTGGGTTAAGGATCCAGCATTGCTGCAAACTATGGTGTAGGTTGCAGATGTGTCTCGGATCTGGAGTTGTTGTGGCTGTGGTGAAGACCTGCAGCTGCAGCTCCAATTTGACCCCTCGCCCAGGAACTTCCATATGCCTTGGGGGGGGGGGGCTAAAAATAATTTAAAAAATAAAGTGATGAACTTTAGAATTATTCACTCTGTATCAGGACAAAGATCAGAATGCTTGCTATCATAATTTGTCTTCAACATTATTTTTGAAAAGACATAATAATTTGAAAGGAAAAGAAAAAAATTATTCTTCTTTGCTAATGACATCTACATAGAAAATTCAGTAGAATGCCCATAAAAAAGTATTAAACATATATGAGGATTTAGCACAGTTTCTAAACAAATTATTAACATGTGAAAATAAATAGCATACAAAGGGGACACATGGGGGAAGGGAGGGGTAGACTGGGATGTAAACTCTAAAAAAAGGATACAGATTAACTTATTTGCAGAACCAAAACAGACTTACAGTCTTTGAACTATAAGAGTTTGGGGGAGGGATGGACTGGGGGTTTGGGACTGGCATATGCACACTGTGATATATGGAATAACTGGCCAATGGGGACCTTCCCTATAGCACAGAGAACTCTATCCAGTGTTCTGTGATACTCTATGTGGGAAAAGAATCTGAAAGAGAATGGATGTGTGTGTACATATAACTGAATCACATTATTGAACAGCAGAAATTATTTCAGGAGTTCCCGTCATGGCTCAGTGGTTAACGAATCCAACGAAGAACCATGAGGTTGTGGGTTCGATCCCTGGCCTTGCTCAGTGGGTTAAGGATCCTGCGTTGCCATGAGCTGTGGTGTAGGTTGCAGATGCAGCTCGGATCCCGCGTTGCTGTGGCTGTGGCGAAGGCCGGCAGCTACAGCTCCTCTTAGACCCCTAGCCTGGGAACCTCCATGTGCCACGGGTGTGGCCCTAGATAAGGCAAAAAGACAAAAAAAAAATAAATTATTTCGGCCTTGCAAATCAACTATACTTCAATAAAATTTAAAAAGTAAACATATAATAAATACATAGCATAACTATATACCAAAAATAACAATGAAGAGTTGGATAGAAAAAATGCAACAGTAGCAAAAATGCAAGTTTTGATAGGAATGAATCTAATAAAAACATGCAACACTTTTGAAGAAATTGTTTAAGTAAAATTATTGAATAACATTATCAACCTGAATAAATGGAGGTCTATGCTATGGTCCTATTTAAGAATAATAACTTAAGTATATAAATTTCACAAATTAACCTATGCAATCAATGCAATTCCAGTAAATACTCATTGTTTTGTGTAAAATCCACAAAGGATATGCACTAGCAGCTTACAGAAGAGGAAATACAGATAGCTAATAATCCTTTGCCTGCAACCGTGGCAAGCTACCTTGTTGGATTGCAAAGAGAATAATTTCTCAAACGCTCATAGTTCTTGACACCATCTCAATAGATCATAAAATAAGTGCACAAAAGGAGTTCCTGTTGTGGCTTAGTGGTAATGAATCCGACTAGTATCCATGAGGATGTGGATTCAATCCCTGACTTTATTCAGTGGATTAAGAATCTGGTATTGCTGTGAGCTGTGGTGTAAGCCAGCAGCTGCAGCTCTGATTCTACTACTAGCCTGGGAACTTCCACAGATTTGTCCCTAAAAAGAAAAAGAGAGAGAGAGAGAATACAAATGACTAATATGAGGAATAAAAAGGGGGGTGTCACTACAGAAGCCACACACAACAAAAGGATAATAAGAGGACATTATAAATGACTTTATGTCAACAAACTTGACAAATACAGTGCACAAATTCTTAAGCAGCACAATTTACCGTAAAAATGATCCAGAATAAATGGGTCTTTACAGTCCCATTATCTAGTAAATCAATCAAATCCATTATAAAAAATTTCTTCTATTAAAACTCCTATGTAGATGATTTCACTGGTGAATTCTTCCTCCTAGTGAAAGAAGAAATAATACCAACCTTAAATAAATTCTTCCAAAGAATAGAAAATAGGCAGCTTACCAACTCCCAACTCACTTTATGAGCCAGCAAAACTCTGACCAGGTCCTTTCAAAACCTGAAAAGGACTTATCAGAAAGGTAAATGTGAGCCACATACTTCTAATGAATATACATATGAATATATTAAAACTCCTACCTAACAGAATCTAGCTTTCTATCAAAAGGATAGCACAGCAAAATGAGGTGAAATTGATTTGAAAATCAACCGAATCAATCACTCAGTAAGTGAACAAGGGAGATAAATCACGTGAATACTTCAAAAAACACAGAAAATATATTTGATCAAATCTAACCTACATGGATACCTGAAAAAGGCTCAACATTCTAGAAATAGCCAGGAATTCCCTTCATCTGATAAAAGCCAGCTACAAAATGAAATTTTAATGGTTAACATGACATGGTAAAATATTGACCATTTCCCACACACTGAGAATAGCAAGACCAGGGGTCCAGAGCCACCCTTTCCATTCAAAACTGGAGGTCCTAACTAGTTCAAAGAAGCCATAAAAAGTATTTTAAGAACAAAAGATTGAAAAATAATCGCAGAGGATATAACTGTGTACATAGAAAACTCAATATGATTTACCAACAACAGAAATAGCAAGTGTTTAAAAAGAATGCCCGATACAAGGTGACTCCACCCTATTTTGTGCTTACCCCACAGAGGTAGGATGTAACCCTTCCCCATGAACACATAGGATGTTGAGGCAGATGACAGTCCAGACACCTAGGGAATTTGAAAGGTTCTGTTCCCCACAAGGGAACTTTGGGGGAGAGCAAGTCCAGGCATGCTTCAGCAGAGCAGGGAGAGTGGATGTGCCTTTCTTGGGGCGAGGGAGGATAGGAGACGGCTAAGGATTGGCCAGGTTTGAAGTCTCCACGTGTGCCAAAGGAGCAGGCTCACTTGGGCTTTCTTATCATCTCTACCCAGATATGGAACAAAAGGGGAAGAGGGAAGTGGGGCTTGTAAGAAGACAGAAGCAAACATCAAAACATGGAGTCAGACTCTGTTACAGAAATCAAATCAATCATATTTTTGAACACCAGTAAACAAACAAAACGAAACAAAAAGAAAAACAAACACTTGCAAAATGACTGTGAAAGGACTGCTATTTATAAAAGCATCAAAATGCATCAAAACCTAGAATAAATCTGATGAAAAAAATCAAAAGAACTTTAGACTGTACCAACTACTAAACATTAATGAGGTCAATGAAAGAACCTAATATGCTATGTTAATGGCTATTCAGTGTTGTTAAGATATACTTATGGTCAATTAATTTACAACAAAGCAGGCAAGAATATACAGCAGAGAAAAGATACTCTCCTCAACAAGTGGTGCTGGGAAAACTGGACAGCTACTTGTAAAAGGATGAAATTAGAGCATTCTCTAACACCATATAAAAATAAACTCAGAATGGATTAACACATAAATGTAAGACCAGAACCCATAATACTACTAGAGGAAAACATGATTCGACATAAGTCATACAATTTTTTTTGAATCTGTCTCCTAAAGCAAATAAAAGCAAAATAAAAAAAAATGAGACCTAATCAAACTTAAAAGCTTTTGTACAGCAAAGGAAATTACTGACGAAGCAAAAAGACAACCTACTGGGAGTTCTTCTGTGGTGCAGCAGGTTAAGGATCCAGTATTGTCACTGTAGCAGCTTGGGTCATTGCTGTGGTGTAGGTTCGATCCCTGGCTCAGAAACTTCCATATGCCGTGGGCACAGCCAGAAAAAAGAAAGAAAGAAAAAGACAACCTACTGAATGGGAGAAAATATATGTAAATGATATGACATATAAGGGTTAATATCCAACATATATAAACTGCTCATATACATCAGCGTCAAAAAAAAAAAAAATTGGGCAGAAGACGTGAATAGACGTTTTCCCAAAGAGGAATACAGATGACCCCCAGGCACACGGAAAGATGTTCAACATCACTAGTTATTAGGGAAATGCAAATCAAAACCACAATGAGATATTGCCTCACACCTGTCAGAATAGCTATCATCAAAAAGCCCACAAATAATAAAATGTTGGTGAAGATGTGAAGAAAAGGGAACTCTTGTACCCTGTTGGTGGGAATGTAAATTGGTACCGTTACTGTGGTACTGTGGAGAACAGTATTCAGGTTTCTCAAAAGGCTAAAAATAGGACAACCCTATGACCCAGCAATTATATCCAAAAGAAATAAAAGCACTAATTTGAAAAGATACATACACTCCAATGTTCATAGAAGCATTATTTACAGTTAAGATATGGAAGTAACCTAAGTGTCCATCAACAGATGAAGGAATAAAGATAAAGATATATATATATACACACACAATGGAATACTGCTCAGCCCAGCCATAAAAAAGAATGAAATTTCGCCATTTGCAACAATGTGGATGGACTTTGAGGGTATTGTCTTATATGAAATGAATCAGACAAAGGCAAATACTGCACGATATCACTGGATGGGTGGAATCTAAAAAACATAGTAAACCAGTGAATAGAATAAAAAATGTAGCAGACAACAAACACAGAGAACAAAGTAGTGGTTACCAGTGGGGAGAGAAAAGGGGGAGGGGCAATTAAGAGGTATAAAGTATTATGTATAAAATCAGCTGCAAGGATATATTGCACAACACGGGGAACATAGCTAATATTTTTGGTAAGTATAAATGAAATATAAACTTTAGAAATGTTGTACACCTGTAACTTGTGTGATATTTTACATCAGTGATACCTCAGTGAAATGGAGGGAAAAAAGCTGCAGATTCTTCCCAAACTGATCTATAGGTTTAATGCAACCCCAGTGTAAGTCCCAGCAGGGCTTTTGTGCAGATAGGCAACACTACTAAGGAGTGACACTCTGAGCTGAGCTGGGTGATCAGAACAGCACAGAACAGTATTTATTAATCTGAAAATACTAACAACTTTATCTTATGATGGGAAAAACACTTCCAGAAACAGCAAATACTATTATCTGTAGATCAGGGCGCACTTTCTCTACAGACGCTACTGAAGGTGCTATGCTCATGTTTGCCTCGATTTGTTTCTTCCATGGTGACCAGTCTCCCATCTAACTGACATATTGATCCCTTTTAAAATCTATATGCTATGCTCCACAGATTCAAGGTGCAGATGAGTTCACATTGAATTCCAACTAAGAAGTCAACCTACCTCTCTCCCAAATTTTATTAGCAGGAAAATTCTTTCCCCCAAGACTTTTCACCTTTCTACATATTTCCAAAAGACCTAAGAACTTAAGAACTCTGGGGCTCACTCCATGCAAATAATTCTGCTTCCAAAACCAGTGCAAGTCATCAAAAGAACTGGAGATCATCACTGCTATCGCTTGTAGCTGACAGGTGGTGCCCTTGGCCAAAAGTGGTCCTGTAGTCAATATACCCAGAATTGCTGGGTCCCAAGGGAAGATTCCCACCCAGGCTGCATAAGAGCCCATGAAGGGTGAAGTCTATTTAAATTCCATTTTTCAACTAGTATTCCCCAAGAACAGTCACTGTGCAGGACAGTTTTGGAGAATCTTCCAGCCTCAGATGCATACTGTACTAAAATCGGGCCTTGGTCAAATCTTTGTACTGTGGTATGAGCCTGAGTTAGCTGCCTAAACATACACTCCCTAATTCTCACTATTGACCCATCGCCACCCTACTTCACTCCCTCCTTCCATTTTCTCAAATAAAAACATTTTAAGAAAGTGTTATTCAGAGGGTAGTGCAGGAACCCACAGCATCAATTAATTTCTCTGGGGATCTTGGAAGACCTGCACATTCTCACGCCCAACTGCTGACCTTCTGAATGAAAAACTTGAGAGCAGAACCTAAGGATCTGTGTTGAACAAGTTTTCCAGGTGATTCTGAGGCCCAATAAAGTTTGACTAGTATGGTTTCAAGTAGTTTTAATGTCTGTGCCCGTCATGAGAACAGATGCTTTAGTATTTTCAAAGAGGTTACAGTTTGCACTCAGCGGGGAGCTTTCTATTTCTTTTAAGTGCCTGTTTCTACTCTGTGTGATTCCTTAATCATGCTGTGAGTAGTAGGAAGATTTGAAAAGCGCAGCCATTGGAAAGAAAAATCCACCCTTGAACAAACACGTGCACACATGAAAATCATGAAAATCCACGGGATCACCCAAGAGAGAATTTACTCCTCTCGAGTCATCTATCGATTTCAACTACGTCTTTTGGATCTAAGCAATGGAGGCCATTGCTCATGAGTGGACTGTCACTTTCCCCTCTCTGCTGCAAATGTGTCTCTTTTTTTAATCTTCATTCCTTCTGCCATGTGTGACCCGCCTCCTCATTGTCATGCCATGCACCTTCAAAACAATAAATATTTGGTGTAACACAGTCTGTCCCCGAGGAACTCAGCAGAGCTTGATAAACCATAAAGTTGGCACGTTTAGCTCCCTCCATACTTTGCTCTTGGCCATTAGAACATAGCATTTTGGACAGCAGTATGCATTTTAAAAGAGTTTAGGGAACGGGTATAAGTGCAGATTAAAAAAAAAGGATGCTCAGTCTTTGGGCATATAATATAAACAGACCATCTGAAAACTGCAGGCTGTTGGGGATACTGAGGCGTGGGTGTGAGGAGAAGGGCATCAGCAGTCCCCCTTAGCATTAACCACAAAAGCTAACAAAAATGGGGGTTCCTGCAGCATCTTTTGGACTATATCTCCTTTTCCACACATTGCGAAGCACGACATCTCTTGAACAATGCATCTCTCGCCCACACTCATTTTTTTCCTAATGCAATACATGAAAAGTCCCAAATCCAGGCACACACACGCAAGTCACCATGTATCCACATGAAGTTAAAAACTGACTACATTTTTCCTACTTAGGTCCACCAATGCTTTAGTTTAAAAAACAGAGGAAATTTTTCACAGACTTAAAAGTGGTCGCCAAAATGTCCTCATTTATCTACTAACCCCAGGTATAGAAGCCATACGAGTGGCCTCTGCCTTTCAGACACATCCTCAAGTAAAGTCCTTCCCGGACCTCCACCCCTCATCTTACTCTGCTCTCCACCAGAAAGGGGTTTGGCAAATTACAAAGAATAATGTGGTCTTTTCTGACAGTTTGGCTTGGGAGCCCCAAATGTAAACTCACATCACTGCTACCGATGAATGATTTTATTCATTTTTAGGGACTTATTTTCTTTTATTCAAATACACTTTTTAAGACTCGCCGTGCACCGAGAGGAAGTGGAATAGGTTTATTTCAGAAGGCAGACTTACACGACGACCTTGCCATTAAAAAATATGAAAAATCACTCTGTCGAAAACTCCCACTGAAAACTGCATTCATCTTTTCTCATAGTCAACCCCTCAAACATCAAGGTGTAGGTGGGCGGGGGCGTGTTTATGGTTGTGTGGGCCTGGTTTGTTTAAGGAGAGGTTCCACTGCACCACTGCCACCCACTCTGTCTCAAAACCCAAGGTATTCTGAGGTGCCCCTGGGTTACCTGGAAGTGAATTCACCCTACTTTAGGACCAGCACGTCTCTCTTCAGAATGTGGCTCGGGAGTCACTGAAGGAAACCACACAGTGTTAAGACTAAACATTCTTGAGTCAGCCTCAGCGATGGCAAGTTCCACCCCCTGGCCGTGGAGAGGGCAGTTACCGAAATTTTCCAAATAAATAAAGCAAACAAGTGACTTCAGGAAGAAGTTCACATCTATATGATTTATAATACCAGGAGTTGGCCCATTGAGGCAGAAGAACCCAGTGAACCAGCAGTAAACCAGAGGCCACCCAGGCGCTCAGGGCAGCCTCCAAGGTTTTAGTTCATGTTCCATCACCCGCTGAAGCCGCACCAGGAGGTGCTCTGTTTGGGGAGCTGATGGTGTCTTACAACATCCTGCAGGACTTATTGGCTTGAACTTTATCATTCAGCCTCTAAATGGGTTAATATTAACAGGGGAAAAAAAATAGGGATCCTATTTAGAGGCCCCTGGCAGCAAGCAAATACAGAAAAAAAATTCCTCCTCCAAAATCAATGTTTGCTTTGCTGAGGGCCTCCTTAGGTGTACCTTGGAAACAATTCTGTCTGTCTCTCGCAGTTAAGTCACCCTGAAGCCTCATCTGCCAGCCAGGAGTACTTAGCAGTCCAGAATCAACAGGTTGCTGCCGTTGAGCAGAACCAGAACACAGGGGCAAAAAGAATGGAAAATGTTATATGTGACATGGGGGTCTTGATGGATGGTGATGACAAAGGATGAGAAGCACCCTGAGAGGTCCTGCCTCTCGTGACCCCCACCAACTCCCCTAACCTCCCACTAGGCACCATCTCCAGGGATCATTCTGGCCATGAGGGCAAACGCTACTGCCCTGTAGCTGGTCTCCATATGTCATTCTCAGATGCTTCCAAGTGTACACACGCACATATACACAAACACACACATATACACACTGCATGCTACGTCTATTATGTAGGAGGACATTACGCTTTGAGGGGGCTATTAAAACGTACTCGGCATTCTTGCAATCACACACACATATCTCTCTGCCTTGGTGTATACTATGCATGCATAGAATTAGACAATAAGACACATAAAGGGCAGAAGTTGCATTTGATTAAATTACTTCATATGTGTTCTTAGGCAGAATGCTTAAACTGCTAATGGACTGGGAATGGATGAAGAACACCATTCAGTTGTTCAGCCTCAGCATCCTATTCAGATTATGAAGCATCTATTAAATTAAATACTAAAATTATCTATCAGAGTTCCTGCTGTGGCGCAGTGGGTTAAGCAACTGACTGCAGCATCTCAGGTCACTGCAGAGGCACAGGTTCAATCCCCAGCCTGGCACAGTTGGTTAAAGGATCCTGTATCGCTGCAGCTATAGCATAGGTCATAGCTGTGGCTCAGATTCAGTCCCTGGCCAGGGAATTTCCATATGCCCACGGTGTGGCCATAAAATGAAAAATAAAATAAAATAGAGCAAAATAAAATACAGCAAAATAATCAATTTATCTATCCCAAACAGCCAAGTGAACTATAATGGTCTAATGCCTTGGTATAACCTTTTTTTTCTTTTTTTTCAAATTACTCAATGAATTTTATTACATTTATAGTTGTACAAAAACCATCACAGCCCAATTTTATAGCATTTCCATCCCAAACTCCAGGTTCATCCCCCAGCCCCCAACCTGTCTCATTTGGAAACCCAAAGTTTTTCAAAGTCTATGAGTCAGTATCTCTTCTGCAAAGAGGTTCATTGTCTCCTTTTTTCAGATTCCACGTGTAAGTGATAACATTTGATGTTGGTGTCTCATTATCTGACTCACTTCACTTAGCATGATAATTTCTAGGTCCATCCATGTTGCTGCAAATGCTGTTACTTCTTTCCTTTTAATGGCTGAGTAATATTCCATTATGTATATGTACCCCGTCTTATATATCCACTCCTCTGCTGATGGACATTTAGGTTGTTTCCATGACTTGGCTATTGTATACAGTGCTGCAATGAACACTGGAGTACATGTGTCTTTTCGAGTCATGGTTTTCTGTGGATAGATGCCCAGGAGTAGGATTGCTGGATCAAATGGTAATTCTGTTTTTAGTTTTCTGAGGAATCTCCACACTGTTTTCCACAGTGGTTGCACCAATTTACATTCCTACCAACAGTATAAGAGGGTTCCCTTTTCTCCACACCCTCTCCAGCATTTATTGTTTGTACTCTTTTTGATGATGGTCATTCTGGCCAGTGTAAGGTGGTACCTCATAGTGCTTTTGATGTGTTTTTCTCTAGTAATTAGTGATGTTGAACATCTTTCCACATGTTTTTTTTTTTTTTTT